>SJYQ01001664.1:391438-435612 GCA_006410935.1 Redunca redunca
CTGCTTATTTAACTTCTATGCAGAGTACATCATGAGAAACGCTGGACTGGAAGAAACACAAGCTGGAATCAAGATTGCCGGGAGAAATATCAATAACCTCAGATATGCAGATGACACCACCCTTATGGCAGAAAGTGAAGAGGAACTAAAAAGCCTCTTTATGAACGTGAAAGAGGAGAATGAAAAAGTTGGCTTAAAGCTCAAGATTCAGAAAATGAAGATCATGGCATCTGGTCCCATCACTTCATGGGAAATAGATGGGGAAACAGTGGAAACAGTGTCAGACCTTATTTTTTTGGGCTCCAAAATCACTGCAGATGGTGACTGCAGCCATGAAATTAAAAGACGCTTACTCCTTGGAAGAAAAGCTATGATCAACCTAGATAGCATATTGAAAAGCAGAGACATTACTTTGCCGACTAAGGTCCGTCTAATCAAGGCTATGGTTTTTCCTGTGGTTATGTATGGAAGTGAGAGTTGGACTGTGAAGAAGGCTGAGTGCTGAAGAATTGATGCGTTTGAGCTGTGGTGTTGGAGAAGACTCTTGAGAGTCCCTTGGACTGCAAGGAGATCCAACCAGTCCATTCTGAAGGAGATCAGCCCTGGGATTTCTTTGGAAGGAATGATGCTGAAGCTGAAACTNAAACTCCAGTACTTTGGCCACCTCATGCAAGGAGTTGACTCATTGGAAAAGACTTTGATGCTGGGAGGGATTGGGGGCAGGAGGAGAAGGGGATGACAGAGGATGAGATGGCTGGATGGCATCACTGACTCGATGGACGCGAGTCTGGGTGAACTCTGGGAGTTGGTGATGCACAGGGAGGCCTGGCGTGCTGCGATTCATGGGGTCGCAAAGAATCGGACACAACTAAGCGACTGAACTGAACTGAACTAAATGCACTGACTGTAGGGCTTGCACAGTGGTAAAGAATTAAAAAATACTTGGGTTCGATTCCTGGATCAGGAAGATCCCTTGGAGTAGGAAATGTCAACCCACTCCATAATTCTTACCTGGAAAATTCCATGGACAGGGGAACCTGGAGGGCTACAGTCCATGGGGTCACAAAGAGATGGACATGACTGAGCACAGAGTAAACACACAGTGCACTGACTGGACCAAATATCTGTTCTCATCCAGTAGGCTATACTAGATTTATTCCCAAGTTTCAAGGTTCCAAAAGAAAGCAGAGCCATAAGGCCTGTTGAGACGTAGCTGGGATTGAGAACAACTTTCCTTTCAGCACATTTTATTGACCACAGAAAACTGCAATTCCAGCCCGCATTTAAGCAATAAGAAAATAGATTCTGCCTTCTCATAAGAAAAGAGAGTACGGAGTCAAAGAGGAGTAAAGACCTACAGCCATTTTGGAGTAGCTTTAACTCTTGTTTGGTTTTAGCTTAGGAAAATATTAAAATGAGTGAGCCTTTCTTGGATTCACATAAAGTGATGGGGTAAAAATGACACGGATTTGGGAAACTTGGCTCATGGATTCACTGTATATAGTATGTGACCTTGGCCAACTGTTCCCAAAAAAATAGAAGAAAAGAGAACATTTCCCAACCCAGTCTGATTCCAGGATTACTCTGATACCAAAACTTGACAAAGACATCACAAGAAAAGAAAACTGCAGCTTATATCTCCTATGAATAAGACATAAAATTCTCTATAAAATACCAGAAAACTGAATCCAGCAATACAAAAAAAGAAGAGGACACATTATGATAAAGTGGGATTTATCCTGAAAATGTAAGTTTGGTTTAATATCCAAAAATTCAATGCAATATACTGTCAATATATCAACACAACCCAGGACAAAAAAAAAGACAAAAACATGTGATCATCTTAGAAGGTGCAGAAAAAGCATTTGACAAAACTCAAAACCCTTTAGGACAAAACACTCAATAGACTAGGAGTAGAAGGGAATTCCTCAACCTGATTAAGGGCATCTATAAAAAATAAAAGAGAGCATGGTTAACATCATCCTTAAAGGAGAAAAACTGAAAGCTTTCTACTGAAAATCAGGAACAGGATAAGAATGTCCCTTTATGCCACTTTAAATAAAATATATACTTGAGTTAGGAAATTAGGTGAGAAAAAGTCATTTAAATTGAACAGGATATAGTAAAACTATGTCTATTTGCAGACGACATGATCTTATATGTAAAAAATTCTAAAAAATTAAAAAAACATTAAAACTAATGAGTTCAACAAGTTTAAAGGACACAGATCAATATACAAAAATCATTCGTATTTTTTATACAGTATCAAGGGACAAAATGAAAATGACATTAAGAAATGAATTCCATTGTCATTAGCTTCAAAAAGAATGAAACTCTTAGGAATAAATTTATCAAAGTAGTATAGAATTTACACTCTGAAAACTATAAAGCATTACTGAAAGAAATGTATAAACACATAAATAAAAAGTTATTCCATATTCACAGGCTGGAAGAGGTAATGTTATTAAGATGACAGTATTCCCCAAATTGATCCACAGACTCAGTGCAATCCTATTAAAAAGCTGAGTCTTTTTTTTTCCTTCAGAAATTGAGAAGATGAACCTAATATTTATATAAAAAATCAAGGAATTTATAGTAGACAAAACAACCTTGAAAATGAGAGCATATTTGAACAACTCACATGAATTTAAAATTTTACTACAAAGCCTTTAAAATTAAGACAGTGTGGTACTAACATAAGTATAAATATATACATCAATAGAGAGGATTGAAAATCTGGAAAGAAACCCTCACAATTACAGTAAATTGGTTTTCTACAACGGGACATAATTTAAGGAGGTAAAATGAATCTTTTCAACAAATGATGCTAAAACAACTTGGTAGCCACATGTGAAAAAGTGAACTTGGACCCCCTCTCTCACCCCATATATAAAAATTAACTGAAAATGGATCACAGACTTATAAGAGTTGAAACTGTAAACGTTTTGGAAGAAAACATAGGAGTAGATCTTTTTGACTTTGTTAGACAATAGATTCTCAGATATGACACCAAAAGTACAAGCAACAGTAGAAAAATAGAGAACATGGGCTTAATCATAATTAAAGCTTTGTACTGAAAGAACTGGACATGGAACAACAGACTGGTTCCAAATAGGAAAAAGAGTACGTCAAGGCTGTATATTGTCACCCTGCTTATTTAACTTCTATGCAGAGTACATCATGAGAAACACTGGACTGGAAGAAACACAAGCTGGAATCAAGATTTCTGGGAGAAATATCAATAACCTTAGATATGCAGATGACACCACCCTTATGGCAGAAAGTNTTGGCCACCTCATGCTTTTTGTTGACTCATTGGAAAAGACTCTGATGCTGGGAGGGATTGGGGGCAGGAGGACAGGGGACGATAGAGGATGAGATGGCTGGATGGCATCACTGACTCGATGGACATGAGTCTGAGTGAACTCCGGGAGTTGGTGATGCACAGGGAGGCCTGGCATGCTGCGATTCATGGGATCACAAAGAGTCGGACACGACTGAGCGACTGAATAGACTGAACTGAACTGAACTGAACTGAAAGAATACAATCAAGAAAAAGGAAAGATAATAACCCACAAACAGAGAAAATAATATATTTGATAAGGGACGTGCATCTGAATTATAGAAACAAAAATTCTTACTATTCAAAAAATAAAATGACAATCCAATTAAATAATGGATACAAGAACTGAATGGACATTTCTCCGAAGAAAATATGCAAGTAGCCAATGAGCATATGTAACGATCTTTAAATATTAGGTAAATGCAAATAAAAATTATAATAAGATATCATTCAGCACCCATTAAGATGGCTATAATAAAAAGACCAGACAATAACAAGTTGGCAAAGGTATGGGGAATTGAGACTCCTTACACACTTGAGAAATTAAAATTTTGAAGATACTCTGAAAAATGGTCTGGCAGTTCCTCAAAAGATTAAGCAGAGTTACTATACTATGTGATCTTATAATTCCTCTCCTAGATACATACCCACAGAGAAGACAATGACACCCCACTCCAGTACTCTTGCCTGGAAAATCCCATGGACAGAGGAACCTGGAAGGCTGCAGTCCATGGGGTCGCTGAGGGTCGGACACAACTGAGCGACTTCACTTTCACTTTTCACTTTCATGCATTGGAGAAGGAAATGGCAACCCACTCCAGTGTTCCTGCCTGTTGAATCCCAGGGACGGCGGAGCCTGGTGGGCTGCCGTCTATAGGGTCGCACAGAGTTGGACACAACTGAAGCAACTTGGCTGCAGCAGCAGATACATACGGAGAAATGAAAATATATGTCCACACAAAAATTTGTCTATCAGTGTTCACAGCAGCTTGTTTCTAATGGCCGAAAAACAGAAACAACTCAGGCGTCCATCAGCTGGTAAACGGATATGTAAAATATGATATATCCATCCATAATATGAAATATTCCTGAGTCATAAAAAGAAATAATATGTTACAGCGTGATTAAACCTTGAAAACATTGTGCCTAGTGAAAGAAGTGAGTGAAATGACCAAGCGTTGTATAATCCCAAATATATAGAGACAGAAATTAGATTAGTCATGGCTGAGAGGTGGAGGATTTGGTTGTAATGGGTGGGGGAAATAACTCTTCATTCATACTGATTTCTTTTGCGAGTGATGAAGATGTGCTGAAATTGTGGCAATGGCTACAGACTTTTGAATATACTGAAAACCATGGAATTGTACATCTTAAATGGGTGAATTGTGTTATATGTGAATTACAGCTCAAGAAGTTTATATACAGAAGAGGACACGCTAGCCCTAAGAGGATGGTTGATCAACAGCTACAACAAGAATGACAAAACGTGCCTGAGGTTATACTTAGCCCACATATCACCGATTTGTCCTTTAGGTTTTCCATTTTATGTCAGAGAAGTCTCACTCAGAAACAAAGGGATTAATGCTCGATATGTAGAACCAACATGTGACTGGAGTTGATTAGATATCCATCTGTCTGTCTAAGCTGATCAACCTTGTGAGGAGATGAGGAACAAAAGTTACGCCTAATTGACTGAAGACAAGAAGAAAGAGTCGGTTGCTAATACCAAACTTAACACAGTCTAAAGACCAAAACTGCCTCCTTGGCAAGGACACCTGATCTTCTGAACTGAGAAGGAAAGAAGGTCTTGTGATGAGCAAGAAGTGTAGGCTTCAAATAGGATCGGGTACAAATTCAGGCTCTGTTAACTGTCACTGTAACCTCAGAATTCCTGGGCCTCGATTATATTATCTATAAGGGAAGATAACATAGCTATCCTGAAAATTTTGGAAGGACTGTTAAAATATGGTTATAAAATGCCTAGCCTGTTAAAGGTACTCAGAAATTAATTTGTTTTCCTTTTATGTGGCAGGAAACCTGGCCAGAGTGTAAGATGATACAAAATAGAAGAAAATACTTCTTTAAATTCATTAGCATAGACCCAAATATATCATACTGTTCCGTACTAGTATTTCTTCCTTTAAAAAAAATTCACGAGTACACTCTTCCTATATTCTGTGGGAAGCATAGTTTACTATCAACATGATCGTATTTGATTGAGAAAATCATATTATTAATATTTCATTTAAAGAGGAAAGGAAAACTTCCTACCACTGCTATTACTGCTACCAAATAGTATCAACCCGCAGCTTCTGGATTTCAAAATAAGTTGAATGGGAAGGATAAAGACAATTTTTTTGCCCAGAAAAAAGTAAAATTCAGATTCAAACCTAAATGTGGTCCCAAACCCTATGAGTGCAGTCAAGTGCTGCAAAGGAGAGGAACAAGGTATTCCAGGAGAATACAGAACAAGAGGACCTCACTTGGTCCAACTGGCTCTTAAAGTAGCTGCATTATTGTTTTTGCTTCCTCCGACCCCTCCCCACCAGATTGTTTGAAACTGGCCTTTGTGAAGTTGGTCTTTCACAATCATTTGCTGTCTCTAAAAAGTTTTAAACGGCTGTCTTGGTAAAAGTGAAATCAATATTCTTTCAGCCTGGGCTTTTAGCAGATAATGTCTCCCCATAAATCAGGGGCATAATGACACTGGAATAATTCATCATTTCATTACATTTACATATGATGCGCCACATTGTTCTGAGGCGAAGGTTATCTTCCCTGCCTGGGATTCCATCCAGAAACAAATAAAAACCAAGGAACGTGATGATTTCATGGTCCGTTTATAGATGCTATTGTGGATCAGTTTTCTGTCCATCAGCTACTTTTACTTTACAGCCCTTCTGTGCACACACTGCAGGAATATATCCTTCCAGCCTAAGAATTTCAATAACGTCTAAAACTGTGAAAAGGCGCCTGTCTGGGTTGAAAATGTTTTCTGTACTCTGGACTTCTTTTTATATCTGTGCCAGTTCCAAGGTCATTAGTAAAAAAAAGTCAAGTATTTTTTGAGCACCTACTATGTTTCAAGTATGACCCTGGATGCTGGGGGTTGTGTGTGTGTGTGTGTGTGTGTGTGTGTATGAATTTGCTACTGTCGTTGAGTTTATCATGGTATGGGGAAGGATGACAAACAACTCTTCACAAATATTCATACTATCTTTGCTAGTAGTAAGGATGCTGTTGATGAAGGACCCTCTAGACTGGTGTAGTGGGGTAGAGATTATGGAAGGCATCCCTGAGAATGGTCTTCAGGGTAACACTTACCAGTTAGATATTACAATCACAGAATTCCAGACAGAAGGAACATATCACTTAATCAATAATATAAATAGGAGAAGGAATGAATGAATGATAGGGTAATAACCAAAAAGTGATCTAATAAATAGCTCAGATAATGGCTATAAATTTTGAGGACCTACTCTTTTTCTGCTCAAGGAGAATTGAATTAGCAAAATGTCAGTGAAGGCCTGGGTAGGCCTGTGGCATTACCCCTTCTCCTCCAATTCTAACGAATTATATAGACTGCTGGAATCCTAACCTGGATAAAGTACTTAGAGAAAAACAGACCTGAGTGTGAATTTCTGAGTTATACCTTATGGATGACTTGGTCCAAGGTTTCCTTGGGTGAGTTACTTTCTTAATCACAATTTCTTCCATTGTAAAATGGGAATTACATAAGAGATCCTCTTAAGGCTGGTGTGAAGATAAGAGATCATGAATATTCAAGTAGAATAATACAGGAGTTAAGAAGCTAGGCTGGGTTTCTGAGCAGATTGCATTTGCATATCTGCTGGGCCACCGTTTAGCCATGTGACCTTGGGCAAATTTCATAATAGTTTCACTATAACACAGCATGCTTGCTTGTGTGCATGTTATGTTGCTTCAGTCATGTCTGACTCTTTGAGACCCCATGGACTGTAGCCTGCCAGGCTTCTCTGTCCATGGGATTCTTCAGGCAAGTATACTACAGTGGGTTGCCATGCCCTCCTCCAGGGGATCTTCCTGACCCGGGGATCAAACCTGTGTCTTATACATCTCCTGCCTTGATGGATGGGTTCTTTACCACTATCACCATCTGGGAAGCCCCATAACACAGCATATGTGTTCCTAAAAATCATCGTGCTTTGCAAAAGTGGGCAAAAGACAAATGACAGAGCTTATGGAGAAAATTGAGGCTAGGGCCACAAGGCGAAAACTTGTCAGTGATACAGAAAACATAGTCTAACAACAGTAGACAGTTTATAGGCGTTCAGTAGCTAGGAAATACATTAATCCTATACATACTGCACTTTGCCCTGAAAAGGATCAGGAGTTTGCCTGTGGGTGCTGAGTGGGCTGCAGCTTTTGAACACTTATGAAGTGGTGGAAGCAGGTTTATCAGAAATGGGACAGTAAGTTGTAGCACCAGATGTAGACAGTGTGGCTTGTACCACCTGTGGTGAACTGAGATGAATGGGGAGTACTTGAGAGATGTGCAGGTGTGTGTTTTGCACATTTCCATGCAGTCCACTTCAGCCAAGTGTCAGTTCTGCATTCACCCAATGTTTCTCCCAGTGAGAACTGAGCATCCGCAAACACAAGCATCACAAATTCACATTAGGCTCAACCTGTCCCTAACGCTTCAGTTAGGTTGAAACACATGCACACTGTAGCAGAACTGAATGTGTGTATCCTTGCTCTGCCTCATTCTCCCATCTATATAAACGGGGATGATCCTAAAGCCAAACTCTGAGGGATATTATGATCGTTTTGTGTAATGGCAGGTTAAAATGAAATTTTCTTTTCTTTAAAATTTTTGATGGAAAATAATTGCTTTACAATGTGTTTCTGCTGTACAATAACATGAATCAACTGTAAGTTTATACATATCCCCTCCCTCTTGACCCTCCCTCCCAGATATTATGATCTTAACTACACCAGATGTTGCCATTAAAAAATGCCTAGTACTGGGCCTGACATACAGGTATGGTGCCTTTTCCCTAAGCATTTGACATTTCATGTTGCATTAAATTTGATTTTGACTAGAAGCCAAGCATCACTTCTGTTGAGTGAATGTTGACCTTGTTGTCAGCAAAGCTTGACAGAAGCACACGCTCCTGAAACCCCAAGATACATGCACAGAGTCTTCCTGCTCCTCAAAGAAATGGCCTGATGAGGGAGACTGTAGGTCACATTTTTATGGGGAGGAGGGAGAGAGAGAATGGGAGAATGGCTTCTGTGGACTCAGGGTAGGGCCTCAGACCAGCAGGCGAGTGCTTCACAGCTCACCTTAAGGGGAATCCTGTCAGCTATGGCTTCTGCTCCAGCTGTTCTTGGCTGTGGGCTAGGGTGAGTCACCTAAGCACTCTTTCACTGTGATCCCCTTCTTGGTGACTCTGCACACTGAGCTTGAGTTCCAGAGGTTTTCCTATTAATGATTACAGTTGGCTCAGCCTGTGCTGAAACCCAGATAGGTAATTTTATCTTTCATCTGTCCTCCTTTCGGGTAGTTGCAGACAGCTGGGTAGGAACGAATATAAGGGACCATGACTCACAGGGTGTGGTGGGCTGAACTGGGAAACAGAGAGCCCAGGCTTGCATGAGATGCATGCTGGTTGCATGCTGGAAATGCGTGAGGCATGGGTGCAGGCTGCTTTGTGCACTCGTTTCCTGGAGTTTGCATCCAGGTGCATCTCCTGCAAGCTCCTGAGTCATGTACACTGGCTGTTTCCACCCCCAGCTGATTATGTTTAGGGGCCACAGGCTGCCTCCTCCCTGGCCCCGATCCCCAGAATGCCATCTCTTAGTTGACATGTCCTGCTGTTCCTCCAGGAGTGACTTCAATCCCAACACCTCCATACCTCTTTCTCTCATCACTTCTGACTCTGAAAGCATCCCCCAAGCACTTATTATTAGCTTCTCAACACTTTGTCTTGTTCATCTCTGTGACCTCCAGCTCCCTGATTGTTGTGTTTTATTGTACCCGTATCTCCTATCACCTCAACTCAGAACAGAATGGTGGCATGATTAAGAACAAGAGACTCTGGAGACTGACAGATCTGGGCTGGAATTCTACTACTTCTGCTTAGAAGTAGAAAGATCTTTCATTTGTCTAAATTTTAGTTCTCTTATCTACAAAATTGGAGAAGTAATACTTTTATCCTTAGTGTTGCTATAAGGATTAAGTAACATAGTATCTTTGAAACACTCAACACAGACTAAATACTCCATAAATGTAGCTGTTGTGATCATCAGCAAGTTTAACTTCTTCCAAACAATGGGAGTGGCTTCATGGAGCTAAATCCACCCAGAAGGAAATGCACAAATATTTATCAAATGAATGAAATGACCATTGTCATTAATGTTGAGTGTTCCACTTCATATATTTTTAGGTGAATGTTTCATTTATTCATTCTTATAAATTGTCCCATCTGTGTCAGACGAGAAAGTGGGGATAAGAGTAAACAGGCTAGATAGTCACTGCCCTCCTGGAATCTTAAATGTAGCAGAAGAAATGAGTTACAGGGAATTACCTATCCTTGATATTCCCCCTCTAGGAAATTGTCTCTTGATGATTTTTGGCATTTCTGTGTCAAAATCTATATTTTGACTAGCAAAATGGTGTATTACATAGGTAAAATATTGGTGAAATAATGTGCAAACACCAAATGATGAACCCTGGAAATAAATTAGACAATATCACTAAAAGTCAACTGCCAAAACAGTCTGCATCTTGACCCTGGCTTTAATGAGGTTTACAGTCTGTAGGGTTTTACATTTTAGTTAGAGGCTGCCTTAACCATTTTGACTGGATTCCCTATTCAACATAAAGGTCCTAGTCACATTCAAGAAACATAGACGAATGGTTTGGTAATGAAGGGATTAGCTGAAGTGAAAGGAGGTATATCATGTAGAACAGTGTTCCTCAAAGTGTACATTCCTGGGGACTGTACCCAGCATTTTTTTTAAAACAAGTATCTTCAGTTAATTCTAACACAGGTAGTATACATAGACCACAGTTTGAGATGTACTGCTTTAGAGAAAGTAGGTAGATTGGTTTCTGAGTTGTAAGTTATAAGTTCAAAATTGATATGAGTAAAAGTGCCAGGGACTATGAACTGGGATCAGAGTAAATTTGTACTGTGGGAATATTCAGGTGACATAATGACTTGAAAGTTTGAATTACAATCTAGATTGCTCAAAATTTGCATTTTTACAAGTCTGGAAAAGTATTAAATCTACTTGCCCAGATTTTTACTTTATTAACTCAACCTCAATCCACAATGCCTCTATAAAACTTTGTTAACAGAAATACTGAAAATACTGTTCTTAAGAAATTTACAGTTGATTTGGAACTTTGTTCATATGAAACTTTCAAATATCAGCATGGGCTGGCAGATAACTACTTGTTAATGTGAGCCCCAGAAATAATCCATGTGATGGGAATTCAGAAGTAGAAGGAATCTAGTCCAACTAGAAGGGTTAGTGTCAGTCCAAATATATATTATCATATGTAAAATAGCTAGTGGGAAATTGCTGTATAACATAGGGAGCTTAGCCTGGTCCTCTGTGGCAACCTATGGCTGCTAAGTTGCTTCAGTCATGTCCAACTCTTTGTGATCCCATAGACAGCAGCCCACCAGGCTCCCCCATCCCTGGGATTCTCTAGGCAAGAACACTGGAGTGGGTTGCCATTTCCTTCTCCAGTGCATGCATGCATGCTAAGTCACTTCAGTTGTGTCCGACTCTGTGTGACTCCATGGACAGCAGCCCATCGGGCTCCTCTGTCCACGGAATTCTCTAGGCAAGAGTACTGGAGAGGGGTGCCATGTCCTTCTCCACTGTGGCAACCTAGAGTGGAATAGGGGATGGAGGTGGGAGAGAGTTTCAAGAGGGAGGGGGTATACACATACTTCCAGCTGATTCATGTTGTTGTACAGCAGAAACAAGCATAACATTGTAAAACAATTATCCCCCTAATTAAAAATAAAGTTTAAAACAGATGAGGGAATGAGTTTACTAAGCTCTGAAAAAGGATTAAGTATGTATCTTTGAAGAAGGTAAGAACAGGGCATCCCAGATAGGAACCACAGTGTGAACTGTGCAGAAATTCATAGGTTTTTCCATTAGACTTTGGTTCTCACAGGGAGCATAACCACTAGGAAATTTTTTGAAAATTTGTGGGGACTATTTGGGTTGTCACGTTTAAGGGGATACTACTGGCATTTAAGTGGGAGTGGTAGATGTGTAATATAGACACACAGAATGAGAAATTTTCCCAAGTCCTGTATGATTTTCACATATTCTGTTGGACATTTAATTTGATTTAAAAAATTGCATATGATTATCTTATGTAGAACCTAGACTAAAAGACATGTTAGATAGATAGAAAGATAATGGTTTAATAATAATATACTTTTTTCCAGGAATGCAACTATAGAAGGTAGATTATTGTTGATTACCTTCAGAGATTAACCAAGCATTGTTCACCATTTCAGAAAATCACATGACTGATGGCAATCAAACATATGGAAATTTGGGTTTGAGTATCATTTTGAGTTTGTAGCTGTCACACTCATGGTAATTCTTTGCATGTATGTATGAATATATGTATTTGGTTCTCATTTTAAAATGTTAAATGGAAAGGGAAAGAATGGCTACATCCTATGAGTACTGTAACTTTTCTTAAATCCACAATGATTTAATAAAAGAGGCTGCAGCATAAGTATATCTTTTAGTATAGTCATGCCTGGACACATTTTTTTTAATGTGTTATAGTAATTAATTAATTTTTAAATTAATTACTTTTTAATTAATTAATTTTTTCTTGGTCCTCTGTAATGTTCTGGGGTCATCATGTTATTTAATATTTTTCAAATTGTGTGTGTAGGTTGGTTTTGTTAGGAACTATTTAGAAATTTGATGGGAGGTTTGATAAGTATAAAAAGCCTCTCAGATCAAGACATCAAGCCTGAGAATTACAAAGACTTATTTGCTTACATTCAGTGGTAGGGGTGGGGTCGGGGGCTGGGATGGGTTTGGTGAAGAGGTGAACCTTTGTTCAACCTTTGATCTTACCTCCCCAGGGCCACAGTAATATTTGCCCAGATATATCAATTTTTAGTAATCTATTTTAGCAACTGATAGAAAGGTCTTCTAATATTTTTTGCAATACTTAAATAATGTATATCTGATATGTAACTTTACAGATAACAGGCTCTGCCAAGAAAATGGCTGTTGTATTACTGCCTCATCAGCATTTTCAGTGGTTCAAAATGTTTTCCTCATGTTTAGAAACCACAGTGTCAGACAGGTTTCCCCTAAGAAGATTTATCTGAATAAGCCATTTTAGTGATAAGGGAAGAACACAAGCCAACAGTTGCCCCCCTCCTTTTCTTTCTTTGGTTTATATTCTTAAGCACCACAGAGCTTCTTTTTCCAAACTAAGTCAATCTTCCCCCACCCACCGACAGATGTTTGATGCTTCCCAGAACTCCCTGCTTCTCCAGAAACTATCCCTCAGGCTGGTCTCAGGGCCACTGAAACCAAACTCTGGCAAGAGGGAGAAATCACATGTTTCCTTAAGGACATAATGCAATGACAAGGCACGGGGCGACATGTCTAGCAGTTGGGGCTAGACATTGTTCATAAATGTTAGAAAACTGGAGTCAGGGTAAATGCTAGGCCTGGTTTCTCCATGACAGATTGTGCCAGGAGCAAATAAACGTACTGCTGTCACTTAGGAAACAAGTATCTTTTTCTTTCTTCTTCTTTTTTATTTATTTTTTTACTGTACAATATTGTATTGATTTTGCCATACTTCAACATGAATCCACCACAGGTGTACACATGTTCCCAATCCTGAACCCCCCTCCCACCTCCCTCCCCATACCATCCCTCTGGGTCATCCCAGTGCACCAGCCCCAAGCATCCTGTATCCTGCATCGAACCTAGACTGGCAATTCATTTCTTATATGATATTATACATGTTTCAATGCCATTCTCCCAAATTATCCCACCCTCTCCCTCTCCCACAGAGTCCAAAAGATTGTTCTATACATCTGTGTCTCTTTTGCTGTCTCACATACAGGGTTATTGTTACCATCTTTCTAAATTCCATATATATGCATTAGTATACTGTATTGGTGTTTTTCTTTCTTGCTTACTTCACTCTGTGTAATAGGCTCCAGTTTCATCCATCTCATTAGAACTGATTCAAATGTATTCTTTTTAATGGCTGAGTAATACTCCATTGTGTATATGTACCACAGCTTTCTTATCCATTCGTCTGCTGATGGACATCTAGGTTGCTTCATGTCCTGGCTATTATAAACAGTGCTGCGATGAACATTGGGGTACACGTGTCTCTTTTAATTCTGGTTTCCTCGGTGTGTATGCTCAGCAGTGGGATTGCTGGGTCATATGGCAGTTCTATCTCCAGTTTTTTAAGGAATCTCCACACTGTTCTCCATAGTGGCTGTACTAGTTTGCATTCCCACCCACAGTGTAAGAGGGTTCCCTTTTCTCCACACCCTCTCTAGCATTTATTGCTTGTAGAATTTTGGATTGCAGCCATTCTGACTGGTGTGTAATGGTACCTCATTGTGGTTTTGATTTGCATTTCTCTGATAATGAGTGATGTTGAGCACCTTTTCATGTGTTTGTTAGCCATCTGTATGTCTTCTTTGGAGAAATGTCTGTTTAGTTCTTTGGCCCATTTTTTGATTGGGTCATTTATTTTTCTGGAATTGAGCTGCAGGAGTTGCTTGTATATTTTTGAGATTAGTTGTTTGTCAGTTGCCTCATTTGCTATTATTTTCTCCCATTCTGAAGGCTGTCTTTTCACCTTGCTTATAGTTTCCTTTGTTGTGCAGAAGCTTTTAATTTTAATTAGGTCCCATTTGTTTATTTTTGCTTTTATTCAAGTATCTTTTTATATGTCATTTTAAGGAACAAAAGAATGAAGGCATAAATCAAAAGTGATCGGTTATGGACAGATGAGTTGTGTGTATTGCTGTTAGGTATTTAATAAAAGGATCTTCTAGATCCTGTCACAAAGATCCCTGGTCTTATCTGAGATGAAGGCTATCTGTCTTGAGGGATAAATCACCAGGAAATAGCAAATATGGTGCTCATTTTATGCTGGGATTGCAGCCAGGTGCCATGTTTGCTGTTCTTGGGTCTGCAGGACCTGTTAAGAAGGAGCTGTTTACACCACAAATGGTATGTTAAATAAATAAATAAATACAGCATACTCATGGAAAGAACAGTTTGATTGGTCTGAAGAAACAGCCATTTTCATCTAGGAAATGCTTTTTATAATGTGATCCTCTCAGGAATTTCAGTCTAAGGATCATTTTAGGAGGGCTGCCTAGTACTGAGTATGTCAAATGGGCCGCCTCATTTGGGTTTGGGCTTTGGTTTTCTAGGAAGCTATTTTGGCATCTCATAGACATTGACTAACATTTTCAAGTGGACAATAGTCAACAGTATGATTGTGTTTAAGAGCTTGGGCTTTGCAGGCAAATAAACTTGAATTTGAATCCACAGGCTCTACTCATAAACTGGGAACCTTTGGGATGTTAATGTAAAAGCAACAGTGTATTAAAAAAAAATGTTAGGCATACATAAAATTAAAGAAAACAACGGTAAAATAAACTCTCAAATGCCCATCACCCTGCTTCAAAACTATCAACATTTTGAGTAAATTAACCATGTTCTCAGCAGTAAAATGAGAGTGATAATAATTCCCATGCCCAAGAATTCTTGTAAGGATTATAAAAGTAATAGTATATATAACCTTTTAGCCCAGAGGCTGGCATGCAATAAATGCTCCAAAAGTTTATTCAAATGTAAACCAAGAATATCCTTAGTTTAAATATGCAACCACCTATGCTGAATGGAAAGTAGGATCTTTGTCCTTTTACTGGCCTTTAGGAATTTCACAAAACATACAAGCCCTTAGTGTGAGATGATTAGATCTTACGTTTAAAAAGTAAACCCCCAAATAGTGCAGGATTCTGATGCTTACCTAACTAGGTTTGAGTCTCAGTGAACATTCCACATGACTCATGAAACATAAAAAAAGTTTCCTTAGGGTGATAACACTGTCCTTGATAAAACAACGGGTACAATAAAACAACAGGTTTATGGCTAGAAAGTCTTACTCTAAGGAAAGAATATCTGTTTTCCTTAGATCTCAGGCCACCAGCACTAGGACTAAGAATAGTCCTGCCGGTTTCCTTTCGGCTGGTCTCAAGAGTCTTCACAGTAGCCAGTGAAAGCATTCATCTGGCATCGGAAATAGTTGTTGCACTCTGGTTAGAATGGGAAACTGTTTGCTGAGCTTCAATATTCCGAGTGATTAATTTGCAGAAAGCTCCTATGTCAATTAGATGGGGCACGCCTGCATGGAGAGGTGGTTGGGAAGACTCGATTTAGAAGATGAAGAATGAGCGAGGAACCCATTTTGCTTTGCAGAGCAACTTGAAAAATAAAAATAAGGTAGGGTAGTTTCACACTTCTTTTGTGGGGACCATTATGACCTTCAAAGGGTTATTAGACAGGATAAATAAAGATGTGGAATTTTAAAATTCAGAATTCAAGTTTTTTAAATTTTGGACTCAAAAGCAAGTTAAGTTTAAAAGGAAAGTTATACTATAGACCACATGCTGTTAGATTTCAGTTCTGCCACTTAAACTTTAGATCTTGGATAAATTTCTTAATCCATCCTAGTGTCAGTTTCCTTGTCTATAAAATCAGGATGATATTTTCCCCTCCATGAGGTTTTTTACCAGGGTAGAAGAGATAACACAGGTCAGTGCATGGACACTCCTTTAAAATACTAAAAGTAAAGCCTTGCATCATTACCATCATCATCATGATATTATTGCTTTTCTCATGAGCTGATTAGTAATGCTACTGGATGTGGTAGCAGTGCTGAGTGACAGTGTGTTGCCTTTAATTTGGCAATAGCTGGATAATGAACTCGATATAGAAATCTTGATGCAGTATTTTCATGGTTTCCTTGTACCAAATTGCAAACAATCCATGCATATATCAAACGTCTTCTCTTTGGAATCTGATTTGTTAAGTCTACTGGAAACAAGAGTCAAGGCTTATCTGGAAGAGTGGTTAAAACCAACAATAAAGTCTGATTCTTTTGATTTTGATCCTAGCCCAGGGCCTGTTACTAAGCAAGTGTTCAAAGCTGATTTGTTGAAAGAATGAATAAATGAGTGAATGAAAACATTATACATTTATGTTATCTATTCTGGTATTTATTTTTTCCTTAAGGAATAGTGGTATGCCATGCTTTATTTTTTTCTTATGTTTGATTTATCTGCATATCTAAACAAAACCAATCTGTTCAATTCATATATTTTCCCCTTGTTTTATAATGCATCTCTTGTTTTTATTTAATTAGAAGCTATACATCAAAAACTTGGGAGTATTTTATCTTATTTTTTTTTAAATTACAATATTGAAGTGTAGCTGATTTACAATGTTGTATTAATATCTGCTGTATAGCAAATGATTCAGGTATCCATATATTTTACATTCTTTTTCTTATTCTTTTTCACTATGGTTATCACAGAATATTGAATATAGTTCCCTGCACTATACAATAGGACCTTGCTGTTTGTTCTGTATATAATAGTTTACATCTGGTAACCCCAAATTCCCAATCTATCCTTCCCCAGCTTCATTTCTCTCTGAGAGTACTTTAATGACTTAAAAAAAATTTTTTTAGCTATTCTTGGTCTTCGTTGCTTTTGCTCAGGTGAGTGGGAGCTGCACTTCCTTGCAGTGCTTGGGCTGCTTGTTGCAGTGGCTTCACTTGTTGTGGAGCACAGGCTTTAGGCACATGAGCTTCGGTATTTGCAGCACATGGGCTCAGTGACTGCAGCTCTCAGGCTCCAGAGTGTGGTCTCAATAGTTGAGGTGCAGGGACTTTGGTTGCCCTGTGGCGTATGGAATCTTCCCAGACCAGGGATCAAACCTGTGTCCCCTGCATTGGCAGGCAGGTTCTTATCCACTGCACCACCAGGAAAGTCTGTGCTCTGAGTTCGGTGCAGTACCTAACTCATGTTAAGCAATTAACACATTATAATAGTGACTGCAGTGGACTGAGCAAACATCAAGAAGGGTGAAAAGCAACTTCAACAAGCTTTTTTTCTGGAGGAGTAGAATACTGATTGAAAAAAAGGGCAATCCAAAGTGAATGAATTTTAAAATGTAATGGATTTTAAAGTTGTTTTTTTTAATGGACTAGTGTAGGAAAGCCCAAATGTATACTCAGGATTTAAGGATAAGTTTGGAAGACAATTACACTTTGTAGGGTTGCTCTTCACCCTGTTGTTTTTCCACTGCAGTCAGTTTATAATGTGCTGATTGCTTCACATGAAGGAGATACTGTGCCCAATAGTTCATCCTTTACAACCATATTTTAGGGTAACTATACTTACAGCAGACTGGTTCCAAATAGGAAAAGGAGTACGTCAAGGCTGTCTATTGTCACCCTGCTTATTTAACTTCTATGCAGAGTACATCATGAGAAACGCTGGACTGGAAGAAACACAAGCTGGAATCAAGATTGCCAGGAGAAATATCAATAACCTCAGATATGCAGATGACACCACCCTTATGGCAGAAAGTGAAGAGGAGCTAAAAAGCCTCTTGATGAAAGTGAAAGAGGAGAGTGAAAAAGCTGGCTTAAAGCTCAACATTCAGAAAACGAAGATCATGGCATCCGGTCCCATCACTTATGGGAAATAGATGGGGAAACAGTAGAAACAGTGTCAGACTTTATTTTTGGGGGCTCCAAAATCACTGCAGATGGTGACTGCAGCCATGAAATTAAAAGACGCTTACTCCTTGGAGGAAAAGTTATGACCAACCTAGATAGTATATTCAAAAGCAGAGACATCACTTTGCCGACTAAGGTCCGTCTAGCAAGGCTATGGTTTTTCCACTAGTCATGTATGGATGTGAGAGTTGGACTGTGAAGAAGGCTGAGCGCCGAAGAATTGACGCTTTTGAACTGTGGTGTTGGAGAAGACTCTTGAGAGTCCCTTGGACTGCAAGGAGATCCAACCAGTCCATTCTGAAGGAGATCAGCCCTGGGATTTCTTTGGAAGGAATGATGCTGAAGCTGAAACTCCAGTACTTTGGACACCTGATGCAAAGAGTTGATTCACTGGAAAAGACTCTGATGCTGGGAGGGATTGGGGGCAGGAGGAGAAGGGGACGACCGAGGATGAGATGGCTGGATGGCATCATGGACTCGATGGACGTGAGTCTGAGTGAACTCCAGGAGATGGTGATGGACAGGGAGGCCTGGCGTGCTGCAATTCATGGGGTCGCAAAGAGTCGGACACAACTGAGCGACTGAACTGAACTGATACTTATCCTAATTTTATCTATGAATAATAGATGAGTCTCAGACAGACCAAATCTTCTGTTCAAGGTTACACAGCTGGGAAGTTGTAGAGCTGAATTTTGTGTTCAAATCTAGCTGGCTCTGAATTCCAAACTTGAAGTTTGCCTTTGAACAAGAATTGATTTGTGTCAGGAAAAAAAATTTACTACCATAGACATTCAGATAGACTCCTCCTTTAAGTAAAAGACTTCTGTTATCTTTAACTTTCCATTGCTTTTACCTTTCACTGCCAAGCCAGAAAAATGAAAGAAGTGGGGCTTGGCATTCTTGAGATCACTTTTAATGAAAAATAAGAGATGAGATCTTTCTTGTTAAAGAGTAGATAAATTTTTTGCAACTATTTGATGGGTTGGTACAAGAAGTAGAAAATGAATATGATACTTAAAAGTGTAATGAGAGTAGAAGGCAAATTGAAGGGATAGGAAGAATAAATGAGAGATTTAAAAAAAGAAAGGGTAAACTCTTGATTCATTTGGTAGAAAATGGGGAGCAGAAGTAATCAGTTTGGACTATCACTGGGGTGAGAGGAGATTGAAAATAATACCAAATGAAGGTTGGAGATGAAGTGCTCTGTCTTCCCAACTTCTGCTCTAAGCCTGGCCCTCACCTCTTCTCTCTCCCTTCACCATGTTAGTTCTCATTATAGTGAGGTTCACCTTCTTAAATGCAATAGACACTCCTCATCTTCACTGACTTCTGAGAAGCATTTGCATTATTGCTTCCTGTTGCCTCCCTTCCCTTGACTTCAGGGCACAGTTCTCTTTGATTCAGGTCTTAATACTTTTTATCTCACTTCTTTTTTGGCTCCCCTTCTACCTAGCCATTAAATGTTGGTCCTAAGGCCCTCTGCTTCTCTTATCCTAGTTTCTCTCCTTGGTGATTTCATCCACTCACATGGTTTCATATCACACATACACTCAGATGACTCACAATTTTTATCTCCAGTCTTGATCTCACCACTTAAATCCGGGCTTCTAAGTCAGCTGTCTCAAAGATACCTCACAATCAGCAAGCCCAGGGCTGAACTCATTGTCTTCTCTTCCAGGTGTGGTCCTTGTCCAGGGTCTCTCAATGAATGACACCAATGTCTGTCTGGTTGCTCAAGCAGAAGCCAAGGATCTGTTCTCTCCCATAACCATCCTATTTATCATCAAGTCCTATAAATTTCACCCTCCTAAATCTCTCTCAAATCCATCTGTTTCTCTCCATCTCCACTGCCATCACCCTAGTCCAAGTCATGATGGTCTCTTTTCTAAATGACTGCAGTACACCTGCTGACTGTCTGCCTGCTTCCACACTGGCCTCCCTCCAGTTATTTTTCCATCCTGTGACTAGTTCACCAGCAGCTCTGGTTTATTTTTTATTTTTCAAAAGATAAATTTGGTCATATCATCTTTGTGCTGAAACCCTTGCATAATTTTTCATTCTCCTATGACAGAATCAAAAAAATTCATCTCCTGGCCCACCAGGTACTGGATAGTCTCGGGCAGTTGTTCTCAGATTGTAGTCTTAGAATGCATCAGCATCACCCCAGTGTGTGTTTTGAAATGCAGGGTTTTGGACCCCACCCCAAATGTCATGACTTAGAAAGTCTGGGAATAGAATCCAGCAGATTGAGCATCATTCTGATGTGTTTTCTCAGGTTTGAAAACCACTGCCCTAGAGCCTACTTTCTCTTCTGGCTCTATTTGGCCTCTTGTTCTCATAATTCTAACCTCGACAGGCTTTTTTCATCCCCTTTCCAGCTTCGCATTATGTTTCCTTCTACCACAGGGCCTTTGAGCAGTTCTTCTGTCTGTCTGGAAAGCTTTTCTCTCTCCTCTTCCCCTGGTTAATGTCTGTCTACTCTTCCTTCAGGTTAGCTAAAGAAAGCCGACGATGACTGATTCCTCTTAATACCATATGCTACTCCTTTGTAGTGCTTAACACAATTGTATTTTTTTTTCTTATTTGTATGCTTTATTGATTAACATCTGTCTGCCCACTAGACTGTGAACTCCAGAAGAATTAGGACAGAATCCGGTTTTGCTTGCTATCGTCTGCAGTGTTTGGTACTAGAATAGAATGTGCTCAGATATTCATTGCAGGAATGAGTACACTTATGAATGAACATTTCCTTTCCGTATCTGGATACTGTTTGAGAGCACAGAAAGCCTGGAATTCTCATGGTTAGCTTCTATTCCCTCCTTCTCTAAAATGAGGATACCTACCTCAGGGGTTTGTTGAGACAATTAAATGAGGTAATTCATGGACAAAGCCTAGCACCAGGCCAGGCACACAAGTCCTTGATCATTATTATTATGACTTCACTGTTATTATCATTTCAGTTTCCAGAATCTCCCTGGATCAAAATGATGAAATGTAGCTAAAACTAAATAGTACAGTTCTTGACAAGGACATACATTTTTGAACTCTAAGATGAAAATCAATGCCTGTGCAATGTGTCATTTTTTTCCCCAAAAAACTTCATCTCCCCAAATATTTGCTCCAGGAAATTCTGAATAACTTTGTTATTGGTTTCTAATATCATTCATATATTTTTTTGGCAAATAATTACAGAGCACCTAAATGTACATTTAGGGTTCTGGAGATGTGCTAGTGACCAATGTGCGTGTGTTCCTTGTAGAGTTGACAGTCCAGTGGAGAGAAAGCTATAAACATTCCAGTGGGGAAACAGTTCACTGCAGTGGCCATCAACACCGTAGAGGAGTACAAGGTCCCACTTGTGCATGCTCTCAGGAGGTTAAGCTTTAACAGGGAAGGGAGTTCTCATCTCAAGTCCCGCCTTGGACTTTCAGGTAGAAGCTGCCTGTGCACAAACCAGGCCAACTGTTTGGTGTAAGTGGCGGCATGTGATGCAAGCCCAACAGGTGAAGTCGATGTTTCTCTCCCATTCTGAATCACTCTGGTCTCTGTATGTGTTAATTCTGTGTTGTTCTCACAAACAAGTGTCCATATAAACCAGCCAAAAGGGAAACAAAAGGCAAAGGCCAGCTGGGCGGCCTGCATTGTTCATGGGTTTCCCAGGTGCCTTCCGTGCAGACTTAGTGGTTAACTAGTCCTTCTTAGGCCCTCTGTCTGATATTCCTTTGGCTGGCTCTGATTTCTTTATCTCCTGAACACCTGGGGCCAAGGCTTCTTTTCAGAGCAGTTTGAAAGCCATCCTTTCTTTTTGCTCTTTACTCAGTTTGGTCCAGCTCTTAATCTTTGAACAGCATCAAATATTCATTGCCATTTGACAAAGCTGGGGCTGGAGGGTCCAGCGTTTTCTAAAACAGATCTTGCTTTACCATTGGTGATCCAGTGAGCCTTTCAGCAAGGCTGACTGTAAATCATCCAGGCTCAATTAGTTTATTTCAAAGAAATACCCAGGTGTTGTTTGACCTTCAAACATATGGACTGCTGGAATAAATGAAAGTCTCGGCTGTTCCCATCATGCTGAGGGAACTAGATGGGGTAATTCTTTTTCCTAGTCTCTGAGTTTTGTGGAGGGATTATTAGGTTTGGGCTCAGTGAGTTATTTACTTTAGCAATATGCTCAGTGGTGGGCTGCAGTTGCCTTTCCTGAGGGAATTGCCAGGTGTGAGCTGTCACCAAGTACCACTAGAATGGTGGAGGGGCGTGGGGAACCACTGGGCTGTGTAGGTGGGGCCTGAGCTCTGAGGCTTGAAGGAAACAGCCTGGGGTACAATCGGAAGCAGTAAGGTAGGTGTCCAGCTGAGCTCTGTGCCCAGGGCTTAGGAGCTCTGCACAGCAGGAGAGAATTGGACCTGGGGTCTTTCTTACCTTTTCCTAGTGTGGGGGTGATGGCCAGCCTCTCAGACTCTGACTCCTGATTTGATACCCTAATGTTTTCTTTGGTTTTGTTCAAGAGGCCATCCTATGCAGAATCGTCAGAGCTTTGCAGAGCAGCCTATGTTTTTTGCAGCCTAAACAGTTTCTAAGAATTGGGACAATGTTGAAAAGCGTTGTTCTGCGGCCAAGAGTGTGGTTTTCAGAGTTAGAAAGATGTGGTTTCAAATCACAGCCCACCCTACTGACTAATTTTGTGACATCAGGCGTGTTTCTTTACTTTCTCTGAGCCCCATGTTCTCAGGTATAAAATGTAACTTTATAAAATTCTTACTTTAGCCTTTTACAAAGTATGTTTAAAAGATACTTTAATGTTCATCCAACTAAAAAGAGATTTAGTGGTCAAGTACATTTGGAAAACCCTTTAGAAACTCTTTTCCTGTATTTTGGATTTGATAATGTGTATTGTCAGATTAAAGTTCCTGAGAAGTTCTGAAGGAAATAAACCTGTTTAACTTTGTTTAATCCATAATGTCAAAATATGCTTGAGTTCATGAACTCTTTTTCTTTTCTTTGGTAGAAAATGGGAGCAGTGTTTCATGAAATACAAGTGATCTCATAGGATTGTTATAAGAACTTATGATAAATGCTTCCCATGGTGCCTGTCCCAGAGTAAGTAATCAATAGTAGCAAGTGTTCATGATTATAATTGTATGATTATTATTAATGAGGGCTTTTGGTCTCCAAAACTTAAAACTCTAAATTGGATATATCTAGTTTTTAATCATAGCTCTTTATCAGTGTTTGCTAGTTGGAAATTTATAGATTTCAGCTTTCAGTGATGGCTAATGGTTGTGATTAAGTGCCTACTATGTATCAGAGTGCATTTTAGGTACTTTAACCAAGTCATTGCTATATCTGATGGTCACAGCTATTTAACAAGGTAGGTATTATTATCCTTTCATTCGTAAATTCAGCATTGAGGCTTGAGGATTGTATGTGTCCAGTCCAAAGTTGTGCAAACTCTGCTGTGGAATTGAGAATTAAGCTTGTATTTGTTTGACCCAGAGCCCTTTATTATTCTAAGTTGACATTCTATAAGTCTACAGGGGTCTGTGAAAGCACGAGTGATGTGAAAGAAATTTGCAGTAAGTCCAAGAGAAATCAAACACTTGGCCCCATGAGACACTGGAAGACAGTACATTGAGAGATCACCCTTCACCCACACCAAGCTTCTTTCCTTTATTGGAATCCCCTTGTTCTCGCACCTGGAAGGCTTGCAGTGGTTGCTCCCTTGGCCCAAAGCGTTCTTCCTGTGTCTCCTTCCTGGCTTATCTCTCATTCATCCTTCAGTCATTTCATTTCTCTGTCTACGCATCAAACTGTGAGCACGGACCAAGTCTTGGTCAGCGCAATATCCCCAGCATGTGACAGGTGACACGCTATATTCCATAGATACATATTGATGATTGAAGGCTATCAATTCAAAACCTATGTGAGAAAATGATCTATGCCTTAGAGGAAAGTGGGGGAAAAAGTTTATCATTTAAAAAGTACCATCTTCTCAAGACACAATTTTGTGGAATCCTGGACAGTAAGGATGTTGAAAACTCCTGTACAAAACAAGGCTTGCTACCACTCGAGATGGTTGAAAGTGGCAGCCTGTTTTTGCTGAGTATTAAGGTTGTGGGTTTCTATAGAACATTACACAGCTCTGCAGGTTCAGAAACTCACTTTTTAACAGACCCCTGTTCTGAGGGAAGGTTGGTGCTTATGATTCAGCTCAAGAAAACCAATTCACTGGAATGCCTTTCAATTATCACAGTTACTGTCTGTGAAATGCCTTCTTTTACCAAGCTGTGTCCTAGGCATATTACACGTTACCTCTCATTTTTTATGGCATTTCTCCAAAGTATTCAGCATTATTTCCATTACAAATGAGGGAGCACAGGTTGTGAGAAGTTTTGCAACTTCCAGAGACAGCTAGAAAGTGGTGGAGCAAGGATGTTAATTCAGGTCTGTGTGACAAGTCCATTTGCCCCTTTAGGCCACCTTGTCATCTGAGATGGGAGCTTTCTGTTCCGTGGGCGCTCCACTGGCAATGTGACTAGTGCTGCACAGTGATGAGCAAGTTCCCTCTGGAAGCTAACCTTGCAGCAGAAAGATGTATAGTGGCCTTACAGATGTCCAGTGACCAAAAACCAAAGCAAATGTTGCTTTCAAGCTTTGCGTATCCAGCCTATTCTGGCTACTGTGTCATCTTCCCATGCTAAGAATGTTTTGATAGCAGGAACAAGGAATAGTTCTCAGTACCAGAACACCCATTTCCTTGGTTAATTCTGCATCCATGCTTCACCTTTGAGAGTAAATCCTCCTCATGCTCCATTTCTTTCCTTGTTTGAGAGTTCCTAGTGTCAGACTTATTCAAGTTCAACATTAGTTTGTCATTTTGTATGGAGGGAGTTACCCTGATTTTAAGAGTCAGACTGACTATCTTAGAAGTTGATGGATTATTTCCTGCAAAGATCTCCATAGTTGAATTCTTTGATGCATTTTATTTTGATCTTTCCTGTTTCATGGTATCTCTGACAAGAATGGAGGAGATGGGAACTTAATTCCCTTGAGCACTGCCTCTAAGAGTGGCATATTTTCAGTCATAGATTAGGATAATATATAGATGAGATACTTTTTTGATTAAAACAAGCAAAAAAAAAAAAATGCTGAGGACGCAACACTAAACCAAAGGGCAAATGTATTGAATACATGATTGAAATGTGGATGACCCAATAATGGGAAATGAGAAATGATAGCCAAAGCTGTCATTGCTGGTGATGCTTACTCCTTATCCACAAATGCCACAGACTTCCTTTTCCGGACTTAAGCCCCTTAATGTTGAAACCTGGTGATGCTGCCTATCAGGTTGGAGCAAGTGGAGCAACTAACGAGTGTCAAGTATCTGCCATAGCATGAAATGAGAAGGGGGATATTTATTCTATTTCAGTTCCACAAGGTTATCTATTCTAATCTGACTCCTACATTCTCAAGGCATAATTGGATACTTGGGATTCCTCTTGATTAGCTTTAGAGGGGACAGTTCCTGAGAGAGTGGCCATCCACAGGCCTCTTTTCTATTTAAATGAAGGGACTCCCTCTTCCGTTACAGGGTTTCTCAAAAGCTTGGTCTAAGGATCAAACTTAGTGCATGAGATTCACTTGGAGCACGTTTTTTAAAAATGTCCCCACCTTACACCTACAGTACCTACATTTCGGAGGATGAGGCATGTGTTTCTACAAATTTAACAAGCCCCTCGAGAGTTCTCAGAAAAATTTTAGCTTTAAAATGACTACCTGTGATTTGGGAGAATGGCACTGAAACATGTATAATATCATAGATGAATCGCCAGTCCAGGTTCAATGCAGGATATAGGATGCTTGGGGCTGGTGCACTGGGATGACCCAGAGGGATGGTGCAGGGAGGGAGGTGGGAGGAGGGTTCAGGATGGGGAACACGTGTACATCCGTGGCAGATTCATGTTGATGTATGGCAAAACCAATACAATATTGTAAAGTAATTAGCCTCCAATTAAAATAAATAAATTTATATTAAAAATAAATAAATAAAATGACCACCTGCAAGATGCCAGGATTCAGAGGAGGCAGGCACTGAAAGAGCCCCGGGAGATCATAAAGTCAGTTAATTACTATCATTTGACAGAGGAGGAAGCCGAGCACAGAGATGCACCAAAGTTGCTGATGCAGCTGAGGAAAGACGTAAATGCAGGCTTTTCAGAGCTCTTCCGGACTCCGAAGACAAAAATCATTTTGCTACACTATCAGTGACATTCCTTTTGTTTGCCAGGAATTGGAATTGCTCTGCAAGGCTATATTTCTTAAGGAAGAAATGGTAACTCATTTGCCCCTGGAAATGCCATCCTCTTTTTGAGTCTCAAATAGTAACATTTAAATAAGCTACTTAAAATTCCTTTATGATTGCCCATTGTCTTGAGAGTGGGGTCCAAGTGGTGGGCAAGCCAGTATCTGTGACTGCACTCACATCTCCAGCATCTTCCACTCTTCCGCTCTCCTCCACCTCCTCTACTTTCTGCTCTACTCTGCAGGTATTCTCACCTATCTTCAGTTCACTCAATGAGCCACATTCCTCCTTCTGGAGGGTTGACGTGTCATATTATTCTCTCTACACTATTTTTCCTAGAAAAGTTGTCTTCATCTTTCAGTTGTTGGCTGTCAAGTTATGTCCTCTCTCCCTTGAGAACCTTTCTCTGACCTCCCAAGTATTTGTAATAGACGATATCTGGTACGCTATACAACCCAAATTGATGGATACGGTATTACAGTTATTACGGTGCTTTTCTCCTAATCTACCTTTTAAGCTCTGAAGAACAGGAATCATGTCTGGTGTTGTAGGACACATAGTATGTAGTGCCTGATCAAAGGAGACACTCAATAAACTGGATGCTACATAAATGGCAGGATGATCTTGGGGTTCACATACCAGAATGCTCAAGCAGGCCATGGTCTGCCTGGAATAGAGGATGACGTTAGTCAATGTTAGAAGGTGAAGTGAGTTAGAGCAAGCTGAGCTCGATCTTGGAAGGCTTTTGTTAGTTGAAGATGTTAACCTAGACCTGGTTACTGAAAATGATTGATTGATGGGGGTGTGAGAAAGATTCCCACTGCAGCAGTGGGGAGCATGGGTGGCAGTGAGAAGTGGCTAAAACCACATGAGAATTATGATGTGGCTACAATAGTCCAGACTCAAGGTAACGAGGCACAGGAGCAGCCTAGTGGCTATTGGGAGGATGAGAAATGAATGAATCCCAGAAATGCTGCCATCAATCAAGAGTTCTTGATAGAAGAGTCAAAGATCCTTCCCAGCGGGACCTTTATTCTTTCACTGATTTTTCAACTTATTAATTCAACAAACATTGACTGTGATATGAAGTACTGGGACTCTACTAGTAAGTACAATAGATATGCTCCTTGCTGTCCTGTAAGTGAAGGAGATAGATAACAGATAAGTAAACAAACCAAAGAAGAAGTGCCTAATGTAAATGTTTAGTAGGCAATGGACTTCATGAATCAAATTAAATAATTCACATGAAGCACTCAGCACAGTCCTTAGTATTATATATAGTAAAAACCTAATAAATTTTATGAAGTCTGACTTCCCCATATTCCCTAATAAAATTTTGAAAATTTCCTGTCTCACAGCCAATTTTAAAATTTATTTTATAGAAGTATAGTTGATTTACAAAGTGTTTATTTCTGCTGTACAACAGCATGATTCAGTTATATATGTGTGTATATATTATATATATTTTCCATATTCTTTTCCATTATAGTTTATCACAGGATATTGAATACAGTATCCTATGCTTTACAGTAGGGCCTTATTGTTCATCTAGTCTACGAATAATAGTTAGCACCTGCTAATCCTAAACTCCCAATTCGTCTCTCCCTCACCCACACCCTGGCAACCATAAGTCTTATCTATGTCTGTGTTACTCAAAACTGTTAAATAAATCATGATAGTGGCTACCATACATCAAGTACCTATTCGATACCAAGTTTTATCCCATGGGATTTGCATATATTAGCTTCTCTGTATAACCACCTTGTAAGAAAGTTATAATTGTCTTCTTTCTTCAGATAAGGAATCAGAAGATAAAGAGCATTAATTTCCTTAAATTCCTAGAGCTAGTGAGCTGGAAACCCTAGGTAGGCTCAGCTCCCAATTCCATTCTCTTTCCATTGTCATGGTGGATCCATTGCCAACCAGTGTTAGAGCAATCAACTTTGTTGTGAATCTAGCAGGCTCTTTTGACTTATCTATTTGTTCAAGTAACTGAAATAACCAGCATATGTTAAGGAGTATATAGAAGCATTACTTATGACTCAGTTACCCACGTGCAAGTATGGTCAAGTCTATGCTCCTTCCCTGCCTTCCAATGAACATCTTTGAATTGGGAGGAAATCTCAATACAGTCATCTTGTGACTCTTTTTAAAAAAGTATTCATTTATTTCTGTATTTTTAGAAATCTTAGACTATAGAGAAAAGATCTACAATGTTGTTCAATTCAGAGTCCGAGTGTTCAGTGTTAGGATAAGGAGCCTAAGCTTTGTAGATTTGGTTGAAGTCTTTCCTTTGCCACTTACTGGGCTATGAAATTAAACAGATCTCTTAAAGCACTCTCAGCTATATTCTCATTATTTATAAATGATGAAGAAATAGGAGGGTGGTAATAGCTCCTACTGAAAAGGATGTCTTTGGGACTGAATTAGTAAAAGTAAGAGAAAAGTGTGTGTCAGTCACTGAGTCGTGTCTGAGTCTGCAACCTTATGGACTATAGGCCGCCAGGCTCATCTATCCATGGGATTCTCCAGGCAAGAATACTGGAGTGGTTTGTCATTTCCTTCTCCAGTGGATCTTCCTGACCCAAGGATTGAACCCAGGTTTCCTGTATTACAGGCAGATTCTTTACTATCTGAGCCACCAGGAAAAGTAAGAGAAGTATGTTCTTAACTCATTGCAGTTTGCTACCCAGGAGATATTTAGCAATGTCTGGTGACATTTTGGTTGTCATAACTGGGGGCATGTCACTGAGATCTAATGAGTAGTAACTCAGGATGATTTAGAACATCCTACAGCACAGAGAGAGCTCCCTCTTGCCACCCCCAGCAAAGGATTATCTAGTGCTGAGGTTAAGAAAATAGGGTATAAATCCTAGTCAGTACTGTGTAGCCAAACCAAAAAAAGAAAAAAATCCTAAAATCATCCAGGAATATGGAACACTTGGAAAATCCCTCTGGAAGCACTGGGATTATGACATTCGGATGAAAATACATCTGGAGTATTGACTAAATATTTTCCTTTTGTCTAAATATTTTGAAGTCATGAAATAGATATTTCCATTCGTCCACTTGGTCTGTGGAGTGATGAGGATTTTTGGTCAATTGTTTAGGAGTTTCATAAAGCTGAATTTGCATTTGATGGCAAGCTCTGTTTTTATTTTTCATTTCAGGAGTAGTTTATCCTACACCATTACTTTTCGAAAGGGAGGCTGATTTGTTTTTATGATTTTTTTTCCTTTGTAACTTAAAAACATCTTGAATTATTAAACTAGTTATTTTCCAGACCTGCAAATGTTTTCAATGTGTGGCCATAAGTTTCCCTGAGTCAGCACATAGTCCTACATCTTGGAAGAGCTTAGTTGGTCAGAACCATTTCCTTAAGATGGTGGTAATTTTCTTTGGGGTTGTGATTTTCAAGGTGCTCATTCTGTTACAAGAGAGTATGTGTTTTTCCCAGATCCCCACATTCAAGACTGTGATGGGAATTCTGCCCAGGACTTAGGGGTATGCATCATCATTTCAGATTAGAGAAGAGAATTAAGAGGAGAAACTCAAGTGGCTATTTAAAAATTTCCCCTGATGTTGGACTCTCACTCATTTCTAGCCAAGAGCCAAACCATAAAGTAAATCCTCCAGCTCACATTCTATGGGTGACTATAAGAAAGTACTTTGAGTTACAGCTGAAACATTATTTTTTTCTCCTTCAAAGCCAAATGATTTCATAAGAGGCAGAAAAAAGGAAAAAACCCACCAAAGTCAAATTGATGAAAACCAGTCGTAGTATAGCCTTGAGTCGGATACCGCCATCCTGTATGTGTGTGTGTGCGCGCTAAGTCGCTTAGTCGTGTCCGACTTTTTGTGACGCCACAGTCTGTAGCCTGCCGGGCTCCTCTGTCCATGGGGATTCTCCAGGCAAGAAAATTGGAGTGGGTTGCCATGCCCTCCTCCAAGGGATCTTCCAACCCAGGGACCAAACCCAGGTCTCCAGCATTGCAGGCTGATTCTTTACCATCTGAGCCACCAGAGAAGTCCAAGAATACTGGAGTGTATAGTCAATCCCTTCTCCAGGGGAACTTCCTGTTCCAGGAATCGAACTAGGGTCTCCTGCATTGAAGGGTCTCCTGTGTTTTGGGATGAAAGCCCATCCCAAAACACAGATGGCATCTTCGGGCATGGCTCTCAACACTGATGGAATTAGATTTCTCTGTCAACTGCTTGGAAGTTGCAGTCAGACCTGTTTTCTTCATTATCAGGAAGTTACAAAGAAGACTGAAAGGATTTCTACTGACAATACAGGCTGACTTTTAAACAAATATCCTCAAAGCTCGTGAAAACATCATGTAAAGGCTGAGGCCTCGAGGAAGGTATCTTTCATGAAAACTGGGGAAATCTCTGCTGAAATCACTGGACCCTAGATGATGGATAGCCTCCCACCTAAAATCTGTTCAGTTAGTAAATGCTTAGAGATGATGGTTTGCTCTTAAACAAACATGGATTCATTCTCGATTTTTGTCTTAAGCTATATTTACTGATAGCCCAGAGAAAGAATTTTTTTCCTCTTTGTGTCAAGAAATCCGAATTCTATGTAATGAGATCAAGAGATTATACCCTTTAAGAGCTGAAAAGAATCTAGCTCATCATCGGACTCAGTTTTTCATAGAGGCTCCAAAGATCCCAAGCTAATGATGGCTGAAGGAGGGATAAAAGACTCAGCCAGAGGTCTTTGGGCTACAATACATGTGGCAACGGAGACCTCACTGTTCACTCTTCTGCTTGGTGCTCTCCTCCAAGACTAGACTACCCAGCTCTTACTTCTCCTGATGTTTCTCACAGTTCATTTATAACCCTTGCCCCTCCCCCATCTGACTTTGAAGAACCTGAATTCATTTAGGCTTTGGTTAGTGGTAATTATTTACCTGTCAGACCCCAGCTGGGCTGCATCACCAAAGCTGAGTCACATAGCTTTGCTTCCAATGACTGCTTCCAAACAATTAAATCAGAGAAGCACCTGTGTAAATATGCAATATTTGGCGATAATAAAATGATGAGGCAACAGAAACTGAGCTGAACTGGTGAAAAATAGTGAGTATTTTCCCCTGGGGGTTTTCACACATGCCTATCAGCATCTCCAGTCTCAAGAACAAGGTCGAGTTACTTTCCCACCCTTCCCATACTTTTTTTATTTTTTTTTCTGGAAAATATAGCTCATCTGATATCACCAGATGTGGTTTGTTTGCAAACATTAAGATTTTAAGGTAATCCTCTCATGTGAATGCTGAGAGACAAGAAGTTGAAATAGGGTGAAGGACTAACCAGTAATTTTGTTTTCCAAAGCCAAAATGTCTATCTGAAGAGATAAGCTGACAATTGAAACTCATCTTGGACAATGATACATGTTCTTTTTTTTATATTTAGGGCTTCCGTGATGAGAGTCAAAGCCTAGGATGGTGGAAAGAGTGAGAGCTTTTGTAATCAGATAGACCAGGAGATGAATCCCAACACTGCCTAGTAACTGTGTGACCTTGAAAGGATTTTGAGTCTTAGATTCCAAATTTGTAAAAAGGACATAATTCTTAACCTTATATGCTATGCCATATGTAAAGTGTCAGTCTCATTACCTGCTTAGCAAATATTCACTCTGCCCCACTGCATAATGATAGACCAGAAAAGTCATCATTTTTGGCCTGGTTGCCATTTAGTAAGCCACAATTAAACTGTTGGTGACTTTTTTTTTAATGTTGCTTTCTGATGGTGATCACACTTTTCAGTAATAACCAGAAAGTGATTCTGAAATTTCCATCTTATGTTTCAAAGGTACCCTGTCTTGCTTTGGGGATTTGTTCCTTCTCTAACCCAAATTCATGCACACTGCCTATTTGAGAAATCGTTTCAGTTGTCTTTTAGCTGGACATAGAAAGATGTTGTCACTATCCGGCCATAATTTGTTTAGATTTTTCTGTTTCAACACAATTGGTATTTGTTTTTAATTGAAGTATAGTTGATTTACAATGTTGTATAAGTTTCCTCTGTACAGCAAAATAATTCAGATATAGATATATAAATATACACACACATTATTTTTCATTATAGTTTATCTCAGGATAGTGAATAAAGCTCCCTGTGTTATATAGTGGGTCCTTGTTGTTCATCCATCCTATATATAAAATAGTTTGCATCTACTAATCCCAAATTCCCAGTCCATTCCTCCCACCCGCCCTTCCCCTTGGTGACCAAAAGTCTGCTCTCTGTGTCTGTGAGTCTGTTTCCTTTTCAGAGATAAGTTCATCTGTGTCATATTTAGATTCCTCATATCAGTGATATCATATGGTATTTCTTTCTGATTCTGACTTACTTCACTTAGTATGATCATCTCTAGGTCCATTCATGTTGCTGCAAATTATTTAATTTTTTATGGCTGAGTTTTCCATTAGGGTTTCCCTGGTGGCTCAGTGGTAAAGATCTGTTTGCAGTGCAGGAGATGTGGGAGACATTAGTTCAATCCCTGGGTCAGAAAGATCCCCTGGAGGAGAGCATGGCAAGGCAACCCACTCCAGTATTCTTGCCTGGAAAATCCCATAGACAGAGGAGCCTGGTGGGCTATAGTCCATGGGGCCACAAAGGGTCAGACATGACTGTAGTGGCTGAGCACAGCACAGTATTCCATTGTGTGTCTCTGTATGTATACACACAGACACACACACTCACTACATCTTCTTTATCCATTCATCTGTCAGTGGACATTTAGGCTATTTCCATGTCTTGGCTATTGGGAATAGTGCTACAATGTACACTGAAGTGCATGTACCTTTTTAAATTAGAGTGTTCTCTGGATACGTAAGGCTAGTATTTTTAGGTGAAGGACTTCTACAGATGGAGTTTCATAGATGCACTCCTGTTGTCTTCCTTGTGCCTTTAAGGATATCATTTTGTGCAAAGTGCAAGTGCCTGCTTTGTGCATTCCTAAGCCCTGTGATCTGGGCAAGTTAATGATTCACTGTGTTTCTTTGGAGATGATGATAACTAATGCTTCAGATTATTCAGAGAATATAGTGATTTACATGTAAAGGATTTAGAATAGTGACTCAAATAGAGAGAAAAGTTGTAGTTGTAACTGGTATTATTACTGGGACAAAAGTAGGTAGTCAACAATAGAACTGGTCTTACAGAAGGAGTGAGTGTGCATAACAGATTAATCAAATTTTCCTGAATCAAAATGTTCAGTGTTAAAAATGTTGTCTTCTTTCATAAAAGTCATTCTTAATTTTATTTAATTTGAATGCAATGTTGTATTGATTTCTGAATAAGACAGTGAAAAGTGAGAAAGTCTTCAGTGGAATGTTATTCAATTATTCACAGAGGCAGGTCCAACTGTCTTTGGATCTTGTGTCTAAAATGAAATGATCACTGGTTTTTAAAATCTCTGAGATATTTACTCTATAGCATGAAGCTGATATACTTGTAAGGATAGGTAAGGGAATAAATAGCAAAGTGTTGTCAAAAAGTCAAGGTTATACACTTAAGTTGTGACAGCCAAAATAATAGATTTGTAGGAGGCTGTTAACAGAGTTTTAAATGCAAAATTTAAAGAAAGTTCACTCAGAGTGTATCCTTTCCTTTCCTAATCCATTAAGCAAACCCATTAGTGTTAAATGAAAAGATTTGGTGGAAAGACTTGCTTTGGGATAGAAAAGCACTTGAATTACTAAGCTTCCTACACATCTTAAAACTAAATTTACTCTGAAATCCCCATTAGATCCCACTGAATTCACTGAGCAATGTGGCCTCTGGGTTTTGTTTAGCAGCTCTGCTTTCCAAAGGGGCTGACAACTCATTGTGTTGGAGCTGAGCTTTAATGTGCTTCTTCCCTGAGGCCTCATCACTTATCTAGTCTGTTGATGAACTCTGTACATCGATATAGCATGGTCCAGTTGAGTAGGCTGTATGATAAGCATCTCAACAATAACACCATAAAATCTAAGCAGAGAAACACACAATAGGCTGATAAATGGAAGTGCGTGCATTGAATTTTAAAAATATATTTTCCCATTCTGCACTTTCATAGCCATAGTTTAAATACCCAAAAGTCCTTTCCATGAATCCATCCATGCACATTCCTCTAAATCTGCTATGTTTTGGATGAATATTGGCCCCATTTTTCTAGGAAATGAAAGAAATTGTTATTCTAATACCATATTTTTGGTCACTTATTTATGAATCTTATTATTTCTCATGTTGTTTAAATATTCTGCCAGCACCTCTTTTACCTGAATTCCTGGTCAATTCCCATTCACAGCTGCAAACTCTTAGGCAGCTATTGATTCTGTGTCTCCTTGCTAAAGGTTACTAACTTCATCAACTGTAATGCTGTAAGTTATATCTATTGATGTTAAGATTCTCTTATTGTTCCCTGCTGACACTGTACTTTTGTTTTCTGGCTGTTTAGTGTTGTTAACATTCATTTTGCTCATCAGTTGACAAAGATGATTGAACTGAATTATCTCTGGATATCATGGAATTTGACATACTTTCAGCTTTTGGATCATGAGTTGAAACCAAAAATTTGATGTTTTTGGCAACCATACCTACAGCCTGTATTATCTTTGGTCCAAAGAAGCTTTCAGATCATGCAGAGACATGTTAATTCTTCCTTCTAGCTTCTTTCTGCTTTCCTTCTTCAGTGCATGTATCATCCTTAGTTTCTGTTGAGAAGACTAGAAACAAAGCAGGATTATTTGGCATCTGCATAAGGAACAATTAGCTTAAGCATTATGTCATTAACAGGAACTAGAAGATTGTAGAGTCTGGGGTCTCAATTGGTATGCCACAAACCTTTCATAGGTATGCAATCTAATTGGAAACAGTCTGAGGTTTTCTTTTTGTACAACTGAAGGTTGTACAAAAAGATATGACAACAGCTATCGCTTATTAAGTTGATCATTCAACATACTGGGGGAAGAGCTAAAACCTACTGAGTAGGAAAGAAGAGACACAGACTAACATAAATCTGATACAGAAAAAAAAAATCAAGAAGGTATATGATAAAAAGAAGTATAGGCAGAAACTTACAATAACTTTGCCCTATATGTGTATACATATAAATATGCTGTTAGATTTACTGAAGTATAATTTACATACAACAAAATGAGTATAGTCATTTAAAATGTACAGTTCAATGAATTTTGATGTATGCATAAATACACCATCCAAATCAAGAAACAGAAAATTTCCAATACACTAAAATACTCTCTTCTGCTCCAATCCAAGCAACTTCTCAATCCAACCCCAGGCACCATTACATTTTTGTTTATCAATATAGACTAAATTTACTTGTTTTAATTCTACATACAAATAGAATAATGTGATATGTACTGTTTTGTGTTTGACTGCTTTAACTAAGCAAAAAGGTTTTGAGAATCATTTATATTGTATATATTAACAAATATTCATATACAAATAAGGACTTCCCAGGTGGCGCCTAGTGGTAAAGAACCCGCTTGCTAATGCAGGAGACCAAGAGATGAGATGTTTGATCTCTGGGTCTGGAAGATCTCCTGGAGGAGGAATTGGCAACCCATTCCAGTATTCTTTCTTGGAGAATCCCATGGACAGAGGAGCCTGGTAGACTAGAGTCCCTGGGGTGGCAAAGAGTCAGACACAACTGAGCTACTTAGCGTGCACACGCACATACACAAATAAACAGTCTGTGTAGATACAGGCTTTTTTTCTTAGGTTCTTACTTAACAAGTTATGTTCTAAGATATTTATAACATTTTATATCCATACTGCCAATGGGTGACATTTCCAGACCTATATTCTTCTGTTTAAAAAGTATGCTTTAAAACATAATCACAAATGAAGTTTAAAAACTAATTATATTTTTCTATTACATTGGACTGCAAGGAGATCCAACCAGTCCATTCTAAAGGAGATCAGTCCTGGGTGTTCATTGGAAGGACTGATGCTAAAGCTGAAACTCCACTACTTTGGCCACCTCATTCGAAGAGCTGACTCACTGGAAAAGACTCTGATGCTGGGAGGGATTGGGGGCAGGAGGAGAAGGGGATGACAGAGGATGAGATGGCTGGATGGCATCACCAACTTGATGGACATGAGTTTGGGTGAACTCTGGGAGTTGGTGATGGAGAGGGAGGCCTGGCATGCTGCGATTCATGGGGTCACAAAGAGTCGGACACGACTGAGTGACTGAACTGAACTGATTACATATTTTAAAAAGCGGGTAGCTCTTTAAATGAACCCTGTATCTTTGGACTACTTAAATTATCTTATATGCCACCTAGCACTTTCTACATCTAGCCATACTAAAGTAGATCACATCAGCATTGAATGAAGAAGTGATGGAGATAAAATATGGAATGACAATGCTTCACTTGTGGTTTCTGATAGAATCATAAAAATTTTAAAACTAGAATGATCTAATCCTTTCCTTTCTTTACACAGATGGGCTAATTCCTTCCTAAGGCCTCTCAGCTGGTTAATTAACTCAACAGATACTTGTAAAGGGCTGAGCATGTTCAATGAGTTGGAAATATGACAGTGAACAAAACATTCTTTCATGGAGCCTACATTCTAGTGCGGAATAGAAACCCTTTCTTTGGTTCTGTGTCTAACTGTGTATTATTTAATGGCCTATTCATAGCAAAAGAGAGCGCCCGAACATTCTAACACCTGTCCCCAGTTTCTCTCTCAACATTGTTAGAAATAAGGTTTTACTCTGTGTAAAATCAAACCAATTGTGTAATCCATTCAAGCTGACTCACCTTAAATATACCAGCTCACGTAATGGCACTCTGTAGTTCCTAATGGGGTAACTTCTCATGCTTTTCTCTTTAGCCATAAAAGGGAAAACAAGTCTCTAATTTTTTATGAGACAGTGTCCACTATCCATCATAATTATGTAATTTGGGATTTTGTAGGACATGATCAGTCTTTGGTTGCAACACACATTAGAACTTGTAGACAGGGTCATTTTCTCTTATCTCATCTTGCTTCAGATCTTCTTCCTGCTCTGTTTTAGTTTCTCTTGACATATCACCCTCCCAAGGTGTTTCTTCTGTTTATCTGTATCAATTCCTGTATCCCAGCTCTGTCTCCTTTCAGACCTGAAAATTCTTACCCAACCAAACCTCTTCTGGTCTGGGGAAAAGAAGACTCTGCTGTGACAATCCAATCTTGAAAGCTGATTCTGTTCCTGACAATGTCAACGGTTTTCACAGGCACAATCACCCCCAGAAAGGCAACAAGGGTAGGATGGAAGAAATGAGTTTGGGCACACAGTTTCATCTCTCCGTTTTGTCTTTAGATCAGTGGAATTAGTGAAAGCTTCTGTGAACTCATGGAATTTTCAGGCTTTGAAATTACCAGACATCTTCAAGTTGTCTTTGAAGAATGCTTATTTTACAACGTGTACTTTTTCTGAGAAGAGGAGAAAAACAGAGTGGGTCTTGTTCGAGGGATAACTGGAACTTAGAGATAACTCTTTTTATTATGGACCGCTGTGTCCCAGGCATTGTGCTATGTGCTTTTCATGTTTTTGCCCTTTGACCTTCGCAACAATTCAGTGATAAATGAGTTATGTGTAGCCTCATTTTACAAATGAACACATAGGATCTTGGAGAGGCCACTTAGCTTCCCTAACATCAAACAGCCAATATATGATTAAGTCGAGATTCAGTACCAATGAAACCCTTCTATAGCTTGTTAATGTTAGTGTCAACATAGAAATCATGGTACAAATATATTTGTAAAGCATTAAATGTAAAGCTTGTTCTTGTATATTCATTTTGTCACTAAACAGAGTCAGGGTTTGTTGAATTTGCCTCAAAATCACTAAGTTAAGATGGAGTGGTCTAAATCAGAACTCTAGTTTTTAAATTTTATTACAAGGTTTTTCCAACACAGCATTCTGTAATTCTAGGAGAAAATTGTCCACTTTTTCATTGGCTTCAGTTGTTTGGTTAAAACTCACTGTATGAACAGTCATGACAGAAATTTTAAAGACTGAGTTATAACATTGGCATTATAAATATTTAATTCTGTTAAATCCAACAAATATTTATTGTTTCTTTTTATTGTTGACATGATGCCTTTTTTACTACTAAACCTCCCACATAAACTATTCTATTATCAGACCAAGACAAAAGATAAAATGCCCTTTCAAACTCAAGGAAATTGCCCTGGTCTGTCTGGATTAACTATCATCCTGAAAGATGTATAGATGTGTGACAGGTGAGAATACAATAGGAAATACCTCCTTCTTCAGAATGCCTTGTTAGGATGTGCCATTTGAAAGGGGAAGAAAAAGGTTATGTTGGAACCACATAATCATTGAAAGCAATCTTCTTTCAGGCACCATCTCTGCAAATGCAATTATGACCAAGTCTCATGAGTCAGTGCTATTGGGAAGAGGGTGGAACATGGACAGTTGACAGGCTTAGATAATCCAAATACCTGATTTTCAGCATTTCCCCCACTAAACGTCTTTACCAGCATTGCTAGCAAGTAATGGAAATTGCTGCTTCTACTTTCCTTCCTCTCTTTCCCACACCCAGTGCCCCCAGCCCCAGTCTCCCTTCCATGGAGATATTAGTAAGCAATGAAATGGCCAAAAAGCTGTGGGAGGAAGAAGAGAGAAGGAAAGTCAATCAGTCCTTGTGTAAAATAGAACTCTTTTAATGTGGGACTTCCCTGGTGGCTCAGATAGTAAAGTGCCTGCCTACTATGCGGGAGACCCGGGTTCAGTCTCTGGGTCGGGAAGATCTCCTGGAGAAGGAAATGGCAACCCACTCCGGTATTCTTGCCTGGAAAATCCCATGGATGGAGAAGCCTGGTGGGCTACAGTCCATGGGGTCGCAGAGTCGGACACGAATGAGTGACTTCACTTTCACTTTACCAACTGGAAGGTCCTGCTCCTTGTAGACTATTGTTTTGATTGATACCTTTATCAGATATATTTGTACTCCTGCTGCTGCTAAGTCGCTTCAGTCGTGTCTGACTGTGTGACCCCATAGATGGCAGCCCATCAGCTGTCCCTGGGATTCTCCAGGCAAGAACACTTGCCTGGAGCGGGTTGTCATTTCCTTCTCCAATGCATGAAAGTGAAAAGTCAAAGTGAAGTTGCTCAGTCGTGTCCGACTCTTAGCGACCCCATGGACTGCAGCCTACCAGGCTCCTCCGTCCATGGGATTTTCCAGGCAAGAGTACTGGAGTGGGGTGCCATTGCCTTCTCCGATATTTGTACTAACACATCTCAAATACAATTTTATGAATGATGCTAAAGCTGAAACTCCAACACTTTGGCCACCTCATGAGAAGAGTTGACTCACTGGAAAAGACTCTGATGCTGGGAGGGATTGGGGGCAGGAGGAGAAGGGGACGACAGAGGATGAGATGACTGGATGGCATCACGGACTCGATGGATGTGAGTCTGAGTGAACTCCGGGAGTTGGTGATGGACAGGGAGGCCTGGCGTGCTGCAATTCATGGGGTCACAAAGAGTCGGACACAACTGAGCGACTGAACTGAACTGATTATATGAGTAAAATATCAATTCATTTTCCTTGTTTTAAAATACTAAATATTATGATATGACTGAATTTTTTTAACCTTTAGCCTCAATCTCAGACCTGCCTCTTCTGAAAAGGAACACTACAATATTGGTATCTATTTATTATTACATAGAGTGTCCAGTTTTTTATCTACCCAGAGTTTTTTCTTTGTGCTTGTGTAGAAATTTAGCCAAAGAACATAAGCAAGCCTTTGTTTTGTTTTACAGTAATAATAGATTATATTGTTCAGCTATGTGGTAGACACTGTAAGACATTGTCCCAATCCCTCTTTAAGGAAGGACTCATTGCTTCTGTAGAAAATGCTGTCAGCGGACAGTTTTAGCTGTCAGGCCCTTCACAGATTACCACAGTGGCACAGAGGCGTGTCACCCTCAGCCTCTCCAGAATGAGCCAACATCCAATAAATGATCCAGTTCCAGTGTGCAAGTTCATTGCAAGATTGTAAAATGTCCTGCCACGTTGACCTAACTTGGGCCAACTCCGAATGACCTTTCAAGGTTGACAGTTCTGCACTGGGGTTACTGAGGCTGCTGCCGCCTCTGTATTGTAGCTCATCTTCTCCCTTTGCCCCAGATGCTTTCTCAGATGTTAATGGCAAAAGTGTTTGTTAATAAATATCCTGAACAATAAGCAGTAAACTCATAGCCTTCTCCTCAGGGAACCCATCCTATGCCATGTCTCTCGCCAACCTTTTCACNGATGTGAGTCTGAGTGAACTCCGGGAGTTGGTGATGGACAGGGAGGCCTGGCGTGCTGCAATTCATGGGGTCACAAAGAGTCGGACACGACTGAGCGACTGAACTGAACTGATTATATGAGTAAAATATCAATTCATTTTCCTTGTTTTAAAATACTAAATATTATGATATGACTGAATTTTTTTAACCTTTAGCCTCAATCTCAGACCTGCCTCTTCTGAAAAGGAACACTACAATATTGGTATCTATTTATTATTACATAGAGTGTCCAGTTTTTTATCTACCCAGAGTTTTTTCTTTGTGCTTGTGTAGAAATTTAGCCAAAGAACATAAGCAAGCCTTTGTTTTGTTTTACAGTAATAATAGATTATATTGTTCAGCTATGTGGTAGACACTGTAAGACATTGTCCCAATCCCTCTTTAAGGAAGGACTCATTGCTTCTGTAGAAAATGCTGTCAGCGGACAGTTTTAGCTGTCAGGCCCTTCACAGATTACCACAGTGGCACAGAGGCGTGTCACCCTCAGCCTCTCCAGAATGAGCCAACATCCAATAAATGATCCAGTTCCAGTGTGCAAGTTCATTGCAAGATTGTAAAATGTCCTGCCACGTTGACCTAACTTGGGCCAACTCCGAATGACCTTTCAAGGTTGACAGTTCTGCACTGGGGTTACTGAGGCTGCTGCCGCCTCTGTATTGTAGCTCATCTTCTCCCTTTGCCCCAGATGCTTTCTCAGATGTTAATGGCAAAAGTGTTTGTTAATAAATATCCTGAACAATAAGCAGTAAACTCATAGCCTTCTCCTCAGGGAACCCATTCTATGCCATGTCTCTCGCCAACCTTTTCACTCAATAGTGAATCATGGAAGGCTCGCTTACTGGTAACTTAGATCTGCCCTAATCTTTTAATATTGTCATAGTATTTGTGTCAGAAACTGAGCAGTTGTTCACTAAAACCCTGTTTCCTTTCTTCCTGAACCTGTACCTAGACCACATGATGATTAGAAATAGCTAGGTTGCCAAGTTCTGACAGTTGGATTGTGGAAAGAAGTGATGTATGATACTTACAGTCCCCATCTGTTAAAATCTTATGAAGTCCTCCATGCCTTCTCATATCTCATATGGCAATTAGATGCAAAGGATTTAGCAGAAGATGCCAAGGTCCTAAGGGATGGCTGAGCCACAGATGAAATAAAACTGGGTCCTAAAATTATCATATTGACTGCTTGTGCACCCCATATCAAACTGTTAATCTCTTGAAATATTTAGGGTTATTTCCTGCAGAATTAGCCTCTTTTAGTTAAAAGAAGCTAGGTTTTAATTGTTGGTTGTTTCCAATTTCTTACCATTGCAAATCAGATTTTTCCTAATATTTTGTACATGCTTCTGCAGCTAAGTGTTTCTTTCATATTAAATGCAGGAAAGTGAAATTGCATAAACTTTCAAAGAATTCAATAAATATTTTTGTAACTCTTTTCCAAAATGGTTATACCAAGTTCTATTTTCACAAGATGTATTTATCTCTCTAACATAGGATTTTAAGGAAAACTTCATTTTGGGGTGAAAAATATTTCCATATGTAGTTGAATTCTAATTCATTTCATATCTCAAATTCCAGTAAATAAAATATTTTAAATCATAGACACTTGATTCTTGGAGTTTAAAGTCTGTTCCAAAGCAGTCCCTAAGATTCATGCCATGAAGTCACTCACCATTTTGCTGTAGTAGGAATTTGAATTGGAGAAGGCAATGGCACCCCACTCCAGTACTCTTGCCTGGAAAATCCCATGGACAGAGGAGCCTGGTGGGCTGCAGTCCATGGGGTCGAGAAGAGTCGGACACGACTGAGTGACTTCCCTTTCACTTTTCACTTTCATGCATTGGAGAAGGAAATGGCAACCCACTCCAGTGTTCTTGCCTGGAGAATCCCAGGGACGGGGGAGCCTGGTGGGCTGCCGTCTGTAGGGTCGCACAGAGTCGGACACAACTGAAGTGACTTAGCAGCAGCAGGAATTTGAATTGTACGTGCTAAGGTGGATGCATACCCATGTGTGTTTCACTGCTGCTGCTGCTGCTGCTGTTGCTAAGTCACTTCAGTCGTGTCTGACTCTGTGCGACCCCATAGACGGCAGCCCACCAGGCTCTCCATCCCTGGGATTCTCCAGGCAAGAACACTGGAGTGGGTTGCCATTTCCTTCTCCAATGCATGAAAGTGAAAAGTGAAAGTGAAGTCGCTCAGTCGTGTCGGAATCTTAGCCGACCCCATGGTCTGCAGCCTACCAGGCTCCTCCGTCCATGGGGTTTTCCCCAATTAAATGCCCAGATTCCACCTCAGACAGCTTTACTGCCACCTGTTCCTCATTCTGAAGGAAGGAAAAAATGTCATAATGATACTGGCTTTGTATTGAGTATATGATATATGTCAGGCCCTTTGCTAAGTGTCTTATCTACATTAACTTACTTGAATCTCATTGTAATCCTCTGATATACAAGTTTCTATTACTTAGCTCTGCTTTTCGTATGAGAACTGTGAGGTCAAGGTAACATAATTTTCAAGAGAAAAAGCTGAGACATAAGCTAAGACTCTTGGACTCCAAGCTAAATGCTGGATTTCTTTTATCTTACCCTCTGTTGCCTGCTTATTCAAGGTCAGAAAGTGTCACATCCATCATTAAATTAAATTTTACAGGACCTCATTGAGTGAAACTCGGCGCTATGACAGTCTCTGTATCTTTGGAGTTAACCAGGCCATGAGGAGGATTTCTTCATGAATGTCTAGGGTTTTATTGGGTAGAAAAAACACCCGGTAGGGTTAAGCGTTCTATCTCCACTCTGGGGGAGAAAGTATCAAAGCGTACAGATCCGTAAGTCATTAAAAGTTTTTTTTAAAAAACAACAACAACAACAATACAATCTACATTCTGGGTGGCTGCTTACAAAGCAGCTGTAATCGCTTGGCCAAATCAGATCTTGCTCCATGCTCCTTCCTGAACTTCCTTTGTCCTCAATCTGAGCACAGTGCAGAGGAGGGATGTGTGAGTCCAAGGCAAGACGGAATGTGGACCAGCTGTTTTCAAAGGTTACATTAGAAACTCCAAAGGCTAAAAAGGGTTTCTGTGAAAACGGCCTTCTAACATCAGAGTCACCACATTGCATCACGTGTCTATACCAATAAACCACAGTGGGGATGTAACTGGTAACACACAAATCTGCCTAAGATGAACAAAATGTTAGGCCCTATCGACATGGCACAAGGACATATCTGACTTTCCAAATTTCCTCCATTTTTGTGGTTTTTGAGGTTGCAGTAGAATTCAAACCTCTCCGGGTTCAAGTTATCAAGTCCTGACAAAATATGACTTCTGAGATCAGCAAAAGGTTTTGATTAAAAAAAAAAAAAA
>SJYQ01001664.1:437054-463622 GCA_006410935.1 Redunca redunca
TTTCTTACATGATAGTATACATGTTTCAATGCCATTCTCCCATCTCATCCCACCCTCTCCCTCCCTCCCTCCCCCAGAGTCCAACAGTTCATTCTATAGATCTGAGTCTCTTTTGTTGTCTCGCATACAGGGTCATCATCCCTATCTTTCTATATTCCATATATATGCGTTAGTATACTGTATTGGTGTTTTTCTTTCTGGCTTACTTCACTCTGTATAATCGGTTCCAGCTCGATCCATCTCCTTAGAACTGATTCAAATGTATTCTTTTTAATGGCTGAGTAATATTCCATAGTGTATATGTACCACAGCTTTCTAATATAAAACATTTAGAACAGAGGAAACAAAGCCCCACCTTATTGGCTTTTACTTTTGCTCATTTCTGGGTCTTCATGATGCCATAATTCCAAATGCTGATTTAGCCAGTTATGGTTAATCTCTTAGAAGCCTTAGCCATCAGCCACATGAATTCAGTGGCACTCTATAGAATCTTCAATTCAATTTCTCAGATTTTTCAAGGAGAAGGATGAAAATGTATTTGTCCCACAAAGCAGAAACAGTACCAAAAGATCTAAAATAATATAGAATTCAGACTTCCTTGGTCCTCCAGTGGGTAAGACGGTATCTGCCAAGGCAAGGGACATGGATTTGATCCCTGGTCCCCGAGGATCCCACAGGCCACGGAGCAACTAAGCATGTGTGCCACAGTTACTGAGCCTGAGCTCCAGAGCCTGCGAGCCACAGCTGCTGAAGCCCGTGCACCTAGAGCCAGAGGGAAGCCACTGCATTGAAAGGCTCACGCACCACAGCAAAACAGAGCTTCCTCTGGCTGCAGCTAGAGAAAGCCGGGGTGCAGCGACAGAGACTCAGGTCAACCAAAAATAAACAAGCAAATAAATAAAATTAATAAAAATAAAAATGCGTTAATAATATGTAACTGAGCATCCACGCTGGTACACCAACTGTTCCAACTTCATTGTTTAGAAGAGCGGTTCTCAGTCTGGGGCAGTTTTGCCTCCCAGGGAACATTGCAGTGTCTAAATACTTTTTTATTATCATGAGTCAGAGCTGGAAGTAGACATAGGCCAGGGATTCTTCTAAACATGCAACGATGCACAAGGCAACCTTCACAATAAAAATTTATCTGGACCACAATGTTGATAGTGATAAATTTGAAAAAATCAGATCTAGATCATTTCTTTAACTCCCGAATCAGATATGCCAACTTCTCATGCTGGCAAGCTTGCTAAAAGAAGAAACTAAACATTTAATTTAGTTTTCAACATGGTTTATCAATAGCTTTCCTATGCGAAGTACTTTCAAGCTTTAATATCAGATGTGTAACATATATTTGTAATAAAAATAACAGTAATCCCTTACATATGTAAGGCCCATTATAGTATGCAAAATATATTTACATGCATCATATGATTAATCATTGCTTCAGCCCTATTAAAGTGTTATAGCTGGTATCTAATCATTGTATAGAAAGGGAGTTGTTTTTGCCTTTCAAATCTCCTGAAATGGCTTTTCAACTTGTGATAACACCTTAATTATCGAGGAGTCACCATCAAATCATGACAGTTATTTCTAGAAGGCAGTACTCAGGATATGAGCTACTTGTATGTCTCTCACTTGGGATGAGTGAACTCACCCCAGAGAAAAATAGAGCCGATTTTCCCTGGAGGCTCAGAGGTTAAAGTGTCTGCCTCCAATACGGGAGACCCGGGTTCAATCCCTGGGTTGGGAAGATCCCCTGGAGAAGGAAATGGCAATCCACTCCAGTATATTCTTGCCTGGAGAATCCCATGGATGGAGAAGCCTAGTAGGTTACAGTCCACGGGGTTGCAAAGAGTCGGACACGACTGACTGACTTCGCCTCACCTCAGGGACTGAAGTGTTAAATCATGTGGTATGCTACAAGTGTGCCACACATCTAATTTATTAAAAATCATATTTTTGGAAGGCAGAAAAAGATACTAGAAGTGATTTCCTTATTTAAATTACCTTTTTTATAGAACCTGAAATATAAGAGGGTCATGATCAGGGTGAGTTCCTGGCCTGAGATCTGTTCTTTGATGGCTCTACTATGCTGTGATGCATAGAGCATCACTTGAACATTTAGTGAAGAGACTGGGAAATCAGAGTCTGAGCTACTGTTTGAGTTTCCTTGGCAAGCTAAAAATGTATGATCAAGAATGTGTCTAGTCCATTAGACACTTGAAGACACTCTTTGATTCTGCAGAAGTCTTAAAGACACGGAGTTCCAAGAGATAACCAAGCCAGAACAAGGATTCAGAGGATTCCTGGCTGAATGTGGGAGGAGTTCTTGCCTCATTCAGGACTGGCACAGAGCATATTGCTTTTGAATTAGGAGTTAGCAGAAGGCAGGCTCAAACTGAAATGCTGGCTCTACCATGAGCTAGGTCTCTGAAGTTATAGCTTTTATGTGATGATGCTTGGTCTCGTCATATGCTGGTTGCGGATGGCACTCTGGGGGCAGCACAGAGGGTTACAGATGTGATGTAGAGCAAGGTACATTTGAAGCCTGCTGCTGCTGCTAAGTCGCTTCAGTCGTGTCCAACTCTCTGTGACCCCATAGACGGCAGCCCACTAGGCTCCTCCGTCCCTGGGATTCTCCAGGCAAGAACACTGGAGTGGGTTGCCATTTCCTTCTCCAATGCATCAAAGTGAAAAGTGAAAGTGAAGTCGCTCAGTCGTGCCTGACTCTTAGTGACCCCATGGACTGCAGCCTACCAGGTTCCTCTGTCCATGGGATTTTCCAGGCAAGAGTACTGGAGTGGGTTGCCATTGCCTTCTCCAGAGGACAGCAAATCCTTCTCAAAGGGGCTGTGAGGTTCTGATTAGACTGTTCATGCTAGCATGATCTCTGTTTGTGAGACTTCCCTAGTCTGCATGTGTCTACTCTTGAACATACTGTGTTCAATGCCACTGTCCTAAGTCAGATTCTTGACATGTTTTGGCAACACCCCACTAATGAGACCAAACCCTGCCTCTACTTAACACCATTCAAAGAATCTAACTTTCTTAAGAGAGTAAGTCTTGCATTGCTCTCTCTTTAAATGTTTGGGCTCCCTAGGGCTTCTTCTCTCGTTTTTGGAGATGGAGGGGCTTCCCTTGTGGCTCAGCTGGTAAAGAATGCGCCTGCAATGTGGGAGACCTGGGTTTGATACCTGGGTTGGGAAGATCCTCAGAGAAAGGAAAGGCTACCCACTCCAGTATTCTGCCTGGAGAATTCCATGGACTGTACATACAGTCCATAGGGTCATAAAGATTTGGACATGACTGAATGACTTTCACCTGGAGATGGAGGGTGATGATGGTTGTACAGCAATATGAATGCATTTAATCCCACTGAACTATACATTTAAAAATGGTTAAAATGGTAAGTTTTATGTTGTATATATTTTTATTGCAGTAGAAAAAATCTTTTAGTATAATAATAACAAGAAAAACTGCTAGTATTTATTGAATATTTACCATGTACCAAGCATTGGGCTGGTCATTTTTTATATAGTCATTTAATCCATTAACTCTTGGAGATCAGTGCTCTTGTTAATCATATTTACCAGTGAGAAAATTGAGGTCTGGGAAGGGTAAGTATGCCCAAGGTCACACAGCTAAGAAGTTGTAAAGCTGGGATTGAAACCCACATATCACGTTCCAAATTCTTAATCATTAGGCTTACTCCCTCACCGAGTCCCTATATGTTGACAATCATCACATTTTTAATCTTTAGCTCAAACCTAGAAAAATGATAATGTTGGCAATTGTATTGGTGTTTTGCTAACATTATTTTCAGTCTCTCAAAAAATTGTGAAATAATTCCCATCATCCTGATTTAAAGATGAGAATCTGAAACATAGCTCACTCACCCATGGCAGAGTCCAGATTTAAACCTGAATCAATCTGATTTAAAGCCATATGCTTATAAACTGTGTTCTTAAATGTTCCACGAGCACCCTATTCTAAGATAAATTCTCTTCTTTTATATTTTAAATAAAGTTTATGAACTAGGGATACACCTTACTGTATCAATACAGTATTCTCCATACAACCCGGTGTAAACTTGATGAGTGGACTTTGTAGAACTCAGGAAAGAGGATATTTATTACTCTTGGTATAATAAATATGTGGAATAAATGTTATAAAATGTGATCTGGCCCAAGATTACTAATAACTAGCAGTTCAATTCAGTCGCTCAGTCGTGTCCGACTCTTTGCGACCCCATGAATCGCAGCATGCCAGGCCTCCCTGTCCATCACCAACTCACGGAGTTCACTCAGACTCACATCCATCAAGTTGGTGATGCCATCCAGCCATCTCATCCTCAGTCTTCCCCTTCTCCTGCCCCCAATCCCTCCCAGCATCAGAGTCTTTTCCAATGAGTCAACTCTTCACATGAGGTGGCCTAAGTACTGGCACTTAGGTAGACATAAATGGAAGAATCAGGAATTTAGATGAGTTGAGCAAGTATGTATAAGAAAGAATCCTCTCACAGCTCAATGAGATGCTTCTGAGGCTTGAAAACTGTGGCTATCCCAATGCAGACATAGAAAGTGTGAAATTTATTTCAAAACAAGTCTTTATTGAAATAAAGTTGATTTACAATGTTGTATTTGATTCTGATCTACAGTAAAATGATTCAGTTATATATAGAAGATAAGTACGGTATATATATAGTATTTTATTATATTACTATATTAGGATTAATATATTAATATACTACTATATATATATATATATACTGTGCTTATATATACATAGTATTTCACTATATATATAGTATTTTTTCTAGATTCTTTTCCATTACAAGTTATTATAAGATTCTGAATATAGTTTCCCGTGCTGCACAATAGTTCCTTATTGATTATGTTGATTATGTTTTATACATAGTCGTGTGTATCTATTAATCCACAATTCTTAATGTAATTTTTAAAAGTTAAACCATTCTATGCGCATTTGGGTTCCTCTTTTATGGCTACTTTTCTCTGCTGTCCGTGTTTCTTTCCATTCTCAGTGAACATCTCTGCCTTATTACTGAGGACTGAGACCCTTGGTGGCCCCTGGGTCTTTTTTGCTGGCAGTGGTCTTGCATCAACTCACACTGTTGCCTCTTTACCAGTTTTTACAATTGCCCTCAGAGACTGCAGTAAATGGAACCGAATAACTTGGAGCCCAAACACAATTTCNCCCCCGCCAAACCTTGTTGTTTTTATCTGAACTTTGTGTCTGATTCCATATCATCACTCCCCAGGATATTTCTACCCAGGTTGAAAACACAATCCTGCTTCCAGGCATCTGCTTCACGTTTCCTGGATGGCCCTGTAGTGTGTTTTGTTTAGCTCACTTCGCATTAGACTATAGATTCTGCCAGTGGCCTTTTGAACACGGGCCTCAAGATGTTTGTTTTTTTAAGTTTTTGTCTTATCTCACTTCCTCTGAAAAAGCCTCACTTTTCACAGCTTGGCTGAAGGCTGAATAAAGCAGCTCTCTGAGCCCTGCCTAGACATTTTGCCAGAATGCAAAGCTAAACGTGTTGCAGTCTGAAAATTATAACCATTCTGCATTGCAGTGTTTCATCAAATAACCAGGAGAGCATTCCAAGAGCATGGGCAGGAATACAGTAAACTGCTGCAGCGGCTGTCTCTCTGTCTCCTTTCTCTCCCTCTCTTGGTCTCTCCCCAACACCCCCTTCTCTCTCACAAATGGATGAAATTCAGTGATTTTAAAATGCAAGGCAAGCACCTGGGGACTTTGTTAAAATGCAAATTCCCAGACCACATCCTCGGAGAGTCAGACTCAAAACAGCTGGTTGAGTCCTGGGAATCTGTCTTTTTAACAAATATGCACCCCCTCCACACCACCCCCATCGTTTTAATGAAATTTTTTGTAGAGCCAAACATGAAGAAACCCCAGTAAAGTGGTGAAAATCTTGACCTCAAAAGTCTCAGATATGGCTTTGAATCCTAGCTCAGGGATAGCCTGGCTGGGTATCCTTTTAAATCCCAGTTGCCCTCAAAATAAGTGGATAAAATAAAAGATTTTATGAGGATTCAGTAGGCTTGGCACAAAGTGAATGCTCATCAAATAGTAGCTCTTATTTTGAGAGTCATCCTATTTTAAAGAAAGAGAAGAAATGAAAATAGTAGAAAACACAGTCTTATTCCCAGTCTTGTATGAGAAGTAAGTGGGCTTAGCCTATGTAAAACTAAAGATGTATCTTGGACCAAAATACGAAAGACAGGAAACAAGAGTGTGTAGCTCTTTTGTTTCTGATGATCTACAGCTCATGTTTCTCCCTCACCTTGGTACCCTCCTCTGTCCCTTCTTCACTGAGCATCCATGAGGAGGTTTCTTGAATTTGCTTCCTCAGGGAGGATGGCCTTACTGACCCCTAGGTTAAATCCACAACAGTGGTTACTTCCTGTCATGTTGTTGTTAATTACTAGTTAGATGTCTGCCTTCCTTCTAGACCATGAGCGGCTCTATCGGGATAGAATCTTGTTCCCTATCATAGCCTTCTTTCCAATGGGAAGTTCATATTATACACCTGATAGCAGAACTTTTGGGGGAAGAAATCAATATAAGGGAGATGTTAACAATTCATTTGTGCTGTTCAACTCTGACGTGGAATATCTTGGATACAAGCTTGCCTGTCACAGCAGGTCCCTTCAAATGGACCACTTGTTATATATTGCTAAGGAAATCCCTTTAGAAAACTTGGTGACGCTTAAGTTCTCTTCCAGTTGGGCAAACACTTTTCCAGAGCACCTCAAGGAAATCTTGGACAGTTTCTTGAACAAAGTCATAATGAAGATCTCTGTTTTGCCATTTGCCAGGAGTTAGACAAATTGCACAAGGAAACACCAGATGACAGATCAATTTTAATTATGTCTCAGTGAAACACCTGAAGGTACCATTTCAATGATGCACTGCTACAGGACCTCCAAACAATGAAGGGAGAAGTAATGAAGTAAAGACAGAGTGATTGTATTCTCCAATCTACTCCAGCTTTACTTCATTTAAAATTTTTTTTCCTTCCTCATATGGAGAAATTTTAGCTTGGCATTAATATCCCCACAAAGGAAAGGTGATTCACCAGCTGAATGAATTAAGCATTTTACCAGACTTGGCTTCAAAAGTTGGAAAAACAGCAGAAATCACACATTATTTCAAGTCTGGAAAAGCTAATATTTTTTTTTCCTCCATTGTCTTTCATATTCTACTTCTGGCCAAAAATAGAAAGCCACTTTTATATCTTTTTAAATATGTTTCTTAGGGGGAAAAGACAATTTCCAAGTGGAAGCAGGAACAGAGTATAAATGCTAAGTTCTATTTCTTTTGGCATATAGACTTCAGTTGAATTTTGCTCCTGTGCCTTGAGTTTCTGTTACTGCCAAAAGAGGGGAGGGGGCACCTGGAAACTCAGAAAAAGTAAAGTAAGAAGGCTGCATAATTCTTCGCCATGTTCTTTATTTAGTCCTTCTTATAACTTAACTCCATGTATAGGATAATCCTTCTGACTGAATATTTATATTCCATTGTTTTCAAAGAAGATCAAGAGTGCCATAGAAAGTGACTGTTAAGTGTGGCAAGCTTGTCAGTGAACATAGGTAAATTATGCCTTCGTTCTTTCTTTTTTGGTAAAGTCATAGAGCTGCCGTTTTAAGGTATTCTATACATTCCTCTATTTCTTTTGAGCCCATTTGTGTTTTTCTTCCAGGAAATAAAATACACTGAAAACAGACAAAGTGTACTTTCTGGCAAAGTATTAACAGTTTCAGCAGTGGATTACCTCTGAGTTCTGGGGGGTCATTTTGCAAAGACTCTGGATCTAGTCTGGTTGATGAAAACCTCTGATACTTGTTAGTAGTGTGAGCTTCCTCAGGTTTATCACTAGCCCTCAATACAAGGAAAAGCCATTGTGGGGAAAGTCATATCATCAGATAGGGAAGTATTTAAGCATTGTGTAGAGATCCCTTTTCTTTCACTTACTGGGTGAAGGCTGTGCAAAAGAAGAGCACACTGTGTCTGTTGAGTGGATAAAACAGCAAGAGAAGGATTTCTTTACGGAAGAAATGTCCAAAGCGTATTCCTTAGATGCTATTTTGTGGTCACAAATGTTTTGCACAACAACTCAATCTTATTTCTATTTGCATAGTAGAAATGTGCAGCAGAATCACGGTGCATTTTCATCAAAGATCCTAGGTATTCCTGAAACAATGTATAGTCTTTTAAACTTAAGTTTCTGCAGATTCATTTGACCCCTGTTTTACAGCACACCTGTTAACAGTAACTCAACTTCCATTGAAAAATAGTACCACAACTTGTATGTAATCCCATCTGCACTTCCCTCCCCCAGCACCACAAGCTCTTTTTTTTCCAGATTTTATTTAATGCAAGCATGACCTATAGTAGCTCCAATACTTTGCTATCTTTTTATGTCATGACATCCATCAGTTCAGTTCAGTCGCTCAGTCGTGTCCGACTCTTTGCAACCCCATGAATTGCAGCATGCCAGGCTTCCCTGTCCATCACCAACTCCCGGAGTTCACCGAAACCCATGTCCATCGAGTCGGTGATGCCATCCAGCCATCTCATCCTCTGTCGTCCCCTTTTCCTCCTACCCCCAATCCCTCCCATAGACACATATAATAAAAATTATTATAGCTGCATGCCTCATATATCCAGAATGATCATGAAAATCTCTTGTCTACTTCATGATATTTGACTATCTTTACCCACCATAAGGTACTAAGCACAGGCGGCTGCAGCCACCTTGGAATTTGGCCTTGGAATGCGGAATGAAGCAGGGCAAGGACTAACATAGTTCTGCCAAGAAAATGCACCGGTCATAGCAAACATCCTCTCCCAACAACACAAGAGAAGACTCTACACATGGACATCACCAGGTGGTCCACACCAAAATTAGATTGATTATATTCTTTGCAGCCAAATATGGAGAAGCTCTATACAGTCAACAAAAACAAGACCAGGAGCTGACTGTGGCTCAGATCATGAACTCCTTATTACCAAATACAGACTTAAATTGAAGAAAGCAGGGAAAACCACTAGACCATTCAGGTATGACCTAAATCAAATCCCTTTTGATTATACAGTGGAAGTGAGAAATAGATTTAAGGGCCTAGATCTGATAGATAGAGTGCCTGATGAACTATGGAATGAGGTTTGTGACATTGTACAGGAGACAGGGATCAAGACCATCCCCATGGAAAAGAAATGCAAAAAAGCAAAATGGCTGTCTGGGGAGGCCTTACAAATAGCTGTGAAAAGAAGAGAGGCGAAAAGCAAAGGAGAAAAGGAAAGATATAAGCATCTGAATGCAGAGTTCCAAAGAATAGCAAGAAGAGATAAAGCTTTCTTCAGCAATCAATGCAAAGAAATAGAGGAAAAGAACAGAATGGGAAAGACTAGAGATCTCTTCAAGAAAATTAGAGATACCAAAGGAACATTTCATGCAAAGATGGGCTCGATAAAGGACAGAAATGGTCTGGACCTAACANATATCAGTAACCTCAGATATGTAGATAACACCACCCTTATGGCAGAAAGTGAAGAGGAGCTAAAAAGCCTCTTGATGAAAGTGAAAGAGGAGAGTGAAAAAGCTGGCTTAAAGCTCAACCTAGAGAAAACGAAGATCATGGCATCCGGTCCCATCACTTCATGGGAAATAGATGGGGAAACAGTGGAAACAGTGTCAGACTTTATTTTTTTGGGCTCCAAAATCACTGCAGTTGGTGACTGCAGCCATGGAATTAAAAGATGCTTACTCCTTGGAAGAAAAGTTATGACCAACCTAGATAGCTTATTCAAAAGCAGAGACATTACTTTGCCAACTAAGGTCCATCTAGTCAAGGCTATGGTTTTTCCAGGGGTCATGTATGGATGTGAGAGTTGGACTATGAAGAAAGCTGAGCACCGAAGAATTGATGCTTTTGAACTATGGTGTTGGAGAAGACTCTTGAGAGTCCCTTGGACTGCAAGGAGATCCAACCAGACCATTCTGAAGGAGATCAGCCCTAGGATTTCTTCAGAAGGAATGATGCTAAAGCTGAAACTCCAGTACTTTGGCCACCTCATGCGAAGAGTTGACTCATTGGAAAAGACTCTGCTGCTGGGAGGGATTGGGGGCAGGAGGAGAAGGGGACAACCCCGGATGAGATGGCTGGATGGCATCACTGACTCGGTGAATGTGAGTCTGAGTGAACTCCGGGAGTTGGTGATGGACAGGGAGGCCTGGCGTGCTGCGATTCATGGGGTCGCAAGGAGTCGGACACGACTGAGCGACTGAACTGATCTGAACCCACCGTAAGTGTTCTGTGAATCCTTCTGTAAATTTATGAAATGCTGGTTCAGACAGGAGAGTGACCATAACCCCAAGGGCTAAGGGGATCAGTTGAGTGGGGAAATTATACCACAGCCTACTGTTTGGGACATTTCCTTCTGATAAGCTAACAGGGATGCACAGGGTGAACCCACCCCTTTTACCAGGAATATTTGTGTGTTAAGTGTGGAGCCTTCTATATGCACCCATTGCTTTGTGTCCTCAGGTACCTAGGTACCCAGTGCGAATCAGATGTGAACGCTGTAACTGGTGCCCTTTGTTTCACTGCTCAGTTCACCTCACACAATCTAAGGGGAGCTGGTACTGTATCACCCAAATGACTCCCCTCATTTGCTGTGCTAGATACACTTCATATCCTCTCTTGGTTTCTGTAAGAGGCGGCAGACCAGGTGGATGAGAACCGAAGGGCCATCTATAAACCCTCCCTGCAACATTTGCAGGTTTTCACTTTCTTTTAATTAGGAGCAGACTCTTCGAGAGGGTCACTCCCCTCACTCCCTCCCCCTGCTGCCTACAGCTAGATGTCGATTTCGCTATCAGAGCTAGGGCTCTGGAGAACACAGTGACCAAGTAGGAAAAAAGTAATTGTCATGGAAAAGTTATATTCAAATGGATGAATAGGAGTTGATAGGATACACCTGCTATTCTATTATCAACACACCTCACACCCAGTACCATGTTTCTTATTCCCCCCACACCCCCTGTATGTAGTTAAGTGTTTATTGTTACTGTTAATCCAACAAAAAACAAATGAATTTACTCCCCTAGAAAGAGTTCATTTTCTTCTTTGTTTTATCATGATGGTTCCACTCTAGTCTTTTGTTGTTGTTACTGTTGTTTTCCAATAAGGTGTATTGTCTCCTTTTGATTTCCCTTAAAAAGTCATCCATCGTCACTGATCAAAACTGAAACTATACCAATGAGCAAAAGAACGAAAACAGAAATCACTCATGAACTATCACCCAAATAGAATCATAGTTAACATTTTAATGTAATTTTCAGTCTTTTTCCTTGCATAAATATTAGTAGTTTACTTTAAAACATTGGATTATTTGTGCATGATATATTGTAAATATCTTATCCCACCTACTGAATCCCTCAGTTGTCTTTAGATGCCATGCCATAAAATATTGTTCTGTGCTCTCCTCTCTGGAAGCTGCGTGAATTCCCTTCTGTGGCTCTATATGTGATGAGATATTTGATTCATCGCTTCCTGTGATCCAAAACAGTGGTTCAGTGTTGCAGATTTTTCTTCCCTATCACAAACAGTGTTAAGGTTAATACCTCTGTAACCAAACCTTCGAACATGTGCCTCCTTGATTTTGTACAGTTTTGGTGTCATTTCTCGTGAGAGATAATCAACATACAGAAAAGCACAGAAAACATTTTTACAGTTAGTTAAGTCGATGCAAAAAGGAACAGCAGTAGCTGTATGCCAGTATGAATATATCTAAGGTCACAGAAGTGTATGCTTAACAATGGTTAAATGGTAAATTTTAGGTTATATATACTTTGCCACAAAAAGCAAGACAAGAAAAGAGAGAACACTAGTATAATTACCACACTGGACCAGGAAAAGATGACTCGACTGCCAGTGGCCCGTGAGCTCCTACCTATCACAGCTCCCCAGGCTTCCCTGGAGGTAACCACCCTTGTGATGTCCATCTTTTATACTTATTTTTACTAAATATGAATGAATACCCTAAAATATCTGTTCTTGAACTTTTATAAAAATGGAAGCATACTTTTGTATCTGACTTCTTTGGCTCCTTGTATGTTTGTAAAATTTATCCAGGTAGCTTATTCATTTACAGTGCAGCAGGACATACCATTATATACGCATGTGTGTCATGAGTGACTCTTTGCAACCCCATGGACTGTAGCCCACCAAGGCTCCTCTGTCTATGCAATCTTCCAGGCAAGAATACTGGAATGGGTTGCCATTTCCTCCTCCAGGAGATCTTCCCAACCCAGGGATCGACTTGCGTCTCTTGCCTCTTGCTTCATTGACAGGCAGATTCTTCACCACTGTGCTACCTGGGAAGCCCTACCATTGTATAAGTATACCAAGACTTTTCTACTATACTCAGCATGGACATCCCAGATTTACACTGCTACAATAATCCTGGGGCACATGTGCACCTGTTTCTCTAAATGAGTCTGAAATCACTGACTCATGGGATAAATATATTTTTGATTTGAGTATACAATGCCAAAATAAGTGATTATATTTTTCACACCAGTTGTGTTTGAGGATTCTCAGTGTTCTACACTGCCCCCATATTTGGTACTTTCAGAGCATTACATTTTTTGTCAATCTAGTAGAGTTACAGAGCTATTTAATTTTGTTTTTTTATTTGTGTGTATCAGATAATTCAGTTCAGTCGCTCAGTCATGTCTGACTCTTTGTGACCCCATGAATCACATCATGCCAGGCCTCCTGGTCCATCACCAACTCCTGGACTTCACCCAAACTCATGTGCATTGAGTCGGTGATGCCATCCAGCCATCTCATCCTGTCATCCCTTCTCCTCCTGCCCACAATCCCTCCCAGCATCAGGGTCTTTTCCAATGAGTCAACTCTTCACATGACATGGCCAAAGTATTGGAGTTTCAGCCTCAGCATCAGTCCTTCCAATGAACACCCAGGACTGGTCTCCTTTAGGATGGACTGGTTGGATCTCCTTGCAGCCCAAGGGCCTCGCAAGAGTCTTCTCCAGCACCACAGCTAAAAATCATCAATTCTGGGGGAGAGAGAGAGGGAGAGAGTGGGATGAGATGGGAGAATGGCAATGAAACATGTATACTATCATGTAAGAAACAAATCGCCAGTCTATGTCCGATGCAGGATGCAAGATGCTTGGGGCTGGTGCATGGAGAGGACCCAGAGAGATGGTATGGGGTGGGAGGTGGGAGGGGATTCATGTTTGGGAACGCATGTACACTCGTGGTGAATTCATGTCAATGTTTGGCAAAACCAATACAGTATTGTAAAGTGAACTAAAATTAAAATAAAAATTAAAAAAAAAGCATCAATTATTCGGTGCTCAGCTTTCTTCACAGTCCAACTCTCACATCCATACATGACCACTGGAAAAACCATAGGCTTGACTAGATGGATCTTTGTTGGCAAAGTAATATCTCTGCTTTTTAATATGCTATCTAGGTTATCGGTCATAAGTTTCCTTCCAAGGAGTAAGCGTCTTTTAATTTCATGACTGCAGTCACCATCTGCAGTGATTTTGGAGCTCCAAAACATAAATTCTGACACTGTTTCCCCATCTATTTCCCATGAAGTGATGGGGCCAGATGCCATGATCTTCATTTTCTGAAGGTTGAGCTTTAAGCCAACTTTTTCACTCTCCTCTTTCACTTTCATCAAGAGGCTCTTTAGTTCTTCTTCACTTTCTGCCATAAGGGTGGTGTTATCTGCATATCTAAGGTTATTGATATTTCTCCCAGGAACCTTGATTTCAGCTTGTGCTTCCTCCAGCCCAGCATTTCTCATCATGTACTCTTCATAGAAGTTAAATAAGCAGGGTGACAATATACAGCCTTGACGTACTCCTTTTCCTATTTGGAACCAGAACCAGTCTGTTGTTCCATGTCCAGTCCTAACTGTTGCTTCCTGACCTACATATGGGTTTCTCAAGAGGCAGGTCAGGTGGTCTGGTATTCCCATCTCTTTCAGAATTTTCCACAGTTTATTGTGATCCACACTATCAAAGGCTTTGACATAGTCAATAAAGCAGAAATAGATGTTTTTCTGGAACTCTCTTGCTTTTTCTTTTTTTTAATGTAAATTTATTTATTTTCATTGGAGGGTAATTACTTTACAATGTTGTATTGGTTTTGCCATACATTGACATGAATCTGCCACAGGTGTACACATGTTCCCCATCCTGAACCCCCCTCCCACCTCCCTCTCCATACCACCCCTCTGGGTCATCCCAGTGCACCAGCCCTGAGCATCCTGTATCATTCATCGAACCTGGACTGGTGATTCATTTCACATATGATAATATATATGTTTTAATGCTATTCTCCGAAATCATCCCACCCTCACCCTCTCCCACAGAGTCCGAAAGACTGTTCTATATATCTGTGTCTCTTTTGCTGTCTTGCATACAGGGTTATCATTACCATCTTTCTATATTCCATTTATATGTGTTAGTATACTCTCTTGGTGTTTTTCTTTCTGGCTTACTTCACTCTGTATAATAGGCTCCAGTTTCATCCACCTCTTTAGAACTGATTCAAATGTATTCTTTTTAATGGCTGAGTAATACTCCATTGTGTATATGTACCACAGCTTTCTTATCCATTCGTCTGCTGATGGACATCTAGGTTGCTTCCATGTCCTGGCTATTATAAACAGTGCTGCGATGAACATTGGGGTACACGTGTCTCTTTCAATTCTGGTTTCCTCGGTGTGTATGCCCAGCAGTGGGATTGCTGGGTCATATGGCAGTTCTATTTCCAGTTTTTTAAGGAATCTCCACACTGTTCTCCATAGTGGCTGTACTAGTTTGTATTCCCACCCACAGTGTAAGAGGGTTCCCTTTTCTCCACACCCTCTCTAGCATTTATTGCTTGTAGACTTTTGGATAGCAGCCATTCTGACTGGTGTGAAATAGTACCTCATTGTGGTTTTGATTTGCATTTCTCTGATGATGAGTGACGTTGAGCATCTTTTCATGTGTTTGTTAGCTCTCTTGCTTTTTCAATGACCCAGTGGAAGTTAGCAGTTTGATCTCTGGTTCCTCTGCCTTTCCTAAAACCAGCTTGAAGAGATCAAATACCTTCTGATATACTTATTGGTCTATGTTATCTTCTATAAAGCAAAAGACTTGAATCTTTTGTAGATGCTTTTCTATTGTGTCATTTTGTCTTATTGTCTTGGAATTGTTCTTTTAATTTTCTGAAAACAAGCCCTTCATTGGTTGTTTTTTTCCCAACCTATAGTTTTTCTTTTCAGTCTCTTAATAGTCTTTTGATAAAGTTTTTTTTTTTTTTTTAACATAGTGAAATAGNTTTGCATTTTGTTTAAGGCATTCTTATTTACATTGCACTTGTGAAAATATTCTTCTGTATTATAAGTTTTATAGTTTATACTCTCCTATTTGGATCATAAACTAATCGGTACTATTTTATATATAATGTAAAGTAGAGGTATAATTTTTTTCTTTTTTAAAAAACACATGGATACACAATTGTCCTAGCAAAACTTATTGATATCTGTCCTTTCCCTGCCAAGCAGCCATGATACCTCTGTCATGCAGCAAATGCCCATATTACATGCCCGGTTCTGTTTCTGGGCTCACTATTCTGTTCCGTTGGTCTGTTTGCATCACTGATCCACAGTTAATTCTCATATCATGGTAATTCTTGGTCCCCGATAGGGCACACTTCCCACATTGCTGTTCTTCTTGGTGCTTATTCGTTGCTTACTCATCTTATTCATCCTTTTCTATTCCAATGCATGTGATACTCAGTTTATGCCTGGACAAAGAAGCAGGGCTACATGTATGCTGGGCTACAGTCCATGGGTTTGCAAAGAGTCAGACATGACTTAGCGACTAAACAACATCAACAAATTATCATGTTAAAAAACTGGGACATCTAGTTGGGCTTATATTGGAGGAGAATTTATATATTTATAGTACTGAGGCTTTAAATCTATGAATATTTACTTAGGTCTCTTTTTTTTACTGTCCATTAATAAAATTTTATAATTATTTGGTGGAAGTCTTAACTCAGTTGTTAGATTTATTGTTACATATTGTTGATGCTATTCTGAGTGCTATTTAAATTTTTTATTTGTGTTTGCAACTCTTTAGTATTGTTGACTTTTTCATACTAATATCTAGAGAATATATTTGTCTCATTATATATCTGTAAATAATATATCTGTAGTTTCTTTTGGTGACATTTTGGGTTTTTTTCCTTTTGGTTTCTTTTATATTCTTAAATATAATCTTTAAATGACAGATTTGTCCCTTGCTTTCTAATTCCTGTGCTTTTTATTAATTTTATTTTTCTAATTTTTTTTTCCTTGCCTCACTGTGCTGACTGAAACCTTCCATGTAATTCTCATTAAAAGTGGTAACAGTGGGAAAGTTTGTTTTTTAACTCAAAGTGAGAATACCCCTCATGACTGTCAGGATTTTCTTTTTTTTTTTCCCATAGATTTCCATATCAGATTAAGGAAGTTAGGTCCATTCTGTTATATTTTTATCATTAATGAATGTAGAATTTATCCCAAATGTTTTTTTCTGCATTTCTGCGTTCTTTGAAATGATCTTTTTTCTTTTGTCTATTGTTTTATGAATTTTCTCTTTCATCTATTGTTTTATAACAGTCTATACCCGAATTTCTGCCATTTACTATCCCTTGCATTCTGTGGGTTGAGAGGGTTCAGCAAGGCGCTTCTCTCCCATTCTTGTTTGGGTGGTCTCATGCAGTGGCCGTAGCTCTGGCTCTGGATTCATCTGGATTCTCAGCTTGGATGTTGAAAGGTCCCAGATGGCTCATTAAATGCCTTGCACTTCCTTGGAGGTTTCTGGAAGCCCCAGTGCAGCTGGCATGCTGGGAATGCTGTTCCTGTCTTTCCCAACGTAGTCTCAGGGCCCTTTTTCTCTGTATGGTCTCTATATTTGGCTTTTACAAGGTCTCTCCAGCTTGGTAGCTGATGTATTCCATGGTGGCCCAAAGTGTGAAGCAGGAGTTTCCAGGCTTTAAGGCATTTTCCTGAAATCAGCATTGCCATGTTCGGTGATTTAAAGTATATCACAGGCTAGCCTAGATTCAGGTCCAGAGGGACAACATAAGGACAAGATGGCAAGAGGTCATCTTTAGAGACCAACTATAGGGATATATTCATGGGTGAATTACATCAGTTAGATTTTCCAATATGAAGTAGTTTACATACTTGGGATAAACCCAACTTGGTCATAATGAATTATCTTCAGATGTAATATGTCTAGTATATTAGATTTGAAGACAATTATATTACATATTATGTATCTAATATATTCTTAGGTTGGCTCATTTTCTCCTTTTCCTCATAAAGTATTTCAGGAAAAGTTGTGATTCTTTCCTTGCCCTTATAAATGATCCAACCATATTTTTATTTGAGAAGTTCAGGTACCATGTTCTTTCCTCTCCTCATGTATGTCTTGAGATGAAACTTCTTTGATCCTTCCTGGGAGGGAGTGGGAGACTGGGACAGTTTTACTGCTCCCAGCTTTAGCAGACTTTTCAACCTAAGCAGCCATGGTTTCATTTAATGACTCACGGTCACACTGGCATATCCTGTTCTCTGTTGATGGGCCACCTTTTACACAGAACACAGAAGTTCCTGCATTTGCAATGAGATGAGTCTCCCTGCCTGCCTCTTCTTCTTTGGGACCGCACAATGCCTACATTGGAAAGATTATGATAGGAACTTCCTGCAACCCTACAGTGTCCAATAGATGGAGGGTGACTCATGCCTCTGACAGGGAAGTTAACGATTCTTTCCAAGGCTGATATTGGTTGCTTTCCCCTGTCTTCCCCCAACATTTGCTGGTCCAGTAAGTTTATAAAAAGACTGAAGGATATCACTGTAAGGTAATAAGGATAGCATTTAGTTACTATTAGAGTAGATTCAATTCGAAAGATTATAACTTAATATTATCAGACACTGTATATGTATATAAATATATGTATATATATATAGTGAGCATATGTATGTGTGTGTGTACTTTATATGTGTGATGGACAAAACATGACTACAAATGTATCAACAATCCTCCCACTAAGAGGTGAATCTTTGATTCCTACCCCATGAGCTCAGACACTGATTTGAGCAAGCAGATATAAATATGGAGGAAGTGATGCTGTGACTGTTTTCAGGTTCAGACCTTAACAGATTGGCAACTTCTGCTTCCTGCCTCTTGGAACATTCATTTAGGGGGAAGGCAGTAACCGCATAAATCTAACAATCCTGAGACGACCTTGATATGAAGAAGCCCAAGTTAGAAGAGAATGAATGGAACTGACTACGCTCCCACTCAGCTCTTCTGGCCAACCCAGCCCCAGCAGCAGACCTGTGAGTGAGGAAACCATGAGACGATCCGGCCTCAATGACCATCTGTTGATATCAACTCACAGAGAGATTATAGGAGGAGATATAAGTCTATTTATGAAGAAAGATGAGTTCAGTGTTGGTCATGGTGCATTTGAGGTGCTGTGGGACATCCTGATAGACTTTGTCAGAGGGTACAGGTGTTTGAAGTTCAGGGTAAATGAACTAGACAGGTGTACACCTGAAAATGCTGAGTGTGCCTATTGTTGTGTTTTGAACTGTGGCATATAGCCCACCTTGCTAGTAGTCGTTGCTCAGAAGGGTAGGTATCACATCCCTGAGGGAGTGGAAGAGAGTTGCTCTTACAGGGAAGAGGGACAAAGTGTGTCATCCATCTTGAGGGAACCCAGTCAGTTCAGACCAGTCTCTCAGTCATGTCCAGCTCTTGGCAATCTCATGAACTGCAGCATGCCAGGCTTCCCTGTTCATCACCAACTCCTGGAGCTTACTCAAACTCAGGTCCATCGAGTCAGTGATGCCATTCAACCATCTCATCCTTGGTCATCCCCTTCTCTTGCCTTCAGTCTTTCCCAGCACCAGGGTCTTTTCCAATGAGTCAGTTCTTATCATGTGGTCAAAGTATTGTAGTTTCAGCTTCAGCATCAGTCCTTCCAGTGAATATTCAGGAATGAATAATGAGGGAACCCCTCTCCCACGCAATTCTAGTATCTGTCTCCAGGCTCTCCCTCCTTGCCATAAACTAAGCTAAAATAAAATGCAATCGCATGTTAGAGTATAGGCCATTTTTCATGTGATACATATAGTCTTTTGTATAGACATTTCCCACTGTTAAATTTATCTATCAAACTCTCTCTTCCACTCTTTTTTTATGCCCTGTAAAGGCAAACACCATCTCATTTTTGGCCCACATTGATCTCATTTCCTTTAACTTCACTTCCCATTCACTTTGCCCTAGCCTCCCTGATTTATCTGTCCTTTCCATTTACCAAGTTCTTTCCCTCCTGTGGAGGGAGGGGGGCTCTTGCACTGATTATTCCTTGTGCATAAGAGCTTCTACCTCAGTTTGTCTTATAGTCCTATTCTTATCCAAATTCATATGTCGGCTCAGAACCCGAATGTCATTTTCTCAGAGAGGCTATTCCTACACACTAGCACCCTATTTTGTCTTCTTTGTAGCACCTGTTCATACTTGAAAAAATTTTAATTGGAGTATAGTTGCTTTATAGTGTTGTGTTACTTTCTGCTATACGATGAAGTGAATCAGCTCTATGTATTCATATATCACTTCCCTCTTGAGGCTTCCTTCCACCACACTCCCCAGCCCCATTCCACCCATCTAGGTCATCACAGAGAACCAAGCTAAGCCTCCTGTGCTTTATAGCATGTGCCACTAACTATCTATTTTTCACAAGGTGATGTGTATTTGTCAATCCTAATCGCCCATTTCATCTTACCAGTCCCTTCCCCCACTGTGTCCATGGTCTTTCCTCTGTCTGTGTCTCTCTTCCTGCCCTGCAAATAGGTTCATCTGTAGCATTTTTCAAGATTCCACATGTATGCATTAATATACGATATTTGTTTTTCTCTTTCTGACTTAACTACACTCTAATTCACTTTTGTTTGTAGAACTCTTAGCTTCACAAGGATGGGATTTGCGAATTTCTGATTTCCAGTTCCAAATGAGTATACAGTGGAGTTCCAATAAATAACTGCTAAGTGATTGAATGATCTAGATGGGGGAGAGGAGGAACAAGAGAGGGTGGCGTAGGGCCAGTGAGCGTGTGTCTGATAGGATTCCATCTCCAGGACTCCGATATCTAGTGCGCTGGCCAGTGGGTCTCAAATGAAGCTGCACATTAGAATCATCTAGGGTCCCATTAACGTTTGAGACCCAGTCCTAGAAATTGATTTAGTGAGATGTGGCCTAGGCATCAAGATTTTTCGAAGCTCCCCAGGTGATTCTCACATGCATCCCCATTGACAATCACTTGTTAGGTGTTAATGAAACTGGGGTTATCTTTTCTGGGCCTCTTGTGACTTTTTTATTAAGTGAGTTCTGAGACTCTAACTCTAGAGCCGCCAAGCGATGTTAATCACTAAAGATGTCCCCACAATACTTGCTCTAAAGAAGGATCTGGACTGCTTATATTTCCCTTAAAGATCAAGTTCCCATTGACTGGTGGGAACATTTTGCATTATAAGAAAAGATACATGGAGCTTTCATTAGGCAGACTAGGACTGGCATGTGAGCCAAATTCAGAATTTTCCACATTAGTGTCTTCCATGGTCATCGTATATTAAAGTAAGATAGGAAAGTAACTTAACAGCCCTCCTGGGAACAAGGGCACGTTTTGACATTTTGAAGGTCAGATCTCAGCTCCCAAGGGAAGCATGTAGGAAAACAGAACCAGGTTCATTCTCTAAGCCCATCTCTTGGCTAACATGGAGAAGGTACTGATGGTATTTATGGGCACTGTGGAGCATGAGCTTAAAAAACTGAAAACAGTGAAACCCTTTTTTCAAAGAAAATCAAACTATATTCCCAATTTCTAAAACTGATTAAAGTGAGGCAGCTCGGTTTGAAGTGAGGTTTGCGGCCTGGAGGTTGGCTCAGTCCAGGTTGCCTGACACAATCCCTACTCCCAGATGGCCCTGGAGGACTGAAGTCTTTGGCCCTGCCAAACTTACCTTGACAACCCTCTTCCAGATGATGCTTTCCGAAGTAGTGATTTTATATCTCTCCTGGATAAAAACATCCACCACAGGAGAAATTGAATGAGTAACAAATAGGTAAGGGGCTGCTGTGGTTTCTTTGGTATCAAGACTGGGCACAGTATCAGGGTTAACCAGGTTGCTGCTGTGCAGCAGAAACTAACACAACATTGTAAAGCAACTATATTCCAGTAATTTTACTGTAATGAAAGAGCTGAACCAGGTCGGTCCCTTACGTGAGCATGACCGAGAGACCTTGGTATGCAGGTCCTGATTCAGTTCATCTTGGGTAGGATCCAAGGTCCTCTTGGGATGAACTCCCGAGTACTCCTGATGCTTCGAATACCAGCATTTCCAATCACAATTCATATAGCAAAATCCTCTGGGAGGCTCATTAACAATGCAGAACTTCCATCTTTCTGGAAGGAGCCCTCCAGTTGTAGGTCTAGAAATCTTGTTTTAACAAGTTCCCCAGGTTTTCCTACTGTTCACTGGATTTAAGAACTATGCTCCTGCGTGTATCTGTCTACTTACTGTTCTCTTCAGGGATCCAGGAAGAAAGCGTGAAGCTCCACAGATTTCAGGGCTGGAAGACACTTTGGAGATCATCTAGCCTTACTCTGTTATTGATTAGAAAACTGAGCTCCCAATGGGTGAACAGTCCTGCCAGGTGCAGATAGCCAGCGGGTTGCAGAGCAGTACAGACGCCAGAACAGAAGTTTCTGATTTCAACTCTCAGCTTTTCCTAGAAATCCACGAGCCTTCCTTTGTCATTGCCTTTTATGTGGGGCTTCATGAGGCTGCTGTATTCCCCAAGTCTTGTGTTTGCCCCAGGGGAGATGCTGAGTTACTCTTACTGTTGTGTATTCCTGCTACATGTGCGCTTAACATATTATCTTTGCATTCTCTTATTAAGTATTTTCAAGTTATCAGAATGAACACTGATGTTCCCAGGTAAAATACCAAAGTTCTCATAAGAAACCTAAATGTAGAAAGGCACGCGAGAACATGAATTATGGGGAATAGAGGAGGTTACCCTAGAATTTAGCCCCAGTTCCATCATTTACTAAGTATGTGATCTTGGGAATTTTGTTCAACTTTTTCTGAGCCTCAGTTTCTTCATTTGTAAATTGGAGATATCAACAGACGTTATGCTATGGAGTTTTGTTAAGTAGTTTATTGGTCAGTGTATGTAAAATGTTTAATACGGGGCCTGGAACATAGTAAGGGTTAAATCCAGCAGTAGCCCTCTGGATTTCAAAAACACATTATAATTCCAACAGTCACAGTAGAAACCACAGCCTTAGGAACCCCTTGTCAGCTGCCAATCCACAATAATTAGTAACCCATCATCTCTGAAATGATCATGTGTAATAATGCATACACCTTAGGTCTGGAGTGAACAAACCTGAGTTTGCACAGATTCTAAGGAGAAACTTTCTATAACATATAAGGTGTGTTGCCCTTGCAGAGCAAAGTGGTTCCTGGGATGCTGAAGAGCCAAGTTGCTAGGGTGTTTCACTCCCAAGGGGCAAGGTGGCAGAAGGGGTGTGTAGACTGAATTCCCCACTCAGATTCTTTCCACGAGGTCCAAATATTGACTAAGCAGCTCAGAGTTTGCTGCAGATAAGTGGCTTTCAGCAATGTGTTTCCATCTTTACTCAGAGAGTGTAGCAAAGATATTTTTAGCCTGATTACTAAATTATGGAATGTGAGTTTGAAATGCATGCCTCCAAAGTTCACCCGGGGAACGAGACTGTGTGATTATTACTATCAGGTAATGTGTTTTCTCCAACTGCCCCTGGCTTTCAGAGTAACTCTAATTTTCAGACAAGATCTCTGTTGTTCCATGAGTAAAATTCTGCTTGTCTGAGCAGTTATGCTGAATTTGTGAGTAAGTGGTTGGGAAAATACAGGCACCACAGAGCAATATAGAGATCACATGGAAGGTACTTGGTGTTTGAAGGAAAAGTATGACATGTGATAAGTAGATGTGACTTCCTCTTTCACCTCAGTAATGAGTCACTTTTTTTCAGTTTCAGATGACAGGAAATAATTGAAACTTGCATAGGCAAAAAAAGGGAATTCCCTTGTAATGGAAAAGTCCAGGGGATTCATGGCTGGCTAGATACAGATGCTTGACCAGTGAGCCAGCAAAGCCACACCTCTTACCTCCTCACTCTTGCTCCTCTGTGTCGGCTTTATCCTCAAGCAGGCTGCCCCCTGTCATCTTGGCATCCAGATGGGAAAAAAGTGACTTTCCAAAGTGTTTCAGCAGAAGTTCTGAAAAGTTCTTTCTGCTGAAACTGAGTCATTTTCCCCCCAGTTCAGTTCAGATCAGTCGCTCAGTTGTGTCCAACGCTGTGACCCCATGGACTGCGGCATCCCAGGCCTCCCTGTCCATCACCAACTCCCAGAGTTTACCCAAACTCATGTCCATTGAGTCAGTGATGCCATCCAACCATCTCATCCTCTGTCATCTCCTTCTTCTCCTGCCTTCAATCTTTCCCAGCATCAGGGTCTTTCCCAAGCCCACCTTAAACTGTAAGGACTAGAAGACTCTTCAAAGAAACTGAGGCATTGATAACAAAAAAGGAAGGCATAAACACTGGACAGGGAAATGCAGTAAATGCCTTACATCCTTTGCTTGTGTATCAAGATTCTATTTGCCGTCACTTCCTTCTGCCCAGTTTTTCTATAATAAGACTCTTCTATTTACCATCCTCATCTACCAACAAGAGATCTACCTCTTTCCCACAAATACTGTTTATCTGGCCACCCTTTATATTTCTGCCTATGGGAGGAAGGACAGTGCCTATAGCTGCATGTACCTAGGAAGAACATCTTCTAAAATTCCCTGGGTTTCCAGGGACATATTTTTGCAAACATATGCAGCATCTCGGGCAAACTGTAGAATGGGCCCATAGTTCACCTTAATTCATCAGAGCAAGGATGCCAGGAATGATATGCTTGGCTCCAATTTACACTTTGCTTTTAGAGAGTTAAACATATAGGAATTTGCAATTAAGGACTACCACTCTGGCAGGGAGCCATTTGTTTATTAAACTAGAGGTGACAATGGTGTGTGTTGTGTACTTAGTATGGTAAGGTTCACAGTTGCTCACAGGGTCGAAGAACTCTAAGACTGACTAGTGCTCAGTAGAGATCCGAATGTCACAAGGTTTAGAAAGAACCTCAGGGAAAAAGGAGACATTAAAATCCAGTGTGTATTTTCATTCAGCATAGCATACAGAGCCTTCTCTAGGGTTTATTTAAAAGAATTAGCATTTATTGACTGCTAAGTGTCAGACACTGGGCAGAACCCATCACTCCTCCAAATACCCAATGGGGTGTTTATAATTCACATTTTACACCTAAGGAAACTGAGGAACTTGATGTTAACTGACTTACCTTTGATGACAGAGCTGGACAATGAGGGAACTTTAAGCTGTTGGACCTGGGCCCCAAGCTCCGACATCCTGCATAGGTCTGATACGAAGCTCAGTTTTACTCTTTTGGGGCTTTCCTGCTGGCTCAGATGGTAAAGAAATCTGCCTGTAATTCGGGAGACCTAGGTTCAATCCCTGGGTTGGAAAGACGCCTGGAGAAGGAAATGGCAACCCACTTCAGTAGTCTTGCCTGGAGGATTCCATGGACAGAGGAGCCCAGTTGGCTATAACCCATGGGGTCACAAAGAGTTGGATACACCTGAGAGATTAACACTATGACTTCAGAAATTAACTGTGACTGCTTTTTTGGTTTGCTTTTAAATACTTTCTTTTGAAAAGAGTTTTGAGTTAGTCGCAAAATTGAGAGGTAAGTACAGAAATTTCCTATATATTCTTTGCCCTACACATGCACAGCCTCCCCCATTGTCAATATTCCACACCTTAGGTTACATTTTTTGTATTGCTGAAAACTACATTGACACATTATAACCAGAGTACATAGTTTTACCTTAGGGCTCACTCTTGGTGTTGTGTATTCCATAGGTTTGGACAGATATATAACAACAAGTATCCATCATTATGTATCATATAGGGTATTTTCATTGCCCTAAAAAGCCTTATGTGCTCTACCTATTAATCCCTGTCCTGCTCCTCACTACCCGCTACTGCTGTTAAGTCACTTCAGTTGTGTCCGACTCTGTGCGACCCCATAGACGGCAGCCGAACAGGCTCCCCCGTCCCTGGGATTTTCCAGGCAAGAACACTGGAGTGGGCTGCCATTTCCTTCTCCAATGCATGAAAGTGAAGTGAAAGTGGAGTCGCTCAGTCGTGTCTGACTCTTCGAGACCCCATGGACCACAGCCTACCAGGCTCCTCTGTCCATGGGATTTTCCAGGCAAGAGTATTGGAGTGGGGTGCCATCGCCTTCTCCGACTACCCCAGCAATCATTCAATTTTTTGTTTCCTTTGCCTTTTCTAGAATGTCATAAAGTAGAGACCATGCAGAATGTAACTTTATCAGATTGGCTTCCTACCCCTAGTAATATGAATTTAAGTCTCCTCTTTGTCTTTTTATGGTTTGATAGCTCATTTTATTTTGGTGCTGAGTATTTCCATTATCAGGTTATAGCAGAGTTTATTTATCCCTGTTCACCTACTAAAGGATATCTTGGTTGCTTCCATGTTTTGGCAGTTATGCATAGAACTGCTGTAAACATCCACGTGTAGAATTTTCTGCAGCCGTAAGTTTTCAACTCCTTTGGGTAAATACCAAGGAGCATGATTGCTGATTGCATGGTAAAAGTATGTTTAGTTTGTAAGAAACAGTCAAATGGTCTTCCAAAGTAGCTTTGCCATTTTTTCATTCCCAGAGATGAATGAGACTTCCTGTTGTTCCCCAACATCACCAGTATTTGGTGTTTCCAGTGTTCCAGATTTTGGCCCTTAACCAAACAATTGCACTCATCTCACACACTAGTAAAGTGATGCTCAAAATTCTCTAAGCCAGGCTTCAACAATATGTGAACTGTGAACTTCCTGATGTTCAAGCTGGTTTTAGAAAAGGCAGAGGAACCAGAGATCAAATTGCCAACATCTGCTGGATCATGAAAAAAGCAAGAGAGTCCCAGAAAAGCATCTATTTCTGCTTTATTGACTATGCCAAAGCCTTTGACTGTGTGGATCACAATAAACTGTGGAAAATTCTGAGAGAGATCGGAATACCAGACCACCTGACCTGCCTCTTGAGAAATCTGTATGCAGGTCAGGAAGCAACAGTTAGAACTGGACATGGAACAACAGACTGGTTCCAAATAGGAAAAGGAGTACGTCAAGGCTGTATATTGTCACCCTCCTTATTTAACTTCTATGCAGAGTACATCATGAGAAACACTGGACTGGAAGAAACACAAGCTGGAATCAAGATTGCC
>SJYQ01001664.1:478282-488418 GCA_006410935.1 Redunca redunca
TTTTTTTTTTTTTTTAAAGACAAATCTACTCTCCTAGCTGTTCTCCCATTCTCTTGGGTCTCCATCCTTATCACAATATCCTGTTCCCTGGCCCTTTCCTTGTTTGGGGCATTGTATTAACTACTTACTCCCAAAGAAGGGTGAGAAAACCTCCATGGAGCAGCAATTCTAAAATCCACAGACTACCAGCAGTTCACCATGTTGTACAGACATTGTATACAGCTCAACACATTTTCATAAACTAAAAGCATCTCTTTGAGCAGTGCCCAGCTCAGGAAGGAACATTTATGAACTTTGCTAGCCACTTGACAGAATAATGTCTATTGAAAATAATAAGCAAGAATTGGACCTATATTTTGCCTATCTCTTTATTCTACTTTTAATCTTTTTTATTGTTTTTATAAATGTATTGACCAGTGAGTGATTAGAAATAAATAACCAAACAAAATCAAATCAAACAACAGAACAGGCCCTTTACCTCTGCTTATCTGAGAAAAACCAAGATAGAGGATGTAAGATGCCTATCAGATTTTGTGAGTTAATTTCAGTTGCTAACTTCAGCACGCCTGTGAGGACCCATAGTTCACACGGGGCCCAGCTGTCCTGAACACGTAGGATAATACCGTACAAGGAACTCATGCACCAGAAACTGTCTCCCACTATCAAAGCACCTTTCCTTGGATTTAGAGTCACCACAGCATTTTTGTTCAGGGTCCTCAAAGTGTTGCCTTCTCTGGGGTGCCTGCTTGCAGACATCACACTTGAATTTCACTAGAGTACATTTTCCTTTTTGGAGCCCACCATCTCTGTGAAGGTGACAGCATGGTCTATACCATACACATGATTGTTCTGGTTCTAATATAGAAGCTGACACACAAGCCAGGACTTTTCCTCCTCTCGTGCCAAGACTGTCTGCTGATGTCAAACTTTCCTGTTGTGAATGGGTACAGGCTGTGATGTGGCCATTCTAGGACTTCCAGTAGCAGTGAGGGGAAAATTATGACCAGCACCCCTGGAGAGGAAGTTCCTATTGAAACAGCAGTCCGGTCAGCAGGCTCAAGCATGGCGGCTGCCTCCTTCCTACCAGGAACAGCCCCACCTGTACAGCTGCTAACTCTCCCACTGGAGGGGCTGTGAACTGACATCACACCAAGAGGCTTGGCAGAAGCAGCATTTGGCATAGTCACACTTATCCCAATTTGGAAGGAATCAGCTACGTGCATTTTCCTGGAAGGCAGGATTTGCCTTGCTCATTGATTGTGTCTTCAGTTTACAATGAATGTCCTGAAAATGGGACACACATGATATTGTAAGCCTTCTATAATTTCAAAGAGCAAATGACCCAAGCCTCATTCTCATTTCCCCTTGTTTCAGAAATTGATTGTTGGATACACAGGTGATATGGCTGGAAGGCCCCATACATATCCGCTAACAAATCCCCCTCCCATCTTACAGGCTGAGACAGAAGCCTGGAAAATGTGTATGACTTGCCAAATATGAGATTCAAACAACACAGATTGGATTTTAGGGTTTTATGTTTTAATTTTGTTTTGTCTGTGTGTGTGGTGGGGGTAACTATGGATAGAAATACAATATACTTACAGAAAAGGCAAATCATAACTGTGAAACTCAACAGATTTTCTTAAACTGAGATACCCATATAACCACATAACCAGCACCCCGAGCAAGAAGCTAAGCATTCCTAGTCCTTCCCAAAGCCTCTCTAATGTACTGTAGCCTCTGCTCCCTCCCAAGGGTAAACACTATCCTGCCTTCTAATATCATGTCTTGTTTTTGCCTATTATTAAAGGTCGTATAAATGGAATTATGCAGTGTGTTATTCTGGCGCCTGGCTTCCTTCAGCTCTATATTGGTGAGATTCATTCACATATTTGCATATAGTTTTATTTATTTATTTATTTGACTGTGCCAGGTCATAGCTGTGGCATGTGGGGTCTAGTTCCCTGACCAGGGATTGAACCCGGGAACCCTGCATTGGGAGTGTGGAGTCTTAGCCACTGGAGCACTAAGGAAGTCTCTGTGTGTAGTTTTAATGCATTGGTTTAAATTTATGTGTAACATTCCTTCCCGTGAGTATAGTACATTGTCTATATTTTCAACAGCTGGTAGACATTTAGATCGTTTCCAGTTTGGGGCTCCTATGACTAGTAGTGCTAAGACCATTTCTGTACATGTCTTTTGGTGAATATGTATAATCGCACTGGAGTTGACTCATGCCCCCTGATGATCTAGTGGTTAGGACTCGGCGCTCTCAGGGCCATGGCCCGGTCCAATTCCCAGTCAGGGAAGCCTTTCTTCTTGGGCTTTCCTGGTGGCTCAAACCGTAAAGAGTCTGCCTGCAATGTAGGAGACCTGGGTTCAATCCCGGGGTCAGGAAGAATCCCCTGGAGAATGACATGGCAACCCGCTCCAGTATTCTCGCCTGGAGAATCCCACAGACAGAGAAGCCTGGCAGGGTGCTGTTATGGGGTCACAAAGAGTTGGACATGACTGAGCAACTAACGCATACAGAGTTTAGTGCCTAACGATACTCTTGAAAGATGATGAGGAGGGAAAAGAACCAACTTTCTGCAAGTCCTTGTGCTAGAGAGACCGTCACTGCACCACTCTGTGCCAGCCGTCCAAAGGAGACTATTTGAGGAATATGGTAGCCACACGACAGTTACCAATACAGCATTCACCGTTGAGGCAGTTTGCAAGGACTCTCAAAAGCCAAAATAGTCACTTGACATTTCATTGATATAAAAATCTGTTTTTTAATTTGCTTTTATTTTTACTTACTTACAGAAAGTGAAAGTGTAAAAGGGTTAGTCACTCAGTCTTGTCTGACCCTTTGCAACCCCTGTAGCCCACCAGGCTCCTCTGTCCATGGAATCCTCCACACAAGAATGCTGGAGTGGGTAGCTATTCCCTTCTCCAGGGGATCTTCCCAACCCAGGGATTGAACCTGGGTCTCTTGCATTGCAGGCAGATTCTTTACTGTCTGAACCACCAGGGAAGCCATACATTCTCATCCTGTAAACATACCTCACAAAACCATACTGCTAGGATGTAGATGTCATGGTTATAAGGATTCTTGTCTATTCGGCTGATCACAAAGCAGCACAAATGCCTGCCTGCTAGACAAAATATCTAGCACCTCAGTTCAGTTCAGTCGCTCAGTCGTGTCCGACTCTTTGCGACCCCATGAATCGCAGCACCCCAGGCCTCTCTGTCCATCACCATCTCCCGGAGTTCACTCAGCCTCACGTCCATTGTGTCTGTGTGGCCATCCAGCCATCTCATCCTGGGTCGTCCCGTTCTCCTCCTGCCCCCAATCCCTGCCAGCATCAGAGTCTTTTCCAATGAGTAAACTCTTCGCATGAGGTGGCCAAAGTACTGGAGTTTCAGCTTCAGCATCATTCCTTCCAAAGAAATCCCAGGATTGATCTCCTTCAGAAGGGACTGGTTGGATCTACTTGCAGTCCAAGGGACTCTCAAGAGTCTTCTCCAACACCACAGTTCAAACGCATCCATTCTTCAGCACTCAGCCTTCTTCACAGTCCAACTCCATACATCCATACATGACCACAGGAAAAACCATAGCCTTGACTAGATGGACCTTAGTCGGCAAAGTAATGTCTCTGCTTTTGAATATACTATCTAGGTTGGTCATAACTTTTCTTCCAAGGAGTAAGTGTCTTTTAATTTCATGGCTGCAGTCACCATCTGCAGTGATTTTGGAGCTCAGAAAAATAAAGTCTGACACTGTTTCCACTGTTTCCCCATCTATTTCCCATGAAGTGATGGGACCAGATGCCATGATCTTCGTTTTCTGAATGTTGAGCTTTAAGCCAACTTTTTCACTCTCCTCTTTCACTTTCATCAAGAGGCTTTTTAGCTCCTCTTCCCTTTCTGCCATAAGGGTGGTGTTATCTGCATATCTGAGGTTATTGATATTTCTCCCAGCAATCTTGATTCCGGCTTGTGTTTCTTCCAGTCCAGTGTTCCTCATGATGTACTCTGCATAGAAGTTAAATAAGCAGGGTGACAATATACAGCCTTGATGTACTCCTTTTCCTGTTTGGAACCAGTCTGTTTTTCCATGTCCAGTTCTAACTGTTGCTTCCTGACCTGCATACAGATTTCTCAAGAGGCAGGTCAGGTCGTCTGGTATTCCCATCTCTTTCAGAATTTTCCATAGTTTATTGTGATCCACACAGTNATGTACTTTGCATAGAAGTTAAATAAGCAGGGTGACGATATACACCTAGAAGGTGCTAAACATTATCCATAGAATGTATGAATGATGGATGGTCCTCCTGGCCATTGCTCTCCAAACTTGGAGCTTCCCCAGAGGTAATCTAATCTCTGGTTCTGATGTGTGCCTTTCCCTTCCTTTTTAAAAAATACATTGGTTTTTTGCATGTGTGTGTGTGTGATAATATCATTGGATTATACCATGCTTTATGAATTTTTTAAGTTAAGGGTATGTCAAGCATTTTTGTTGGTCAATATATAGAGAAGGTCTGTCTTTTTTGCACTGTGTAACATTTTGTGATATGGATTGTTACATTTCAGCCATCTCTAAATTTTTGATACCACAAATGATGGTGCAATGAGCATTCTTATGAATATGTATAAATGTTTCTTAATGGTGGAGAAGGTGATGGCAGCCCAATCCAGTACTCTTGCCTGGAAAATCCCATGGATGGAGGAGCCTGGTGGGCTGCAGTCCATGAGGTCATGAAGAGTCGGACACGACTGAGCGACTTCCCTTTTACTTTTCACTTTCATGCATTGGAGAAGGAAATGGCAACCCACTCCAGTGATCTTGCCTAGAGAATACCAGGGACGGGGGAGCCTGGAGGGCTGCCGTCTATGGGGTCGCACAGAGTTGACACGACTGAAGCGACTTAGGAGCAGCAGCAGATATGTAAAAGGGACTTAATGACTCACAGGTGGTATACATTTTTAACGCTTCCAAAATGACTCTTCTAATCATGTCATGAGCAGATGCTAACCTGCTTCTCCTTACCACTGCTATGATTGATATTATCAAATTTTGAAATTTTTGCCAAAATGATATGTGAAAAATGTCATTTAGTTTGTATTCCTATCCATATTACTGTAGTTGGGCATCTATCCATGTATTTGTTGTTTTAGTTAGGGTTTGATTCAACTCTTCTGCAAAGAGCAAGTGTATAGTTGAAAATTATTTAGTGGGTGGATGAAATCCATCAATCCCCATCAAGGTAGTTACTTCAGTTCAGTTCAGTTCAGTCGCTCAGTCGTGTCTGACGCTTTGCGACCCCATGAATCGCAGCACGCCTATGGCCATGTTATTCATTATTGTGGTCTTCAGGACTATAGGAATCCCAAACAATCTCTGATTATATCTCTGCCTACATGCTAAGGGTGTAAAGAAGTGATTTAAATATTTCTTGAACATCCCAGGGGACAAGCAGAATTTTGACCTGTCTAGTGTATTGATACAAAGCTAAATCCTCTGGAGACTGGATTTTCCAGTTAATTATCCAGTGCTTTCTTTTTATGCCAGTAACTGGAGGGAGCAGACCAAGTTCTACTATTTGGCTTATCTATCTTTGCTACCAAAGTGGGATCTGAGTTCTGAAAAATATCCTGTACAGGGTATGAAATTACAACTAAATCTGCAATAAGCGTCCAGTTTATATTCCTGCATGTTGGGTTCATTTCCCAACCTGTTCCTAACCAACATTAAGGGCAGAGAGTCTAGGGGTGAACTGACCAACTTTCAATCCTGATCTTTGCTGGTTTGCAAACCAGGACGTGTTTGTGAACCTCTGTTCCTCTGTTTTATTTTCTATCAGAATAAGGCTTACTTTGTAGAATCATCAAGAGAATTAATTGATTAATAAATTAATTGATCAATAAACACAGCACAGACGCTGGCATATACTATTCAACAAAGATTATTATTATAATTATTAATAGGGTTGGTTTTGATTGAGTCAAAGATCAAGGTTTACACTGGACTTGAGAACATGTTCAAATTCTTTTCTGCTCCTCTACTGGGGAAGAAAATCACTGTCGTGGGCCCTTCATATTCATCTACAGATGTGTGCTCACTTTGTATAGAAGTCACATTGGCCTCAGATGTTGTTTTTATACATAGCTCCTTGCAGGTTTTTAGTTCTGAACATGCAAATGAGGACTATTTAATAGAAAGGCCCACCAGATTACTATGAGTTTTTACCTAGTGCATAAACTGATTCAGGTTTGTTCTGATCAGACTTTGGCCTCACGCGCCCTTGGTTGACATTTCTGTTTGAAACCTGACACCCTGCCAGAAAATTTCTTTAGTTTGAATGAAATGAAATGTGGAGCTTAATTCCAATAACAGACGGACCCAGCAGGGCCGGCAGTTGGTTCAGATTTTTATTGTCCCATGAGAACTTGGCCTCCTAGGCCGTGACTTCAGACCTCTACACGTTCACCTTGCATTCAGGATAGAATAACCAGAGGCTCACAGAGGGGACGTCTGGGTGGGATAAATTCAAACCCCAGCTGCCTTTTCCCTTGGCTTCCTCAACTGTTCTATGAGGTCCGATCACTCTTGTTCTTGGGGATGAGACTAATTTAATGCCAGGGCATCTGCTGGTACCATTTCAGAAATGCTGGAAAGATGCCATCCTCACCACACTCACTCTAGAATGAGCCTTCCAGGGAACTCCTTCTCTGAAAATTCTGAGATTAAGATGCAGCCTTCATTAGAATCTTCTTTCTAAATGGAAGTGAGCTGGGGAGAATGTTAAGCTATTGTTATTGCATCAACCCTTCATTTGTCCGTGAGGGCTTACCCAGCACCTGGCACTGTGCAGTGGATAGTGGTTAACAAGGCAGACACAGTCCTTGTGGTCCTTACACCCTACATCACCCAGTTAAAAGGGGAGAAAGACACTGGACAGGGTGTGATAAATGAAAAGGAGTCACCAGGAAAGGCCCTGAGGGACTCCAGGTTTGGACTCTGGGTTTGGCCTTGACTCTGCATGACCTGGATCATCACTCGCTCTGTGTGAGCCTATGTGGTCATGGGACACCATTCTCAGTGCTGCTCCCAATGACAGTTTTAGCTTCAATAAGACACCAGGGCATGCAGCCAACTCAGAGCTCTGGAGTAATTTATAAAAGTCTCATTACAGTATCCCTCTTGGGGTCCCTGCCACAGGATCATGCTGTAGGTGAGACCACGTTATGATGATGGTTTTCTGAATATTTCATCCTGGAGCATGGAGAAGGAAATGGCAACCCACTCCTGTATTCTTGCTTGGGAAATCCCATGGACAGAGGAGCCTAGTGGGCTACAGTTCGTGGGGTCACAAAGAGTCAGACATGACAACACAAAAACACCCTGGAATAAACCAAAATCCAAGTTGAAACAGAGAGAGGAAGGAGGAGAAGGGGAAGAAGGAGGGGAAGGGGAAGAGAGAGAGGAGAGAGGAGAGATGCTGAGTAAACAGGGATACAGGAAGAAGAGAGAGACAGGCAGAGTGTGGTCCTACTGTTCTTGTGCTGGATGAATCTGGTACCAAACAGCCTTCCCCTGTCAGAGAGGAAAGTTGAGTATTTGACTCAGGGTACCTGGACTCCACCTACACTCCCCATCATTCGCCAGCCCTGCACTTGTCAAGTCATTGAACTTTTGTTGCTTCAGTTTCCGCATCTACAAAAAAGAGATTTAAATCACCACATCACATTCACTGGGTTATGCCACTTGAATGAGAATAAACAAGTCAATACCAATCTACAGTGCTTTCAAAACATGAAAAACATGTTAACAAATACTAGTTGTCATTGTTACACATACACATTCAATACATGTATATGCAATGGATGTAAATGACAGAATCTATACTTTTGAGTTGGCTTAGGGTCAAAGGGTAGACTGAGGCTGTGAAATCTGGGTCTCCCAGAAAGAATGGATTCAGGCATCCTTCTCCACTTCCTCATTCTCTTCCAAGTGTATTTCCATGGTGCCCCTAACTTTTCAGAGCATTCACACATCAGTCATTTCACTGTCTCAGTAGGTTTGCTACTGAGTGACCAAAGGCACTCGAGTGACCCACCTCTTTTGTTCACAGACTTCCAAATGAATGTCACTTGACATGGCTGCACTGGTATCCTTGTGAGGCTGGGTAGTGGGGAGGACTGAATACATTGTAGGCTGGGAGATCTTCATTCCACACGTCAAGTCCTTTTAGACCACTGAGCTCCTGTTCTTGAGAGGAAACGTAAAGTGCAGTGTGAGGGCATGACGTCAGACTTAATACGGGAATCACTTATGACAGCCAGGCTTGCCAAGTCAAGAGCTAAGTTCTGTTAAGTTTATAAATGGTTTCCACTAACACACCCTAAAAAAATGCTTAACCTCTGGCCTCTAGTACCCAGGGTATCACTATTCCTCCATGAAAGAGCAGCCTTCCTGGGGAGCTTCCGGAAAGCATGCATTTTCTGACATTTGCAAATGGCTCTTTGGGGACTGCTTCTCTACATATAAATGTTCCAACTACAAAAAAAAAAAAAAATGAATTTCCACCATGTGGAAATAAAACATAGCGTCATCAGCATCTTGGTCATCAAAGGGCAGTGGCCTGGACCTGGAGGAGCTGAATTAAAATGCCAGCCCTATCACTTATTAACCCAATCATTTTGGACAGTATTTTTTATAGTCTCTGAGTGTCAGTTTCCTCATCTGAAAAATGGATGTGATCTTCATCTTATAGGGTCATTATGAGGATTCAGTGAGACATTGCAGATAAAATGGTTGGCACAGCCCTTGACGCCTATCAGGTGCTTCATCAGTAGTGGTTACATTCACTGTTTTGTACATCCATTCATTTTAGAGAGGCATAATCCCATGGACAGAGGAGCCTGGTAGGCTGCAGTCTATGGGGTCGCTGAGTCAGACATGACTGAGCGACTTTGCTTTCACTTTTCATTTTCATGCATTGGAGAAGGAAATGGCAACCCACTCCAGTGTTCTTGCCTGGAGAATCCCAGGGACGGGGGAGCCTCGTCGGCTGCCGTCTATGGGGTCGCACAGAGTCGGATATGACTGAAGTGACTTAGCAACAGCAGCAGCAATGAACATGGTATATAACTTAGACTCTTTTTCTTCATTTCTAATATGTGACTTCATCACTGAGACCTGTCCTAATCACCCTATTTTAAATTGCAAACCTGTATCACAGCCTCCCTTCCCCATATACTTCCGACCACTCCCTTTCTTTCTTCACTACCCCAGTTTTTAGAGTACCATCACTTTCTTTTTAAAATATTTTATTGAAGTATATTTGAAACCACTACAAGATTGTAAAGTAATTAGCCTCCAATTAAAATGAATATATTTATTTAAAAAATAAAAAACTGAAAAAACAAATTCTATTGAAGTATAGTTGACTTATGTGTTAATTTCTGCTGTACAGCAGAGTGATTCAGTTATACATTGTCTATCCTTTCCATTTTCTTCTTCATTTTTTATCTCAGAATATTGAATATAGTTTCCTCTGCTATTCAGTAGGATTTTGTTGTCTATTCATCCTATATGTAATAGTGTTCATCTGCTGGTCCACAAGCCCCTATCCTTACTTCCCCTACTCAGCAACCACAGTCTGATCTCTGCGTCTGTGAGTCTGTTTCTGTTTCATGAATAACTTCATTTGTGTCTTATTTTAGTTCCACATATAAGTGATATTTTATGATATTTATCTTTCTCTTTCTGACTTACTTCACTTAGTATGATAATCTCTATGTCTAACCATGTTACTACAAGTGGCATATCATTCTTTTTATGGATGTGAGGGTTGGACTGTGAAGAAGGCTAAGCGCCAAAGAATTGATGCTTTTGAACTGTGGTGTTGGAGAAGACTCTTGAGAGTCCCTTGGACTGCAAGGAGATCCAACCAGTCCATTCTGAAGGACATCAGCCCTAGGATTTCTTTGGAAGGACTGATGCTAAAGCTGAAACTCCAGTACTTTGGCCACCTCATGTGAAGAGTTGACTCATTGGAAAAGACTGATGCTGGGAGGGATTGGGGGCAGGAGGAGAAGGGGACGACCAAGGATGAGATGGCTGGATGGCATCACTGACTCGA
>SJYQ01001664.1:488854-537003 GCA_006410935.1 Redunca redunca
GTGTGTGTCTATGGTCAAGATTTGGGGCCTCTCTAAAGATAATTATTAAGACAGCTGATGTTTGTTGCATGACTTGTCCAGTCCTATATTCAGCCCTTTGTTTTATTCAGTGTGTTGAGTGCAGCCTCACACCAGGCACCATGAATGTAGCCTTGAGGAAGATAGTTCAACCCCTTGTCTCACTGACCGTAAATACTGGTGGTGGAGACTGAGAGTGAGTAATCCACTACACATGTATTTAATCATTATTAATGATTTATTCACGTATTCAAAAACCATGTGTTCAGTCTCACACTACTCAGTTGGTGAATTGTGATCAGTGTTTCAGAGGAGAAGTTTCCCATGCTCTTTGTGAGGGTCTACCCTGGGTGGGTGGGTGGGGGGCGGGGCCTGGACTGGTCGGGAAGGTCAGCCCTGACTTCCAAGGAGAAATGGCTTTTGAACCACAACACTGAAGAATGAGTAAGAGTTACTGTGTAGTCCCATTTTGCAGATGAAGAAACTGAGGCTCAGAAAGGTCACATAACTTGACCATAGAACACATTAGTTATTTGATGGACCAGGATTTGAACCTTAGTTTTTCTAACTCTGAAATGAATGGTTTATCAGGTTACTGTTTTTTTAGACTGGGATATAGATCAAAATTTTTTCTAAGAGTTCTGTTAGAATGTATGTGCTAGGTTCCACTGAGAGTTTCTGATTCAGTTGGTCCAAGTAGAGGAAAAGCTCAGTTCAGTTCAGTTGCTCAGTCTTGTCCAACTCTGTGACCCCATGAACCCCAGCACACCAGGCCTCCCTGTCCATCACCAACTCCCAGAGTTTACCCAAACTCATGTCCATTGAGTCGTTGATGCCATCCAACCATCTCATCCTCTGTCATCCAAGGAGGGGCAAAAGTAAGTTTGAAAGAGTGTCCCAATTGATTTGGATACATGACACAAATCATCACTATCTAGTATTTCTGCCACAGTTCCCCAGAGCTCAGTGACAACATGACATCATGGAGGGAAATGCAGATGTGCGTCAGGTCCCTGCTGTACCACTGAGTCCCTGCTTAGTCTGTGATGACATCAGTACTCCAGCCCTCATGCACGTGAGCCTCACCTGGAAAGCTTTCAGGATCTCTCCTATGCCCCACCTCCCAACAACAGCACCAGAATCTCTGGGGAAAAGACCCGGACAGAGGCATTTCTAGATGTTTCCTTGTGCTCTAGCACTAGATGACCTCAAAGATCCCTTCTGACTTGGAAATCCTCTGCATCCACGACTCCCACCTCTACCACCGCTTCCTGATGAACGAGGGGGACATTTCAGAGGGTGTGTGGGGGGGTGATGCCTTGCCAAGACCCGCTGCTCCACTCTAGCACTGTCTTTGTGAAAACAGTAACCTTTTTTTTTCCTGACTGATTTATGTGATGGTTGGAAAGCAGCCCCCAGAACAGGCTGCTCCTCCCCCCGGTACTATTAACATAAATATGTGCGCTGGGCCTTCAGCTCCAGCTTCTCTCTGGGTAAACGAGGCTTAAAGGGGCCCATGAAAGTCTGAAGAGAAACCAGAGGAGAGGAAGTGTCATTAGAGGCACAAGAATGAAAAGGGGAAAAGGACAGGACGTTGCTAAGAGACAATGTCAAGCTGGGCCATGGGATTAACAGCCGGTATCAAAGCAAGTCCTTCTTAATGGTGTTTCTCCAGTAGGGCCTTTTCCCCACGCTGGCGGAGGGTGAGATTATCAAAGCAATTCCATTGCAAATCAGGCGTAAAAGACCCCTTTCTTTCTTGGTAGGACCAAAATATTAGGTGAAAATTCAGTGATTTATGTATGTGTATCTTCCAGCTTGGGGAAGAGTGAATCCCAATTCTTTACTGTGGAACTCCTCAGACCTTCTAACCTGTGAATGAGTGCTGAGAACAACTGAGAGGTAGATGTCTCTTGCAGCCCACACTGAAATTATTTGCCACTATTTATTCAGATGGCATGAATGCCCTCTAAGATACGTTTGAGAAACCCTGAAAAGAAGTTAGAAGAAAAAACCAACTCTGGTGATAGCTAATGCTACTGTATTAAATGTTTTACATGAATTACTTCTTTTAATCTAAGCAACACACTCTGGGTTAAGTACTTCTGTGTCCCTCTTTGCACAGGTGGAAAAATTAAGGGATTGAGAAGTTAAGTACTTGCCCAAGATGACCCAGCTAATGAGGAATGGAAGGAACTTGGGTTCTGGAGTTAAAATGATCTGGATTCAAATCCTGGTTCTGCCATTTGCTGGATGGACATCTTTGGACAAGTTACTTGATCTCTCTGAGCTTTGATTTCCTTATGTGCAAGTTAGAGAGAATAAAATGTACCTTGTAGAGTTACTCTGATTGGAGATAACATATACAAAGCACACAGCTAGTGTCCCATAAATGGCTATACATATCATCATCATCTTATATTTAATGTTCAAAAAGGGAGTTTATCTACAATGAGGTCCCACCTCTCACCAGTCAGTGTGCCCATCATCAAAAAGTCTACAAATAACAAATGCTGGAGAGGGTGTAGAGAAAAGGAAACCCTCCTACACTGTTGGTGTGAATGTAAATTGGAGCAGTCACTGTTGAGAACAATATGGAGTTCCTTAGACAACTAAAATTAGAGTTACCATACAATCCTGTAGTCCCACTCCAGGGCATATACCCAGAGAAAACTCTAATTTTTAAAAATACATGCACCTCAATGTTCGCTGCAATGCTATTCACAGTAGCCAAGACATGACAGCAACCTAATGTCCTTTGACAGATATATGAATAAAGAAGATGTGAGATATATATATGTGTGTGTGTATATATATGGAATATTATTCAGCCATGATAAAGAATGAGATAATGTCATTTGCAGCCAACAGGTATGGACCTAGAGATTATCATACATCATAAGTGAGAAAGAAAAAGATAAATATAGATATCACTAATATGCATAATCTAACTATGACACAAATGTATTTATGAAGCAGAAACATACTCATCAACATAGAAAACAAACTTATGATTACCAAGGGGGAAGAGGGTGGGGGAGGGATAAATTAGGATTTGGGGATTAGCACATACAAACTACTATATATAAAAAAGGTAAACAAGGTCCCACTGTATAGCATACTCAATATCCTATGATAAACCATAATGGAAAAGAATATGAAAAAGGATATACAGTTATATGTATAGCTGCTTCAGGGCTTCCCTGGTGGCTCAGATGATAAAGAATCTGCCTGCAGTGTGGGAGACCTGGGTTCAACCCCTGTGTTGGGAAGATCCCCTGGAGGAGGGCATGGCAACCCACTCCAGTTTTCTTGCCTGGAGAATCCTCATGGACAGAGGAGCCTGTCGGGGTACAGTCCATGAGGCTGCAAAGAGTCAGACACGACTGAGTGACTAAGCACACACAGAACTGGTTCACTTTGCTGTACACTAGAAATCAACACAACATGGTAAATCAACTATTCTTCAGGTTTTGTTTTTTTTTTAGAGTTTGTAAGTGGAGTCTGGAAAAAAAAAAAAGTGCATTTTAGTTGAATCAAGGGAAATAGGCAGTAGGACCTGACATGTGACAGTGTGGATAAATGATAAAGGTCTCCAAAGAAATGTGAAATACTCCCACTATTCTTTAGGCTGAACTTGCTTATTCTTAATCACCAACTGGCTACAGAGCATCATCCAGTTTATAAGAGGGGAAGGTGGCAAGTTTCGGGGCCTTGTGAAGTGTGGGTTTTCTAGAAAGCAGATGGAACAGGATCACTTCTGACCTGGAGGAACTTCTGGAGTCAGGTACCTAGGCCACAGGCCTGGGGTCTGTAGGTCTGTGATGGCCCCTGGGAGTGTATATCTTATAGGCCTTTCAGCTGATGCTGATGTCTGCTTTTAAAATTGCTGGACTTTATAACTCTAGGAAAGCTTAGAAAACTTTGCGGATGAGTTATGCAGCAGGGACTCAACCTGGTAATTATTTTTGGAATCCAGAGAGTTTATGTCCCTTCCTTGCACAAGCACCCAACAGCTTTCAAACATCTTAGGATCAGAGGGACACATTTTCCTTGTGCTTTGCGGTTGGTACAGTGGCCTGGGTGGATGGTTTATGGAGCGATTATACCCCAAGCTGGGGCACCAGGCAGGCCTAACACATGACAGGAGAAACCCACAAACAGAGGATCATGGTATTTTGAGGATTCCTGTCTGTGCCATCACATTCATGATACAAGTGAGAAGCCAGGCTGGAAAAATAAACTCCTGCCTTACATTTTAGTAATTGTCTACAAGACAATGGGAAATAAAAACAAAGCATTTCAGTTCTCGTGTTTTGACAGGTTTTTCTTTTCTTGAATAACATGCAAGTGAGTAGCATGTTAATGTTATTCAGTCTCTAAGTTGTGTCTAACTCTTGCAACCCCATGGACTGCAGCACACCGGGCTCCCCTGTCCTTCACTGTCTCCCAGAGGTTGCTCCAATTCATGTCCTTTCAGTTGGTGATGCTATCTAACCATCTCATCCTTTGCTGCCCCTCCTCCCTTTGCCTTCAATTTTTCCCAACATCAGGGTCTTTTCCAATTAGTCAGCTCTTTGTATCAGGTGGCCAAAGTATTGGAGCTTCAGCTTCAGCATCAATTCTTCCAATGAATATTGAGGGTTGACTTCCTTTAGGATTGACTGGTTTGATCTCCTTGCAGTCCAAAGGACTCTCAAGAGTCTTTTCCAAAACTACAATTCGGAAGCATCAATCCTTCGGCACATGTTAATATCTGGCTTTAAATCAACCTTAATTTTTCTATCAACTACATGTAAAACTCACGGCAAGACATATTTTAAGTTTTTGTTAAAGTGATGTTTTTGAGTCTCTTAAACATTTACATTAGCCTTTTCTCTCCTGGAGAAGGAAATGGCAACCCACTCCTGTACTCTTGCCTGGAAAATCCCATGGACGGAGAAGCCTGGTAGGCTACAGTCCATGGGGTTGCAAAGAGTTGGACACGACCGAGCGACTTTACTACTACTATTCTCCCTTTAAGACAAAAGTAGCTGCAGTTACCAGCTTATAGTCTTAACATACGGATGCATTTCATATTTGGAAGTGAAATTCTTTGTTAAAATGTCAAAGTAATAGGGACTTCCCTGATGGTCCAGTGTCTAAGACCTCACCTTCCAATTCAGGGTGTTCGGGTTTGATTTCTGGCTGGAGAGCTAAGATCCCACATGCCTTTTCAACAAAAAATCAAAACATAAAATAGAAACAGTATTATAACAAATTCAATAAGACTTTAAAAATGATCCACATCAAAAAAAAAAAAAAATCACTGTATTAAGCATGTCCTGATATTAGTTCTGCCTTTTTCTAGCTGTGGAATCACAACAGTATTCTTAAATTTTCTGAATTTCAGTTTCTTTATCTCTTGTTTAGGAATTCTGACAGTACCCATTATAAGGGGTTACTAGGAGTGTTAAGTAAGAGAACTCATATCAAGTACTAGTAAAAGGTTAGTTTGTAGTAAAAGCTTAGTTAACAGTAGTAGGCATTATCATTATTTTGTCCCAATTCAGCTTACTTATTATCTGTATGACTGTGGACAGGTAACTAGGCCTCTGTGAGCCTCATTTTCCTCACTGGTGGTACAGGAATAATCCCATCTACTCATGGTGCTGTTGCAAATATTAAATGAAGGACTGTTACCTGTGAAACACCTAATACCATGCCTGACCTACCGTAAATAGTTCATGAATGCTGGCTAATGTCATTGCAAGACTGATGGGTCTTCTCTGTATTTGGATCTTTTACATCATTTATTCATTCAGAAACATATGTCAGAACACTTGGTACAAAGGCACTTGATGTAAATACTTCTTCATGCATTTGGCTGCTATTAAAAGGCAGTGGCATGCAGGTGAATGATGTCACCTCTTTCTCTTCTGAAGGAGGACATCCCACTATGAAGTAGAGTTGGGAGGCAGGTGCTGGGAAGCAGTAACAGCCCTCCATCAAGGCCCACAGTCCATCTACTTATGGGGTGATGTCAGGGCAAACTTAACCTTTGCCATCATCTTCCATAGGTTTCAGTCTCTCCCTGGTGGCTGCTCCCTGCCACCATACACTGTGCTGGCTCCTGAGGGTGGAGTGATAATCTTAGCTCAGGTGTGATCTCCGCCCTCAAGGAGGCAACAGATAAGAGAAAGGAATCCCATTTCTTGGGGTGACAGACCTGAAGTGAGGAAGTATATTCAGCAAAGGCCTAGAGTAGTGAGAGTGAAGATGGCAAGTTAAAAGAACTGAAACAAAGGAAGTGTGGCTGAAACATCAAAGGAGAGAGGAACATGGAGAGACATGAGTTTAGAGGCCGCAGTCTGGGTCTGCCATGAAAGGCCTCCAAAGCCATGATAAGGACATGTTAAGGACACTGGGAGCCCACTGAAAGGTTTTGAACAAGAGGTGATCAGGCTTGGGATTTAGAAAGACTACTGTGGCTTCCCAGTAGTTGCAAAAGTGTGTGTGTGGAGTAGGGTGTGGGAGGGACACTTCTTAATTTAATTTTTTTAATGCCTAATGTCACAGTAATTGCTTCATCTTCTTGGGGTGGGCCCAAGGCAGCAGGAGAGATAGGGGAGCAGGGGTGTGATGCCAATGTGGTCATCCTTCACTGGGCATCTTGATGTCTAGGATGTGATGCTAATAAAAAGATGGTGCTCGTGACTTCTGCGGTTGGCAGTGTTCTGAGATAGCCACAAATAGTCCCTGCCTCCCACTCTTCACATCCTATGCAGTCCCCTCCTCTGGGGTGTGGGCTGGGTCTGGCGATTTCCTACAAACTAATAGAATACAGCAGAAGTAGTGGGATGTTGCTGCCATGACTGAGGGACACAAGACTGTGACTTTGTTATGCTGTGGCTCTCCCCCTTGTTTGCTCTGATGTGGCTTCCTGTGGGAGCCTGTGTGTAGAACTGAGGGCTGTCTGCAGTGCTCAACCAGTGACGCCTGGAAGTGTCCATCTGACCACCCACAGGACCCACAGCCTGCCAACAACCAGACAATGAGCTTGGAAGCAGACCCAGGCTAGCTGGGAGCACCGTGGCTCCCACCAGCACCTTGACCACGGCCTATGAGAGAACCTAAAACAGAAGACCCTCTAAAGCTGTGCCTGGCTTTCTGACCCTCAGAAACCATGAGATGAGAAATATGTGTTGTTTAAACCACTTGGTCTGGGGCTTATTTGTTACACAGCAACATAGAGTGAGACAGATTTATGATGTCATGGAAGGCAAGAGAGGACATGACATGGAGAAGGGGGAATGAGAAGCATTGTCAAATAACCCAGGATGATAATGAAAAAGAAAAGATTGAATCTGACAAGACAGCAATGAGAGGAAACTGGGGTGCATTAGAAAGAGTAGATATCAAGAATCTCATGGCATCCGCATAGCTCCTATACAATGCGACCAAATTAAAACTCCAGTTACTTCTGCAGGCAGGAAGTATGACCTTTGGAGGATGAATAATGCAATCTGTTTTTGCTTTCTATTTCTCATTCAACTTTGGGTCCCAATCTTATAATACTGTGCTTCTGAAAACTCTCCTAAAGGCATCTATTAATGAATTCAGCATCTGGCTTTGCAGTACTGATCCAAATTCTTCCTTCCCTTTTTCTGGATTCTGCTCCCACTGATGCACTCTCTGTGCCCTTAAAATGTGTCTTTTCTATGCACTATCTATTGTCTTTGGAGCAGACTTGGGAACAAAATGAAAAACTGTACACACAAGACCTGGGCGTGTGAGGTCAGAGTCTGAGTGAAGTCGAGTTCAAATTCTTCCCTTGCCACAGTTTCTTACCTATAAAAAACTCACAGACTGCCACATGACACTGTGTCCTTGCCATCCCTCCAGCCTCAATGGTTCCCCTGCAGAGCAGAGCGGGAGAAGCAATCAAAGAGTTTTGGAGTCTCCATTGGATTGCTATGTGACTTTGAGGAAATGGCTTAATCTTTCTGAGCCTCAGTTTCCTCTCCTGCAGAATGGAGGTGGTAGTACCTATTTCTTTGGGGTTTTCTTTGAGGAAGATGAAAAGAGTTGGTGTAAATAGGGCACTAAGCAAGATCTTGGCACAAACTCTTGCTGATGTGAGGAGCAGCTAACTTTCACAAGTTTTCTCACTTGCATGGCAAACCCAAAACCACTCTAGAGGCTGCCAGGCCAGCTGCCTGAGATGTGTCAGAAACAGCCTGGGGAGGCAATTTGCTTTCAAAGAGAAATAGGTAGAGGGAATGAAAACAACACAGCCAGCAGCAGGGCCCAGCCCTGAGCCAGGACGATTTGGCACTTGGCAGCCTTGATGGCTAGAGGTGCACCGCCCAGAAAGTATGTTTCTGCAGGAGCTCACAAGCTGAGGATTGTCCTGAAACCCCACGCTGAACAGGAAGATCTGGTGGTGTTGCCCCTTGGCACCTGTCCCTGCCTATTCCAAACCCAGAGTTGCCTGAAATTACCTTGCTCTGATTTTTTTCATGCCTCTGAGGCCTGCTCCTCCTTCTGTCAGTAGAGTTTGTTTTCTCTCCTTCTCTCTTGAAGAGGGTAGAACAGATTCAGGGACTGCCTGAGAAAAGTGTGCAGGACACTAGCCAGCTGTGGCCAGTATTAATCAGTCTCAGACTTAGAACACAGCTTCATGTCGGCTGCCAGCATGTGGATTACAATACCAGAGTCTTTGCCATGATACTTATTACTGGGTTTTCTTTCTGGAAGACAGTTTCTGGGTTTTTGGCACACAGATCCTGGCCTAGCTTTGGATATTGATGGTCTGGCTCCATTTCACTGTTCATCCTCAAGGTAAATAATCACCTTCTTGGAGAGACCCACCCTATGTTGAAGGGTTGATTATTATCATCCCCATCTTATAGATGAGGAAACTGAGGCTCAAACAAATCAGAAGAATTTCTCTAGGTCAGAGAACTAGTTAATGCCGGAATGAGAATCAAAATCAGGGAATATGAGTGTGCTGGTCAGTATAGTAGCCAGAAGCCACATGTGGCTACTGAGCCCTTGGGTTGTGGCTTGTTCAAACTGACATGTACTTATCTAAGTGTAAAATGTATACCGGATTTTGAAGGCTGAGTACAAAAAATATATTGAAATATCATTAGTAACTTTTATATTGATTATATGCTGAGATGAAATTTTTTGATATGTTGAGTTAAATAAAATAGAATATTAAGATGAATTTCACCCATTTCTTTTTATTTCTTAAAATGTGGCTTCTAGAAGATTTAAATTATATATGAAACTCAAGCTGTATTTCCATTGGTCTGCTTTAGTCTATACTTTTTTATTGAAATACAGTTGATTTACAAAGTTGTGTGAGTTTATATTTATATTTTTAATCATCTCACGTAGTAAGACCTGAAATATTGGTAGATGTTATATAATGTCACTATTAATGCTAATAATAACAATAAAATTCAGACAGTCTTCCAATTTAAAATCCCCTCTTCTTTTTTCTAAAGTTTGTTTGTTAAAAAAGAAGCAGTTGCCCTTGAATTAACCCACATACATTAGGTGCCTACTCTGTGCAGAGCACTGTGCAAGGTACTTCTTGATGCAATTGGTAGTGGTAGTGTTAGTTGCTCAGTCATGTTTGATTCTGTGACTTTACAGGCTGTAGCTCACCAGGCTCCTCTGTCCATGGAATTCTCCAGGCAAGAACACTGGAGTGGATTGCCATTCCCTTCTCCAGAGGATCTTCCCGACCCAGGGACTGAACCTGGGTGTCCTGCCTTGTAGGTGGATTCTTTACCATTTGAGCAACAGGAAAGTCCATGATGCAATCAGAGCCTGCATCAATCAGGAAGTGCCAGAAACCCAGCCTGAACTACCAAAGGAATTAGGGTGATTAGCTCAAAGTATCCTGGGTAGCTCACAGATTTGAAGAAATAACCGAATGAACAATGGGATCCACATCTACTCTTTCCCTGTCTCAGTTCTACCTCTTTCTGAATGTTGGCTAATTTTCCTCCATTAGCTTCCTCCCATGGCTAGAGGCAGATTTGCTGGCACCTTGCAAGCTCCTTCTTCCCATCTTTATCGCCAGAGTCAAAGGGTTGCCACTGTATCAACTCCAAACAGGACTCTCATTGGCTTAAATTGATCACGTGTGGATCTCTCGGGCCAATCATGGATGATTGGCCCAGCTAAATCACATGTTATCCGTTTCCACAGATAGGTGAGATAAACTGATTGGCAACCCTTCTTAGAAGCTAAAGCTGGAAAAGGAATTTTTCCCAAATAAAGGATGATTCTTCTTTGATGAAGGGAGGTATGCTGAGCAGACAAACACATAATGCCTTTCTAGGTGCCATTGTCTTCTCTGTGGAAATGCATTTGATAAAAATCTCTAGAAAAAAATGAAGATTGAAGAAACTGGTATTGAAGGTCCAAGATATGAGAGAAATTTTACAGAAAACTAGAAAAAGGAATAGACATCTTTTGTGTGTGATATAAAGGGAATATATATAAACCGACTCAAACACAGATGTCCCTTTAAAAGTGCCTGCTGTTGTTAGTTATGACCATCTAATTCCAGACATAGCCTTGAGTGCAGCAATACTGGACTAATGAATGAACTCCACCTCTCATCACTGTCTGAATACTGCTGCTCATTTGTTGAGTACTAACAGTGCAGAATGTAGAATTTAAAACAGTTCTGGTCTACTAGACAAACAATCTCATTTAGGTAATATTTTCTGTTGAACAACATGCCCTTGAAAAATCCACTTGTGCACAAATGTCTTCCTTTTTCTTAGAAAACAGACTCGGTTCCTACACACACACACACACACACACACACACACACACACACACACTCACACGCACACACTCACACACACTCACTCACTGCTTCCTCTTCATTAGGGGTTCAACTCCTTCCCCCGTTTTAAGCTTTATAAAGCTGTCAGCTTATCGTAATCTTATACCACAACCTCCAGCATCTGAGAGCAGAGCCTCCTTTGCCACTTAATCATGGAAGTCACGTTTGGACACATTTCATTAAAATTGAGAAAATTGGGCTTCAGGACTGGAAACATAATTAAAGTTGAATATGTAGACACTGAAGACATGTAGGAGTAAATTATAAGGCAATCTATCCATGCCTGAGAACCCTATGGATAACTTGAAATATTTACATATCATCTCTATTAACTTCATAAAAAGAGATTTCTAAAAGTATATGCTCAATTCATTTTTCACTCTTTTCTTTACTTTTGGAAAGATGTAGTAGAAGTTTCCCCTCTTGCTTTCTTTGTAACTACTCAGTTTCACAAAGACAAAGAGGTGAAATTCTAACTTTTCAGCTCCATGGTGGGGTCTTGTCTAAACTATAGAGGAAGAAAGAGCAGTTCTTTGCTATGCATGCCTGAAGCATTATGAAAATAAGAGTCAGATTTCTTGGCTGGGAAGACCATGTTTGAGGGGAAAAGGCTAGGGAAGGGGTTGTCTTAGAAGGCAGCTCAGGCCTGGCATGTATTCTTTGTCATCGTCATATTCTTAGGAAACCTCTGAGCTTATGTTTCCACTACCTCACCCTCACTGTACCATGGAGGCCAAAGATACGTGGGCATAAAGACAGCTCTTATATAAATGTTTAAATAAGTTCCCTTTAGAGGTGTGGTTTGGTTAGACAAAACTTAGAGAGTTTTGTCTGGACCAGTCCTCATTACACAGTTTTTTCTGATATGGAGCAAATTGATGCTTTATACAAATCATGAAAAATTAGTTCTCTAATGTATGCGTCCTCTTTGGAATGAAGATCACTGGAAACACTTTAAAAAGTGAAGAATGAGGGTTGGGGGACACGTCTTCCTCCCTGGATGCTTTCATGTTTAATTGAATCTGTAAATTAAAATTTTTTTCTCCTTCTCATTTTAAATCCCAGCCAACTAGTGCCTTGTCTTTCTGGCACAAGAGAGAAATCTACAAGTCTAGCTTTGCAGGTAATGGTGACTCATCGTTGTAACCAAATGGGAGGGAAGAAAACAGACGCTAAAAAGCTCTCCTCCTTACTGCAGAACACAGAATGCCACTTCTGGAACAGTCAGTAATTTCTATTTAAATATTGCCAGGTTTCTCTTAAAGGGACCATTACGTGGTTTTGCTTTTGTTCATTTCTAATGTTTATATCTGAGGTTATTTCTGAACATATAAAAGGAGAGAAGTTGAGCATCCACACAAATAGCTTGTGAGGATAATTTGTAATGTAGTGATTTGCCTGCGTAAAATGATGGCTTTGATCTCATTGGTCATGAGATTTCAACACCCGCATCATAATGTTTCTTGAACTGTTCGATTTAATTTTAGGCATTGAAAGGAACCAGAGCTTTTGGCAATAAAATTCCCAGTTATATTTCCTGTTCTAATTCAGATGTTTTTCCTACTTTATGAGGTGTAAGGATGTTTTCTTCTCCTAAGATGTGCCCCAGACTTTGCCTTGATGCTTTGGTTATCTGGAAAACAACTTGAATGTCTTTTTTCTGGAACTGAAAGAAGAAATAATTTGCTATTAAGTGATGGAGGCTTTTCTCCATCATGCCCTGAGCCAAGAGAATCAGAGTTATCAGGAACTTCCTAAATACAGATCAGGCAGTTTGGGACTCAGAGGATCCCATCACATACCCACCTCATGGCCTTTGCACATGCTGTTCCCTGTACCTCTAATTCACTCCTTCTCACTCTTCTTTCTCTGGACCTCTCCTCTTCATCATCTCTCAGTTTAATATAACTTCCCCTGATGCTTCCTGGCTAATTTTAGTTCCTGTGGCATCCTCTGATTTTTCTTGTGAAGAATTATAATCCATCAATCATGTAAATCTTCACTGGGACAGGTACTGTTAGGTAAGAGTAGCTACAGGGGCTTCCCAGGTGGCACTAGTGGTAAAGAGCTCACCTGCCAGTGCAGGAGACCTAGGAGACATGGGTTCAATCCCTGACTCAGGAAGAGCCTCTGGAAGAGGGCATGGCAACTGACTCCAGCATCCTTGCCTGGAGAATCCCATGGGCAATGGAGCCTGGCAGGCTATAGTCCATGGGGTTGCAAAGGGTCAGACACGACTGAATGACTTAGCATGCACAGGGCCTAGTACTGTGTCTGATAGATAGCAGCTACCTTATACAAAGCTTGTTGAAGGAATCAACTCCTTTAGTGATATCCCATTTAATTCTAAGACAGAGGGTCTCAGGCTTAGAAATAACTGAAAAATAGGTCCCAAAATTGAGTCCACATACAAGTTAGATGTCCAGTTGTCCAGCTGTGCATCAAGACAGGGTCATAGGTACTCTCGTGATTACAAAACTTCCAATATATAGCCTAGGCTTTGATAAACTTTGCCAAGAATATCATCTCTGTCCAACACTGCTTCCAATGAGTTCTAAACACTCTCAATATATGGTGCCTATGGTAACTAGCCTTCAGAATGGCCCCCAAATCCTCACCTCCTGTGCTTCACTCTTTTGTGGTATTTGTCTCCCACATTGAACCTGGTTTGCCTATGAACTTCTGGGCTAGAGTGTGAGCATTATAACTCCTTCCCTAATCTTTGGGCAATTGCTGCTGCTGCTGCTAAGTCGCTTTAGTCGTGTCTGACCCTGTGCAACCCCATAGACGGCAGCCCACCAGGCTCCCCTGTCCCTGGGATTCTCCAGGCAAGAACACTGGACTGGGTTGCCATTTCCTTCTCCAAGGTATGAAAGTGAAAGTGAAGTCACTCAGTCGTGTGACTTCACAACCCCATGGACTTCACGACCCCATGGACTGCAGCCTATCAGGCTCCTCCATCCATGGGATTTTCCAGGCAAGAGTACTGGAGTGGGGTGCCATCACCTTCTCCGCTTTGGGCAACTTGCCTTGGCCAGATCCAGCCATTATGGTAGAGGGTGCACATGTCAATGGGGGACGGACTGTGAAGAGGGATAGAGACTGTTGCTAGCATCCTCTGTAGTCATGTGGATAAGACATCTGAGAAGTGGATCCCCCATTCCCAGAATTACTTATGAACACTTAGCTCATGGCTTCACTGACACAAGCAGAAGGTGAAATACAATAGCGATGATTTCAAATGTTTCCTACTTAGTTAACATCCTCTTCAAAAGACAGAGAAATAAAAAAGTTATTTTTTTCTTAATGTGTGTTTATGTTTTATTTTATTAACTTTTCATTTTATTAGAGTATAGCAGATCAACAATGTTGTGGTAGTTTCAGGTGGACAGAAAAGGGATTCAGCCATACATATACATGTATCCATTCTCTCCCAAACTCCCTTCCATCCAGGCTGCCACATGACATTGAGCAAAGTTCCCTATGCTACACAATAGATCCTTATTGTGGATCTATAATAGCATGTACATGTCCACCCCAAACTCCCTAACTATCCCTTCCTCCCGTCCATCCCTCTGGCAACCATAATTTTGTTCTCTAAGTCTGTAAGAAAGTTATTTTCACTCATCAATATTAGTGGAAAACTTCATACTTTGAATATACATTCTAAGTGTAGTAATGCAGTAAATCCCTTATTCCCTCTCTATCCAATTAAAATCAACCTCTTGGATTAATTGACAGGTTTGAAAACCTCAATCCAATTAACATAGCTCATCTTTATATTTTTCACAATTATTTTCCAGTGCTCAGGATACTTCTGCTAAAGGTGGTCATATAAATCCTTCACTTGGTATGTCAGTTCTAAAATTTTCCTTCAAGATACATTTCTGTTTTACCAAACTTCAATACCTGGTGTGTAGTTTATACACAGCCATGGACAGATGAATAAACTTTACCTTCTTAGAAGAGAACACAAAGAACATTATTCCACTGGAAATGGTGGAAGGTGGGTCACATCTACTCTTGTCATGAAAAATGCTGGGTGTCTTGTTGCTGCCTTATACATGCACATTTTATCCCATTTTGCATCGCTAAGCACTTCCATCCTCTTTTTCACTTTCATTCTTTACACCAAGGGATCTTTTCTTCTTGCTGTTAAGGCTTGCTTTGGCAGGGAACATCTGATTCTTTGTTAAGGATGTCATGGCCATCTGGTCCCTTTTAGACCCATATTATACCGCAAGCTTTAGGGTCAGAAGTCATTTAATTTTTTAATATTTTTATTGTTATTTTCTTATGAAAGGAATACATGATGTTTGTAAAGATAAATAATAAATGATGTAAAAATATATAAAGCAGAAAAAATCATTCGATCTTGTATTGTTGAGAGTTTTAATCCATATCTTTGAAAGCTTTTTTTTTTTTTCATTTTTTGGAGTAAGTATGCATATATAATGTATGTTTGTAGAAGGGCTTCCTAGGAGGTGGTGGTTGTTCAGTTGCCCAGTCATGTCCGACTTTTTGTGACCCCATGGACTGCAGCACACCAGGCTTCCCTGTCCCTCACCATCTCCCAGAGTTTTCCCAAGTTCATGTCCATTGTATTATTGGTGATGCCATCCAGCAATCTCATCCTTTGATGCTCTCTTCTCCTTCTGCCCTCAATCTTTCCCAGCATCAGAGACTTTTCCAATGAGGTGGCTGTTTGCATCAGGTGACCAAAATATTGGAGCTTCAGCTTCAGCATCAGTCCTTCCAATGAGTATTCAGTGTTGATTTCCCTTAAGATTGACTGGTGTGATCTCCTTATGGTCCAAGAGATTCTCAGGAGTCTTTTCCAGCACCACAGTTTGAAGGCATCAATTCTTTGGCACTCTGCCTTCTTTATGGTCCATCCCTCAACAACTGTACATGAGCACTGGGAAGATCATGGCCTTGACTATATGGACCTTTATCGGCAGCATGATGTCTCCGCTTCTCAGGTGAAGCTAGCGGTAAAGAGCCCATCTGTCAGTACAGGAGACATCAAAGACATGGATTCAGTCCCTGGATCCAGAAGATTCCCTTGAGGAGGGCATGGCAATCCAATCCATTGTTCTTGCCTAGAGAATCCCATGGGCAGAGAAGCCATAAGGTCACAAAGAGTCAGACGTGACCGAGGTGACTTAGCACACACATGTATGTGTAAAGAAAATGTTTTATATAAATGGAATAATTTAATAAACAGTATGACGTAACTTAAAAATCTGAGTAACATAATGTTGACATATTTACATAATGAATGTTTCACTTCAGTCATGTCCAACTCTTTGAGGCCCCATGGGCTGTAGCCTGCCAGGCTCCTCTGTCCATGGGATTCTCCAGGCAAGAATACTGGAGCTGGTTGCCATTTCCTTCTCCAGGGCACCTTCCTGACCCAGGATAGAACCCAGGTCTCTTGAGTCTCCTGAATTGGCAGGAGAGTTCTTTACCACTAGTGCCACCTGGGAAGCCCCATTTACGTGATAGCAGTGACTTCTACGTATGGAGTTATTTAGGTACCAGATTCTGTGCTAAGCACTTTTCCCAGATTATCTAACAGATTCCTGGAACAGTATTGTGTGACAAATGCTATAATATGCCCACATTATAATGGGGAAGCTTAGTGAAGGTAAATGACCTGCCTGATGCCACACAGCTAATAGGAGATGAGCTCAGATTCAGTCTCCACAGTCAGACTTTAGAGTCTAAAGTCTTAGCCGCTGCCCCGTCCATGTTTTCATATCCAACTCTCGTTCTTTTTTTCTTTTTCCAAGTAACAATTTTATTTTAGTTTAATAGCATGTTTTTGCATACATGTTAGTGGTTTTTACAGTGGTGCTTTTGAGCAGACTTTAAATAAATCCACAAAAGTTAATATATTTAAAGTTAAATATACACAATAAAACAAGAGGCATCCAGATGTTCAGAATGATGCTGAAGGACCTTGCCCTTAGATCAGGTGCTGATATTGCCTGTTTTCTAGTGGTGGGTTAGATCATTGGAATTGTTGGTTTGACAATACACTAAATTCACTTCATTGAAATGCTGTACTGATGTAGCTGTAAATGAGGGTTCATTTTGTGAGTATATGTTTAGACGTCTCTGACTTTGGTAAATTATATGGGAATGAAGAACAGAAGAACCAACTCCCATTCTTCATAATGTGCGTGTTACCCATTCTGTTCATTGCTTTGTCACTTTGCTACCCTGCCTCTCTGTCCTAGAACTTATCTTATTTCCCCTTCTTCTCCAGGGTGCCCCCTCGAATGATCATACCCCTTGACTGCCTTCCCAAGCTTGTTATTTCCCTGCTTTATTTATGGGCTCTAAGTAGCACTTCCCTTCTCTTAAGGTGAGTTTTGACCCAGATACACTGCTTCTCTGCTGATTTTGTCAATGATATGAGTGGAGTTTGGGAGCTTAATGCATTTGCGCTGTTCTGTTTGTGAGGTCTACAAGGCCTATATTCTTAGAAATTGGCACACTTAAAAAATAACATCCGCTTTTCCCTCCCGCTCCTGCTCTAAGTTTGACTCTGCTCATTCTTAAGTTCATGGTCTCTGCCTGAACTTTCATCAACAAAGCTTTGGGTGTGTCCCGGCAGCTCTGATATCCTTCTCCCAAGAAACAGAAAGAAGAAAAGCATCATTATATGTGAATAAGAGGTGGGGGTGGTAGGGTAGCAGGGGCACAAAGAGGTGAAGCATCTGGACTTGGCTTAAGGACTGGGAAGCCAGGGTAATGACCAGTTGCTTTCGTAAATCTGTACCTTGTCATGATCCAAGGACACTCCCAAACTCTAGCCAGTCATTACGCCTGTGAAAGCTTGCTATCTGAGGGTGAAACCTAGCCCCTCAGAGAGGAGGCAGGATTCCAGGCCTCCCTGTTCACACGGAGTAGAGTGCTGTTTTCCTCCTGTGGTAAGCAACAGACCATCACAGCAGCTTCATGACTTTGGAAATGGTGGCTTCACAACTAGCTTGGTGGCAGACAGCCCCAGGCTCGTTACAAGGCATCCTCTCTTTATAAGTGCCAGTTGGGCGGCAACCTCTGAACCATCACATCTCAGATGAATTTCATTTCTAAGAGTTACCAAACAGTCTTTGGAAAGTAGCATTGACCACACAGCATGCAAAATTGACTCCTTTTTCACTGTAACCGTTAAGATAAAGGTGTTCAGCAGGAAGAGATGATGTAGGAGTAGCCAATAAGTAGGATATTGAATGCCAGCATTTGTTGACCATTAGTGGCTGCCCAGAGTAACGTGTGTATAAAAGGATTTTGCAGTCATTTCCAGGCTCAAAGGGAAAGATCTCCATGATTGACAGGTAATGTCTGCAGTAGGCATGGGGAACAGCAGGGTAGTATATGTATCATGCCCTAAGAATAAATTACAGAGTAATATAAGGTTGCATTGCAGGCTCAGCTCTGCCACTTTGTAACTAGAAGCTAATTCTAGGACAATTGGCTTAATTCTCGGAGCCTCAGTTTTCCCATATATGCACTGGGAATTTTACCTTTTATTTTTTGGAATGGTGATGTTCTTATTGAGGTGCCTGGAACATGAAAACTTCTCGATAAATGGAAATTATCCAGACTTACTGCTGAAGGTTGTGATATCACAGAAATATTACTGGGGTCAAGGGAAGGAGGAAGTACATGTGATAATCCTGTTGCTGGGATCAGCAGCAAATTTGGTGATCCTAAATTTAATAATGATTTTGAAGATGCTTTCTCCTTCTGCCTCTTCTTTTGTTGCTGACTGATTTTACTGCTCTAGGTAACCATACCTTAAGTTTTTAGGTGTGTCCTGCCATTGATAGAAATTGGGGCCAGACTCCAGACTCCCACCTGTTTGATTCATTATACAACCGATATGCAGGTTATGAGAAGACTCTCATACCTTTAGGGCCAGAATGTGACGCTCCACTTTATTTTTTCATTTGTGCACCCTTAGGCAGGTTATTTAATGGTGCTGAAACTCAGTTTTTTCATTAAAAAATGGGCATAATATATGCTTTACAAGATTGTCATGAGGTTCCATTTCAATAATTTTTGTGAGTTACAGAGTCATTGTTATTTTACGGTTTTATTAATGTACCAAAATTATTGTTCTCTTCATGAATGTAGTTTCTGAATTTAAGTGGGCTAGAGGAATGGTTAAAAGCAAAGGTCAAAATGACCTGACAAAAAGCAATAATGATAGGATTTACTATTTTTGGATGTCTCCTTGGTACCAGAAACTAGATTTGTTTCCACCTCATCTAAGGGTACAATTGCCAGATAAAATATAGGATGCCCAATTAAAGTTTAATTTCCTAAAAAGAATGAATATAAAGAATATTTTTAAATGTTGGTATATCTTAAACATTGCATAGAACTTGCTTATAATTAAAAATTATTTGTTGCTTACTTAGAAATCAAAATTATCTAGGCATCTCTTCTTCAATTAGAGTTTACTGAGTATATTAAGAGTTAATAAATGTAAACCACAGATGACCCTCAAACACCCTCATGAGGGCAGGGAAGGTTTAGAGGCACCAATCACCAATAGAGTCAAAAAGCATGTATAAATTTATAATCAGCTCTCCATATCCAAAATTACATATCTGTAGATTCAACCAATCTCAGAATGTAGTAGTATAGTATATATTTACCGAAAATATCTGCATGTGAGTGAACCCGCACAGTTCAATCATGTCTTGTTCAAGGTCCAACAGTGCTTGGAAGAGCTATGCTTACATGTGAGTGCTTGATAAATGTTAAAAGTTCAGTTCAGTCAGTTCAGTTCAGTTGCTCAGTCGCATCCAACTCTTTGCGACCCCATGGACTGCAGCACACCAGGCCTCCCTGTCCATCACCAACTCCTGGAGTTCACTCAGTCTCATGTCTGTTGGGTCAGTGATGCCATCCAACTGTCTCATGCTCTGCCGTCCCCTTCTCCTCCTGCCTTCAAACTTTCCCAGCATCAGGGTCCTTTCAAATGCGTCAACTCTTCGCATGAGGTGGCCAAAGTGCTGGAGTTTCAGCTTTAGCATCAGTCCTTCCAAAAAACACCCAGACTGATCTCCTTTAGGATGGACTGGTTGGATCTCCTTGCAGCCCAAGGGACTCTCAAGAGTCTTCTCCAACACCACAGTTCAAAAGCATCAATTCTTCAGCTCTCAGCCTTCTTCACAGTCCAACTCTCACATCCATACATGACCACTGGAAAAACCATAGCCTTGACTAGATGGACCTTTGCTGACAAAATAATGTCTCTGCTTTTTAATGTGCTGTCTAGATTGGTCATAACTTTCCTTCCAAGGAGTAAGTGTCTTTTAATTTCATGGCTGCAATCACCATCTGCAGTGATTTTGGAGCCCCCCAAAATAAAGTCTGACACTGTTTCCACTGTTTCTCCCTCTATTTGCCGTGAAGTGACAGGACCGGATGCCATAATCTTAGTTTTCTGAATGTTGAGCTTTAAGCCAACTTTTTCACTCTCCTCTTTCACTTTCATCAAGAGGCTCTTTAGTTCTTCTTCACATTCTGCTATAAGGGTAGAGTCATCTGCATATCTGAGGTTATTGATATTTCTCCCAGCAATCTTGATTCCAGCTTGTGCTTCTTCCAGCCCAGTGTTTCTCATCATGTACCCTGCATATAAATTAAATAAGCAGGGTGACAATATACAGCCTTGACATACTTCTTTCCCTATTTGAAACCAGTCTGTTGTTCCATGTCCAGTTCTAACTGTTGCTTCCTGACCTGCGTACAGATTTCTCAAGAGGGAGGTCAAGTGGTCTGGTATTACCATCTCTTGAAGAATTTTCCACAGCTTGTGGTCATCCATACAGTCAAAGGCTTTGGCATAGTCAATAAAACAGAAATAGATGTTTTTCTGGAACTCTTGCTTTTTTGATGATCCAGCAGATGTTGGCAATTTGATATCTGATTCCTCTACCTTTTCTAAAACCAGCTTGAACATCTGGAAGTTCATGGTTCACGTATTGTTGAAGTCTGGCTTGGAGAATTTTGAGCATTACTTTGCTAGCATATGAGATGAGTGCAATTGTGCGGTAGTTTGAGCATTCTTTGGGATGACCTTTCTTTGGGATTGGAATGGAAACTGACCTTTTCCAGTCCTGTGGCCACTGCTGAGTTTTCCAAATCTGCTGGCATATTGAGTACAGCACTTTCACAGCATTATCTTTTAGGATTTGAAATAGCTCAACTGGAATTCCATCACCTCTACTAGCTTTGTTTGTAGTGATGCTTCCTAAGGCCCACTTGACTTCACATTCCAGGATGTTTGGCTCTAGGTGAGTGACACAAAGGATACAGGTATGGAGGGCACACTCTGGAGGCAGATTATATGCATCAGATTGCAATGGGCCACTTGTTAGCTGGGTGACTTTGGTCAAGATACTCCAGCTGGCCTCATTTGCCTCATTTATAAAATGCCAATGAGAGCTTCTGTCTCATACAGCTGTTGCGCCACTGAAAGTTTTGGGATGGCATCCAAAGCAGAGAAAGTGGTCAAAATTGACAGCTTAAATGATGTTACTGTCACTGCTATTGGACTGTAATTTTGGGGTATTATTGCTTATTGTATAATGATGTGAATATCTACTATCCGTCAAAAAGGTTTCAGGCAGCTAGGCAGGTGTTGCTTCATCCCCATTGCACAGAGATAAATCTAATGCCAGAAAGGTTGCTAACTTCCCAAAGGTCACACAGCCAGAACTGTGGTTCACATCCCTAACTATCTGGCACTACAGCTGAATCTCTTTCCACTTATCGAGCAACTGAGATCTATGATGTATAGAGTGGAGAAAATGGCTATGGATTATAACAATAACATCATCTGTTGGATGTGTGAACACTGTGTAAATTTTAGAGAATATTATCTGAATTATAATAAGGTTATATGTTATTGTTTGTATTTATTGAAAAATCTAAATAGTCTAAAGCATATTATCTCCTTTGTTCTTCACAGCCTCTGTGGTGGGCAGAGCAATTTTGATTGCTACCACTAGGCAGAGGAGGGAAGTTAGAATCTTAGGAAAGTGGGTGACTTCCTTACAGTCACCCAGCAGGATAAGACAGAGTGGGTACAACCATCATCCTCGGTTTTCAAAGCCTATGTTTGTTTTTTGACCCATGGTACTTCCCTCATTATAAATATATTCCTCCATTAGAATTTCCAACATGGTCTGCTTTGGTTTTTATTAAATTGAGTGTGGCATCCACATTCAAAGACAATTCAAGTGTTCTGTCTCATAAAAACTCCTCCTGCATTGTATTTTTCTTTCCCATTTATCTCTAAGATAATAAAAACAAATAATTCACAAATCCAGGGGAGAGATTAGCAAAACAAACTTTGCTGTTATTTTTAAGCTATAAGTACAGCAAGCAAGCACCATAATTGCTAGCAAATGTTCTGTAGCCTATATTTTCTCATCAGCTAATTAGACAGCTAAGGCCACAGTACCTTACATTTTCTTTAGAATCACAGGTATAATTCCTACCATGTTATTACCATGTTTTCAGTTTTCAATTACACTCCAAATGCTTATTTGGCAGTCAGATGTATTCTGTGCCTCTTTTTGGATTCCTGAAACTATTGCCCGTGTGGCATGTCTCCAGACCATCTTTAGTATACAATGTGCTCATCCTTGAATTTCTTTGCACTTAAAAAAAAAAAAAAGCTGTAAGATGTTTATGGAAAATGCTGGTTTGGGGGATCTTAAAAGAAAAGTGCTTTGAAAGACCAGGCAGGAGTCCAGACCAGCTGACCTAAGACCAAAGCCCCTATCAAAGCTGATCTTCTCCAGCCCAGCAGTATAGAACGGAGCTTGGAAGGAACTGCCAATCTGTAGATGTCATAGGATAGCCCCTTGCCCTCTGAAATACCTTCCCGGGGGTGGGAAGGGTGACAGGGTGGGGATGGGGACCGCAGAAGTTACTCCATCCTTTCTCGAAAAGACTTAGATGCTAATCACAGGCAATACATTTTGTAACAAGATCAGGAAAGGAAAAAGTATTAGCCTTTGTAGATTAAGTCATATTTTCATTTTTTAAAAAGCTATGCAGAGAGAGAGAGGGACAAAAAAAAAAAAAAAGCCTGGAAAAATATACACATGAAGAGAAATGTGGTTATTACTGGGTGGTAATTCGAAATTATTTTAGTTATAAGAGAATCTCACCTAAAACTAGTTTAAAGGAAAAAATATATGAACAGGAGCATACTGGCTCATATAACTTTTTGGCCCATAGGAGATGGTCATAGTTTCTGGTTTTACTTGATCCAGGCCCTCTAATTGTCATTAGGGATATTTGACTGCCCACTCTTCTTTCTCTCAATCCCGAAAGCTAGGATCTGCTTCCTTCTCTATTCATCACCATAGGAAGCTTCAAAGACATTAATCATATATCTCATGGGCCCCAAAGGAAAAGAGCATCTTTTTGTAGCTTCAGCATAAGTCCCAGAGGAGCATCCACCTAGCACACTGGCCCATCAATGCCTGTGGCAGGGTCACGTCTGTGCAAACCGCATGCATGCAGCAGGATTACTATGCAGTCATGAGACTTGACTCCCCAAAGGGAGAGATGTAGGCAGACAGAAATCCCACATCCCCTACTCTGAGATTTTTCATCTGCTTTTTGTTAGACTACTTTTTCTAAATAATTTTTAATGAACCCATATTATTTTAGAATATTTTAAAGTTTTAAAATTCATTTTGAAACATACTGTGAATCTGAGAGATTCTAAGCACCCAGGAGGCTTTACACTTTTAATATCCTTAGTTGCCATCCAAGGAAATAGACAGTGGTAAATTGCTAATTTGTCAATGAGCAGTTGTTACCCACAGTTAGTGGGACCAGAGAGAATCACCCTGGCCTCAAAGTAAAAATAGCACCATTCTGTCTATGTATATTAACTCATTTAATTAAAAAAAATCCATCTGAGGTAGGTGCTCTTAATATCTACCTGTCACAGAAGGGGAAACTGAGACACACAAATGTGAAGCATCCTGCCCAAGGTGACAGAGCGTCTGTCTAGGGACAGGTGAGAAACAAGATCCTGAAAGAAGGACCCAGACATAAAGGGAACAGCAAGGAGCAAAGGTAGCAAGGATGGGAGAGAGACACTTGTGAGAGGAAGTCCACAGACACAGCCCTCCGAGCTGCTGCTTTCCCGAGAGACGAGGGGCCATTGGTCCAGCTCTTCATGAGCTGTTTTCCTGCCCTGCTCACTTCCCTATGTCTCTTGATGATAAATGCTTCACCCCTTGACATAGTGTTACCTCTTTTTCAGTCTCAAAATGCCTGACTCACATGTGTGACAGAGGAAGCATATGGTCCCACATGTACCTGATTGGCTCCCAAACCCATCACCAAACCAAAGAAAGCCAGTGAGCTTATTAATTTCTCTTGCCATCACTCTCCTGAAGTTCTTGGTTTGGAAGTCTGTTTGGACACTGATTTCATTCTGCCTGGTATTACCAGAAGTGGTAGGTGTTTCTTTCCCTTTCAGATGCCCAGCAGCCACTTGTGAAATAAAACTGAGGTTTGCCTGCCTTCTGAAGGATGCTCTCTTGATGGCCTCTCAGAATCCTCTTTTATGATGCCTTGTCCCTAGAGGTCAAGAGCTGACCTTGTCTTTCCTTGCTTCTCTTGACCCTGACCATGCCAGAGTGTGAAGAATCAGCCTTCTGTTACCATTCAAAGCTACATGCACTTCTAAGAGAGACCCTCTAATATTATCCTCAAGGGCCAGATCTGGGCAAACTTAGTGACTGCAGAGTCACTAAATGGCATTTCAGAAGGGGACCATATTGAGAGACGTCTGGAGGGGCTGCCTTGGGGGCACAGGTGAGATCAGATGATGTAGACTTACCAAGTTCCAATGAGAAGTGGGTCCTAGCAACACTGTGCTGTTTCTTTACAGAGATGAGGACACAGGGCCTTTGAAGAGCAGGTAGACATTCAGATTTTAGGTCCTGGTTTTACTGTGTGAGGCCATGTGCAATCTTGGTGGGAGATGCTGGAGAGTGGGCTGAAATCATTAGGATGGCTGCCTAGAGACAGAACTCAGTGAGTTTCCTTAGGTTTCTCAGAAATCAAATGACACATGGGAGTGTCATTTGGTACTCAGCCAACATTTTCTAATGCTTTAGAACACCATTTGCTTAAGAACAAAAGAAGGGGGCTTCCCAGCGGGCACTAGTGGTGAAGACCCTGCCTGCCAATGCAGGAGACATAAGAGACGCTGGTTCAATCCCTGGGTCGGGAAGATCCCCTGGAGGTGGAAATGGCTACGCACTCCAGTATTCTTGCCTGGAGAAACCCACAGACAGAGGAGCCTAGCAGGCTACAGTCCATAGGGTTGCAAAGAGTCAGACTGACTGAAACGGCTTAGCACAGGAGAATGGACAGGGAACTATACCAAAAGTCCTGTCAAGAAGTTCCAGCTGGGGCCTTCTTTGCCATCCTTCCCTAGTCACACTTCACCCCTCAGTCTTGATACTCCAGACCCCTCGTTGGAGTTCTCAGATACCCCCAACCTCATGCCCATCTCAAGACCTTTGTGCTTGCTATTGTCTCCTCCTGAATCAAGGCGGTGTCAGCTCATATTTCACCTCCTCAAAGGCACCATTCTGGACCACTCAACTCTAAGTAATCTTCCTCGAACTACTCTTCCTAATTTCCCTCTTTAATGCCTTCATAACACTATGTAAAATTATTTCCTCTATTGGTTTATTAATATTGGATTGTCTGACTTTGCTAGGATGTAAGACATTCCATAAGAGTAGGGTCCTGGGATCTCTCTGCCTGTGTCTTTATCTGTATACAGCACTCTCTAGCAGATTGTGGCTGTAGCTTGTTACCATCATCCATAGGACAGTTACTCTGCCCCGACCTGAGCCCTTGGCTGTGGGGCTTTAAGACAACTTTTCTTTCACAGAAAGACCAAGGTAGAACCTGATTCTAACTTTAGATCCTTAGAAGGCTCTTTGAAATAGCATCCCCGAAGTTACAAGTTTCCAATGCTATTTCTGCTGAACCTTGAGATTTACATGTTTGGTATTTGGTGGCATTTATAGGAATTCCCTTTGGAGTTTTACCAGCTATAGCATAGCATTGGCTCAGTGTGGTCAGATAAACGATAGCTCTTGGAATTCATTGAACTTCTTGAAATCTCAAGTTTGGAATTCTGTTTTCCTAATTTTGTTCCTTAAGAACTGCTTCCAGTAAGCATTTGTGGGTGTCTTGTATGAAAAATAACAAGGAAACAGGGGCATCTGGGCAGTAGGCATTGTAGTGTCCCATTTGCCTCCTGCAGGCACTCACAGTTTCCATGCCTGACAATCTGAGGACTCTATTGTACACACTTGCTACTCTCTGCCTGACCTCATCCTCTGAATATCCTGTAGGGCAGGCTCGAATTGCCAGGGAGATAGTGACCCCAAAAGCAGCTCTCATTTATTACAGATGAGAGTTGGTGAATAAATATACAGCTGCCTCATTCCTGAGATGGATCACCTCGGAGGCATCTTCCCATCAGTCCCCAAGAAGACTGAGTCCCCAGATACCCACAGGAGTAATGCCTGTGAATGCACCCTGCATGGGCCTCCTTTCCTTTCCATCTTACTTCCCATCTCCTTTCCTGGTGCTTTCTATAAATTCACCTCCCATGTAAAACGGCTTGTCCTGAAATCCTTATCTTGGGATCTGCTTCAGGTGCAGTCTAATCCAAGACAACATTCTATGACTAAACATGGTTAAATAAACTTAGAAACGGAACAAAATTAAATAGAATATTTTTCTCCTGCAAAATCGCTTGGCTTCTCTAATGTGCCTTGTGAATTTCAAGACAAAGAGTTACCGCAGTGTTTCCTTTACTTATCTGGCCACGGAGACTAAGGCAATGGTGTCTCTTTACCTGAGGAAGTGTGTGGAATCAGTGAGCCTTAAAATAACACAGTTTAGGATCATTTATCCCCTCCTGATCACCCATGGTAGGAGAAGCTCTGTGGCTAAGACCTGGAATGTTCACATTTTTGGTTGGTGACAGGTGCGTGGGTTTAAAGCTTCATGTTGGCAAAAAAAAAAGTGGTGTGAATGCAATAGCATTCCCTCTGCAGCCATCTACACACTTTCTTGGCAAAAAAATAGTGTGCACAGATTCCAAAGGAAACTGTTCTTTCTGTTCCTCTGTTCTCAGAGGAACATAAAATGGACAAGGCTTTCAAAATACGTTCCTTCCCAGGGTTACTCACCCATAGTCCTACAATTAACTTGGCAATTTTGGTCATCTCTTACCCTTCCTCTTTGTCATGTTGAAAGTCACAGGATTAGAAATGAGCTGATGGGAACTGAATATATGGATGGTTAAAGAGTTGAAAATGATGTGTCATTAATGAATGCATTATTCACACTGTGGCATGGGATACAGATGTGAGGGGATCCTGGCATCTCAGTGTAGCAGGTGAGAGGGATAGTGAACCCACAGTTACAAAAAGAATGACTCTTCATCAGTGCTCTAAATGAAAATGCAGGTTCCCAGGAGAGTGTTTAATGTAGTACCAGAAAGCTTTCCTTGAGTAAGTTGCATTCAGGGGAGACATTAAAGGGTGAAGAGGAGGGATGAGAGTTGGTGGTGGTTCTAAGCCTGCAAGTGAGAAAGAGCCAGGCATAGGGGAACTGACCAGGGGGATCAGATCTCCAACAGAGAGAGGAAAAGGGTGGGAACTCAGGCTGGTGAAATAGACACAGGCCAGATCAAGTACTTATATTCACTTTGTGAGATAAAATAGTAAACATTCCTTAGTCTCTGTTTCTTATCAATGAAGTAGGAATAAAGTAGCCAAATGGAGTTCTAATATTTAATGAAATTAATACATGTAAATCCTTTAGCAAAGTTTTTGGTACACAGCATTGCAAAGTAAATGTTATGAAACTATTTACATATCATCCGTGATAATTCAGTTGGTTAGTATGAGAACCAGAATTGAAGCTCAGGCCTTTCTTACTGGAACCTTCCCTATGAACCGCCATGATATATTTCCTGGTTTGATTTTACATAGTGTTCCTCTAGGTGACACTTAAAGATCAAAGTTTTAAAAATATTTAGGAAATGAATATAAGGGAAAATGGTCACAAGATTTTTAGTGAGAAAGTGCATTCTGTAAACATTTAAACACCATTATCCCACCTATTTTTTTTAACATATTTACTTAGAAGACTAGATTTTTTAAAAATAAAAATGTGAATGCATTGTTAGATAATAGAAGCATAAGTGATTTTCTAAATAAATTTACCTTAAGAGCTTTTGTAATTGCTCCCCCCACGCCCCGCCCAAGGAAAAAACCCTGGTAAAGTTCCAAATTTTCTTCCTGGCCCCAATCTTAAGGATTATTCACTTCCCTGTTTCTGAAAAAAATGTTATAAATGTAAGATTCACCTCCTACCAGGAACTGACTTAAAAGACTATTAATCAAGCCTGAACAGGAGTTAAAACTGGTTAACTCTGCATCCGGGTCCACTTGAAAGACTAAAGGGATGCTTTCCTGCTCTCAGGGGGAAGTTAACACAAAAGTACAGGAGTGGTCCACTTCCAGTCTTGGCAGGCAGACCTGTGCCCAGAGCATCAGTGGTCAAATGGCTGGCACACAAAAAAAGAGTAACTGGGTTAGCTTCCTTGCCTTTCTTTGTAGCTTAGCTCAAATGCTTAGGGCATTTCCCACAGTGCACTGGACTCAGTACTGGGCTTAGGCAACACCTAGGAACGTAAATTCTGTATGTACCTGTTTAGAAAATGCAAGCCTATGTTATCCCAGAGAGAAAGCATGAGGACCAAGGCCCCACATTTCTCTTTAGGAAGTTGTTAGCCACAAACCTGACACCAGCATGCAGTGAGGAAGACGCAACAAAAGCATTCCTCAGGATTTGCCAGGAGCACAAGAGCACATGATCCCTTCAGGATTTGAAGTCCATCTTCAAGCCCCCATCCATTCTTCTTCTATATACATACATCAGCAGATCAAAATGTGCCCCACACTTACACATTCCGAGAACTGAAAAGATATTTGGCAAAGAAACGTCAGTGGTATTGAGTCAGAGTGTGGATATAACACGTGCAGTTTTAATTCAGATTAGGATGCTCCAGCTGAAAGAAAATTGTGTAATCTTGCCAAACTTCCACCCCCCGCCCCCCCCCCGCCCCACACACACAAAGATTTATCTGGAGTTGCCCAACCTTTGTGCCCGATCAGCATCTTTTGCAGCATCCGAAGGCATATCCCTGTGGACAGTCATCTATTACGTGCCTCCTAGGTGTCATGTATTGCAAAGGCGTGCCTCAAAGCGGAGAAACTGGTCATTTTTTTTAGCAGTCTCTTAGCAAATATTTCTGAGGTAAACAGGGATTTATCTGAAGTTTAAGATAGAGGACGTGGGCTCCAGATGGTAATGGTGTGAGTGAAAACTCTTCAGTAAAACAGAGCTGACCTTAGAGTGCAAGGAGCACGTTTTGGCAGATTATCAGACCATCTGTCACTTGAATAATGTCTTCCATAGGAAATTGGGGGAAGTTATGGGCCTCTTTTTGAAGGTCTTGGTTCTGAAAGAATAAGCTCAGGAGGCATTCATTGTTTTCAGAAGGTGGACCCTCAGGGTACGGAAAAGGTGTGCTCAAACCCTAAAAAACTCATGACCTCTTTCAACAACCATGATTAATCACTGCATTAAAATAAATAGTGGGCCCTTTCCATGTGTTGGTGTAAGAAGCATATGTACAATGGTAACCTTAATGCCTGGGACTCTAGGATTCCTGGACACACCTACTAGAGTTCTGTTTTGAAAGTCCCAGACATATTGAAAGAGAGAAAACATATTTGTAACGACTTTGACATCAGTAATCACGTCCAGGGTGTGCCTGGATTTAGACTCTAAAGCATCACGTTGCCTATATTCTTTCCATGGTGTACCCTTCCTTGCTTTCCCTCCTGGATGACTCTCATCCACTGCCCAGGATTCTTCGGGGCAAAGCTAAGTGTTTCATCTTCCTTTACCCACGGCCTCCCCTGCCTCTGCTGATGACAGCCCCATCACTGTTATGCAACTGCCTTCCCACTAGGCTGTGAGGACTTTGATGTCCGAGAATAAGTCTTATTCATCTTTGTACCCATAGCACCTGTCTACATGGCCAGCACAGAAGAGACACTGAAATGGATCTGGTGGAGAGGAACTAGAAAAGGAGGGAGACTTCTCCAGGATCTTAATCCAGCTATCTGTCGGTTCACAAGTCTGTTTGTTTGTTTTTTGGTTTTTGGTTTGTTTTTATGTGTATGTTGACCAAAAGAACGATGAGAGATACTTGAAATGTTGATTTTCTGGTAACAGTTTGAAATAAAGTTCAGGGATCACCTGGTAAAGTTTCTGAAAGCCAGAAAGGAGCAGTAGTACAGTAATATATTTATATAATATGTTATGAGAGTAAAAAGTATATTTTATGTGGACTTCCTGCTATAAACAGTGTAGTGGTTAAGAGTGCAGGTTTGAGGGGAGGTCAGAATACCTGGGTTGGGTCCTGGGATCTTGTACAAATCATTTAAACTCTCTGAACTTTTAGTATCATTCTTTATAAAATAGAGATAATATACTCATCTCCATGTGTTCATTTTTTTAGCTAAACAAATGTTTGTGAACCACTTAAGTAAATCATGGCAAATAGTAAGTGCTTATAAAAGGTTCAGTTCAGTTCAGTCACTCAGTCATGTCCAACTTTGCGACCCCATGAACCACAGCATGACAGGCCTCCCTGTCCATCACCAACTCCCAGAGTTTACCCAAACTCATGTTCATTGAGTTGGTGATGCCATCCAACCGTCTCAAGCTCTGTCATCCCCTTCTCCTCCTTCCCTCAATCTTTCCCAGCATCAGGGTCTTTTCCAGTGAATCAGCTCTTCGCATCAGGTGGCCAAAGTATTAGAGTTTCAGCTTTAGCATCAGTCGTTCCAGTGAACACCCAGGACTGATTTCCTTTAGGATGGATTGGTTGGATCTCCTTGCAGTCCAAGGGACTCTCAAGAGTCTTCTCCAACACCACAGTTCAAAAGCATGAATTCATCAGTGCTCAGCTTATAGTCCAACTCTCACATCCATACATGACCAATGGAAAAACCACAGCCTTGACTAGATGGACCTTTGTTGACAGCTTTTTAATGTGCTGTCTAGATTGGTCATAACTTTCCTTCCAAGGAGTAAGCATCTTTTAATTTCATGACTGCAGTCACCATCTGCAATGATTTTGGAGCCCAAAAAAATAAAGTCTGACATTGTTTCCACTGTTTCTCCCTCTATTTGCCATGAAGTGACAGGACCAGATGCCATGATCTTCGTTTTCTGAATATTGAGCTTTAAGCCAACTTTTTCACTCTCCTCTTTCACTTTCATTAAGATGCTCTTTAGTTCTTCTTCACATTCTGCCATAAGGGTGGTGTCTCTGCATATCTGAGGTTACTGATATTTCTCCCGACAATCTTGATTCCAGCTTGTGCTTCTTCCAGCCCAGTGTTTCTCATGATGCACTCTGCATATAAGTTAAATAAGCAGGGTGACAATAGACAGCCTTGATGTACTCCTTTCCTATTTGGAACCACTCTTTTGTTCCATGTCCAGTTCTAACTGTTGCTTCCTGACCTGCATACAGGTTTCTTAAGAGGCAGGTCAGGTGGTCTGGTATTCCCATCTCTTTCAGAATTTTTCACAGTTTATTGTGATCCACACAGTCAAAGGCTTTGGCATAGTCAATAAANTTTTCCAAATTTGCTAGCATATTGAGTGCAGCACTTTCACAACATCATCTTTCAGGATTTGAAATAGCTCAACTGGAATTCCATCACCTCCACTAGCTCTGTTCATAGAGATGCTTCCTAAGGCCCACTTGACTTCACATTCCAGGATGTGTGGCTCGAGGTGAGTGATCACACCATTGTGATTATCTGGGTTGTGAAGATCTTTTTTGTACAGTTCTTCCGTGTATTCTTGCCACCTCTTCTTAATATCTTCTGCTTCTGTTAGGTCCATACCATTTCTGTCCTTTATTGAGCCCATCTTTGCGTGAAATGTTCCCTTGGTATCTCTAATTTTCTTGAAGAGATATCTAGTCTTTCTCATTCTTTTGTTTTCCTCTATTAAAAGGTTAGACATTCTAATTATTAACCAATTATGTATGTTTAGCATTTAGTAGTTAAATAGATTTAATCTAGAAATATATATTGTCTAGGAAAATCCCATGGACAGAGGAGCCTGGTGGGCTGCAGTCCATGGGGTTGCAACTGAGCGACTTCACTTTCACTTTTCACTTTCATGCATTGGAGAAAGAAATGGCAACCCACCCCAGTGTTCTTGCCTGGAGAATACCAGGGACAGGGGAGCCTGGTGGTCTGCCGTCTATGGGGTCGCATGGAGTCGGACACGACTGAGGCGACTTAGCAGCAACAGCAGCAGCATTCACTCTTTGCAACCCCATGTACTCTAGCTGGTCAGGCTCCTCTGTCCATTGAATTCTCCAGGCAAAAATACTAGGGTGGGTTGCCATTCCCTTCTCGAGGGGATTTTCCTGATCCAGGGGTCGGCCATGGGTCTCTTGCATTGCAAGCAGGTTCTTTACCATCTGACCACCAGGGAAGCCCTGGTATTTACTTACATTCAGTCCAGCAAAACTTTCCCCGGGTGCCCGCTGTATGCTGTGGTGAACTGTGCACAGAGACTAGATTTAGGAAGTTAAATGGTTCTGTCACTGTAAAACTAAAAGGGAAACAAAGAATTGAGTATAGTTTAATATGTGCTATTAGTAGGTTCATTAACAAGGTGCTGCAGGAGAGATGTCAAGTAGTTTTTAGAGCTAGTAATGGTCAATTGCTTGAGAGTGACTGCTTTGGAAGGCTGTGTTGAGAAGAATTCTGAGGATAAATCCAGTTTCTTTGCAAAAGAGTACTGTTGTCAGTTAGCAATATCTGCCAGAAACAGAAGTGAGGGAATTATGGTTCAAGTACCATGCTTCAATCATCAGAACTTCGCTTGCTTAAGAAAGGATAACAGGAACACACTCAACAGGAGCTGACATTTCATTCTACAGCATTACAGTCAATTCTCAGTTCAGCCGTTCAGTCGTGTCCAACTCTTTGTCCAACGCCACTGATGGCAACATGCCAGCCTTCCCTGTCTATCACCAACTCCCGGAGCTTGTCCAACCTCATGTCCGTCGAGTCAGTGATGCCATCCAACCATCTCATCCTCTGTAGTCCCCATCTCCTCCTGCCTTTAATCTTGACTGAAGACAGTCAATCCTAAAAGATGTCAACCCTAAATATTCATAGGAGGGACCACTGCTGAAGCCGAAGCTCCAATACTTTGATTACCTGATGCAAAGAGCCAAGTCATCAGAAAAGACTCTGATACTGGGAAAGATTGAGGGCAAAAGGAGAAGTGGGTAACAGAGGATGCGATGGTTAGATGGCATCACCAAGTCAAAGGACATGAATCTGAGCAAACTCCAGGATAGAGTGAAGGACAGCAGAGCCTGGCTTGCTGCAGTCTCTGGGGTCGCGAAGAGCTAGACATGACTTACTGACTGAGCAACAACAGAAATATATTCTTGAGTTGAGCTAAGGAGTAATACCAAAAAAAGCAGACAATCCTGGGTTTAAGCATAGACTTTGCTTTCTATGCTTTGTGTAAGTTACTAAGCATTTTTAAGCCTCATGAACCACAAAGGTGTAATGGAGGTAATAATGCAGCCTTATTGTGTAGCTTAAATGTGAAAATACCTAGCAAAGAGTCCAGTGCTCAATAGGTATTTAAAGAATGATATTGCTGTTTAATGATAACAGAGTTCCTAAACTCCATATCCCAGTATGATGACATCTCAGCTTTGCTTTCTTCTCATTCAAATGACTCATCCCACTTGAAAGCACAGGAAGATGGTTAAGTATTTTTATCTCATTAAAACCACCACCCATTGAGCAAGCTATGAAGAAAGGAGTGAATGAACTTGCCTTCTTTCTGTCACGAATTTTAGTGGCACAAATAATCCTCATTCCCAAAGATTCCTTTTTCTGGTACATCTTGTCTTTTTCACAGCTAGAAAGGATTATGTCTCACATGGGTTCTGTAGATGCTCAAATATACATTTTGGGTGCTTAGTAAGTGATGAGGATAAAAAGAGCCTAAGAAAATAAGATGACTGTTAAAAGGATTTCATTCAGGAGATAAGAGTTGTAAAATCATGAAAATTCAAATATTTGATGCTGGCATATTTCCTACCAGGCTTATTCCTCATGCAGTCATTCTTCTTCAGCATCACAGGTAATAGAACAAACCCATATAGTTGAAAAAATATGTGTATTTCAACCACTGAGAAATTATTTTATGTACCATGCAAATAAACCTTATATTACAGAGTAGTTATAATATATTGATATTGGGCACTTACCCTGTCCTTGATTGTGCTATGAACATGAGCAGCATTATATTATGTGTTTATCTATAGTCCTCTGACATACATACAGCTATCTTCCACAAGTCACAGATGACAAAGTTGAGGTTTAGATTAACTTCAAAAATTTGAAGCTTGGTATTTCTCACTCCAAAGCCCATGCATTTCCCCCTTATCATTGGGGTCTACAATCTTCCGAATTGTGCATTGCTTCATTGTTTGTAAAGGAAACAGTTAGTTTTAAAACCTCAATGATTTTCTTCCTATGTATCTCATTTATTCAGTTCAGACTTTATATACAAGGTTTACTTTAAGCAGAACACACCTGGGGTTACTCACAAATTATGAACATGATGGTGTTTAGCCAACTGATTACACATCATAATCACATTTCATAAATGGTGACTATAAGGATGAATAATCATTTGAATAAAAATATTTTGTGCTGTACATATTACTATGCAAATATCCACATTATCATTTCCAATAACTGTTCTTTTCTGTGTTCTTAGCCACCAAATCATTTCACAATGTTTTCTGGAATTTAGTTCATCATTATCAGTACATTACCAGCTCTGTGTGAGTATTTGAGCACATAATATGTCCAAAATAATGACTAGCCCTCTAATGGTTTTTCAAGTGTGGATCACTTCCTTTTTGATTAGGTGAACAATGCTTTTGGAAGTTAGTTGACATGAATAAATGGATGTATTACTTCTCAGCAGTATAGTCTTAGTTACAAAATCTATTGTCTACCATAAAAGGAAACTTCAGGCTACCATGAGTGGAGATAAGAGATCCCAGAGAAATAAAATCCACAGCTGCCTTATCAAGTCAGATGTTTAAAAAAATGCGGTCTAAAACTGTGGAGGCTATATACATTACCTAATTAAACACATATGTGACAGCGTCAGTAATGCAGGGTAATAGATGTTTAAACTTTTCTCAAAGAAACAAGTCAACTGTGATCATTAGTTTATTTCCAAGTCAAAGACAAGTGTTGAAATCCCTTTGTATCTGTTCTCAATGTAAAAAAAAAAAAAAAAGCCGTTCTGTTCCATTTCAAGTATGTGGTTATCATAGATACTTGGCATCGTCTGGGAATATGATATCCTAATTAATCCAAGCTTAAGTTTCTATAGATACCATTCATGTCAGTGGTTGAAAGCAATACGACACTGAAAGAAATAAAAGGTTTCTTGCGGATTCTGGTTTTGGTTACGATGGAGTAAGCACACTCTTCCTTATTTCTCCCACTGAAGGCAAACAAAATCCCAGGACAAAGATGCACAGAACTTCTATCTGAGCTCTTAGGAAAGTAAGTGGGAGCAGACAAATTGAGAAATAAAGCCAGAATGCTAAGTAAAAATGAGACCATGAGTTTCCTGGGGACTTCCCTCCCTAGCCTGGGCTCAAGGGCGACATAAATCCTGACATAGCACATGAGCACAAAAAGACACCCCTGCTTCTCTTTCCATGGAGCATGAAGTGGCCCCCTTAGGGTCAGAGAGAGTGGGGATAATTCCATGCACTGCTACTGCTAAGTCACTTCAGTCATGTCCGACTCTGTGTGACCCCATAGATGGCAGCCCACCAGGCTCCCCCGTCCCTGGGATTCTCCAGGCAAGAACACTGGAGTGGGTTGCCATTTCCTTCTCCAATGCATGAAAGTGAAAAGTGAAAGGGAAGTCGCTCAGTAGTGTCCGACTCTTCGAGACCCCATGGACTGCAGCCCACCAGGCTCCTCCATCCATGGGATTTGCCAGGCAAGAGTACTGGAGTGAGGTGCCATTGCCTTCTCCAGTGCATGAAAGTGAAAAGTGAAAGGGAAGTTGCTCAGTCGTGTCCGACTCTTCGAGACCCCATGGACTACAGCCCACCGGGCTCCTCTGTCCATGGGATTTGCCAGGCAAGAGTGCTAGAGTGGGGTGCCATTGCCTTCTCTGGCACATTTTCTGTTTTTCCCTCCTCTCTAACTCTAGCCCACGGGCGAGTTTCAGTCCTGGAAGCTGAGATCATGGTCACAGGAAACAGAAGCTGACTTTAGGCAGGTACCTAAAACCCTGAGTGAGGAGAAGCCTTATCTCTTAGCAGAGGAACTGTGGCTTGAGGAGCTGGGGGAGGAACAAACATGGATTTCATTTTCACTCCATGTGCCTGTTGGCTTCAGAGGTGGACCCAGCTATAGAACCCTCAGAGCCAGAATATTCAGTACAAACACTACATTTTATCTCACCTCGTCCAGCCAAAAATATTATCATTCCAATCTGTAATCAATGTGAAAAAAATATTCATGGAATATTTTACTTTTGGGGGGTTATTAAGTGGTCAAATCTTCTCTGGTGGTTCAGCAGTAAAGAATCTGGTGGCCAGTGCAAGAGACCGGTTCGATCCCTGGGTCAGGAAGATCCCCTGGAGGAGGGAATGGCAACTCACTCCAGTATTCTTGCCTGGAGAATTCCATGGACAGAGGAGCCTGGCAGGCTAGAGTCCATAGGGTCACACAGGGTCAGACACGACTTTAACGACTAAACCACCACCACCGAGTAGTCAAAATCTCCTTGCTCCATGTGACTGCAGGAAATATGGCTAGTCCAAACACAAATGTAGCGTTAGTGTAAAATACACGCCAGACTTCAAAATATATTCTTACACTCAAGTTCACCTCTTTTCTTTACTCTCTTTAATATGACTACTAGGAAATGCATCGGAGAAGGAAATGGCAACCTACTCCAGTGTTCTTGCCTAGAGAATCCCAGGGACGGGGGAGCCTGGTGGGCTGCCGTCTACGGGGTCTCACAGAGTCAGACATGACTGAAGTGACTTAGCAGCAGCAGAAAATGGGAAAATATGTGTCTGACTCACATTTGTGTTGGATAGCACTGCTGCAGATGCTCAATTTTTATTGTAAAGTGAAAGGAAGGATGGATACATGCTGGAGTCCTCCAGGACTGCTGCATGGAGAATGCAGGCCTGGGAGTTGGTTAGAATTGGCATAGGTAGAGGCCCCAATGGAGAAGGCAATGGTAGCCCACTCCAGTACTCTTGCCTGGAAAATCCCATGGACAGAGGAGTCTGGTACGCTGCCGCCTATGGGGTCATACAGAGTTGGACACGACTGAAGCGACTTAGGAGCAGCAGCAAGCAGCAGCAGAGGCCCCAAAGGTATGCTTCCCAAGGGAGCAGGAAGCGATAGTGGCTTGTGTGAGGAAACCAGGAGATCAGAGGGAAGAGGACACTCCTAAGGTCCCCAGTGAGTATCTACCAAAACTTGCTTCCTAAATGCTTCTGAGATTGGCTGAAGTCTTTTGAGCCTGGGAGGTCCGTCTCAGGGCAGGTCCCTGACACCAGAGGCATCCTACTACAAAGGGGCAAGCCCAGGAGCCACATGACAGCATCCGCAGTGCTAACAGATGGTCCTCAGCTAAGGAACATGTGCACACTGGCATAACAGAGACTCCTGAGATAGCATCTCGTGTTGTTCCAGGAGCAATCAGGTCTGAGCATCCACATTTTCTCACTAGGAAACTATGTCCTTTTGGCTTGATGGAGGAAAAGCTGTTTTGGGTGGCTGCCTTTTTCCCCTCAATTACGCTATGTTGTGTGTTGAAAAATAATAACTCTGGCTTATGTTTATGAAAGGCTTGCCCTATGCCTGGGATCTTACTGGGGGCTTTATGTGCATTATCTCATTTGCTTCTGATGACCCTGTTCTATAGGTATTTTTATCAGTCCACTTTATACTGAGGAAGGAACAGCTCAGGGAAGTAAAGAAACATATTCATAGTCAGTTTTAAAGGAGGTAGAGGAAAATGGGGTCCAGTGTTGACTGCCTCCTAACAAGCCCAAGGTTCTCTGCCTTAGCAAGGCTATGAACTCACCAGTGGGTTGGTTTTTCAGCTGCTTTTCAGTCTTGAATGCCCATTCTAAGCTTAGACAGCTATGGGGGGTGGGGAGGGATCAGTTCTTTTTCCAGCCTGCTGGAATTCAGCATCTTCTTGATTCTCTGTGCACTTCAGATATGAAGGTGAGCTCTCAGCGCATTGGTTATTTCACAAATTTGAGCCTGGCAAGGAGATCTGTGCCATTCCTCTGCTTCTAAGCAATTGAGTCTTGTTCTATGGCTAACGACACTTCTTTGCCACAGGGCAAGTTTCTGATCATGATGCATCTCTGTTCAGGAGCCATCAGAGATGTCCCTTGGGCTTGTGTGCTCTGCTCCTCACTCTGAACTCATTCTCAGCCTTGAAGGCTTTGGGGATCTGGAAGAGCCCCAGCCTCTTCCTAAGCCTTGCACCGTGCAAGGCACCAAGTCTGTGCTTGACCAGCTTGAAACTGATGCTAGTTTCTCTGGCCACATGCACCTACTTCTACCATCATTGTTGTTATTTAGTCACAAAGTCATGTCCAACTCTTTTACAACCATAAGTATGTATTAAACTGTCCCAGCATCTTAAATCAAGTCTCCCGGACACAAAGTTAAAGAAGAATGCTAGGCAAGGTAGCGTAGGAAGGACACACCAGCAGTGAATATTTCTAGGGAGGCAAGAGAAGAGTCATGAATTCATGGTATATCACAGCCTAGAATCAGAAGCCAAGGGAATTCAAGTGTGGGAACACCCTCCATAGGGTTAGGGTTAGGGTGCTTCTGGAAGTCTTCCTGGAAGGGCTTGATTGTGAATTTCCTAACTGGGTGTTTTTCAAACTGTGGGTCATGACCTAAGTGTCAGGAAATCACTTTGGTGAGTCATGACCAGATTTTTTTTTTTTAATCAAAATAGAATGAAATCAAATTGAAAATAGCAGAGTGTATTACTGGCTCACAGCATATAACATATTCTTTCTGAAGACGGGGATCCCAAAAAGTTTCAAAACATTGCGCTATCCTTTGACTTGAGAGAGGTTGCTCTACTCCTACAGTTCTAAATCCACCAGTCACTGCTGAAGATGATCTTTTATTCTGCTAGGGATGGAGATGTGGTACAACTTTCCTGCCCTCAAAGAAACAACCCTCATCTTTCTGTTGTGTCTATTCCTATGTGAGATACAAGCTCTTCTATATGTAGTCCAGGCTCTGAAGTCAGGCAACTGAAACACATGATCTGCATTTAATTTTCACCTAATCTCCTTCTAGCCTTATTATAACCCAACAAAGCCGGGCTCATCATTTCCTCTGTACTGATAAGAAAACTCAGGGTCGGGATGAAGGTATTGCTAATCACTTGCCAGGAAGTGGCTGAGCTGGATCTGAACCCACTCTGATTTGACTCAGGTGCTAGTCTAAAACCGCTATGCCACCAGCAAATAGTCCTTTTTTTTTTTTTTTTTAAGTTGGAGTTTTCGTCGTGGAATTATATATTCCACTTAACCAGAGCATAGGCAGTCCATCTCCATTTGGGGACTTCCACAGTGAATCCTTAACTTTGTGCCAGATTTTGCTCCCAAAATTTTATCGTGGTAAAGTATATATAACATAAAAATTGTCATTTTAATCACTTTTAGGTATAAAGGTCAGTGGTATTAAACACACTCATAAGGTTGTGCTCACATCACCACCATCCATCTCCAGAACTCTGTTCCATCTCAGTGACCTGAGTGAAAAATAGTCCCCATTTCTGCATCTCCCCAGCCTCCAGAAACCATCATTCTACTTTCTCATTTCTATGACTCTGACTGCTCTCAGTCCTTCATATAAGGAGCATCATACAGCATTTGCCCTTTTGGTGACTGGCTTATTTCACTAAGATTAATGTCCTCAAGTTTTACCATGTTGTAGCGTGTGTCAGAATTTCCTTCCTTCTTAAGGCTGAATAATGATCAATTGTATGAATATACTGTATTTTGTTTGTCCACTCATCCATCAGTGAATACTTGGGTTGTTTCCATGTCTTAACTATTGTGAATGATGCTGTTGTGAACATGGGTGCACCCATGTATTTGAGACCCTGCTTTCAATACTTTTGGGAATATAACCAGAAGCAGGATTGCTGAATCATATGGTAATTCTGTTTTTAATTTTTTGTTCTTCCCAGTAACTCTGTCATTCTATATTTCCACTGACAGTGCACAAGTGTTCCAATTTCACCATTTCTTCACCAATACATTATTTCTAAAATGTTTTGATAGTAGCCATCCTTATGGGTTTGAGGTGGCATATTGGAATTTTGATTTAGATTTCCCTAATAATTAGTGAACAGTTAGAACTGGACATGGAATAACAGACTGGTTCCAAATAGGAAAAGGAGTACATCAAGGCTGTCTATTGTCACCCTGCTTATTTAACTTATATGCAGAGTACATCATGAGAAACGCTGGACTGGAAGAAACTCAAGTTGGAATCAAGATTGCCGAGAGAAATATCAATAACCTCAGATATGCAGATGACACCACCCTTATGGCAGAAAGTGAAGAGGAGCTAAAAAGCCTCTTGATGAAAGTGAAAGAGGAGAGTGAAAAAGTTGGCTTGCAGCTCAACATTCAGAAAACGAAGATCATGGCATCCGGTCCCATCACTTCATGGGAAATAGATGGGGAAACAGTGGAAACAGTGTCAGACTTTATTTTTTGGGCTCCAAAATCACTGCAGATGGTGACTGCAGCCATGAAATTAAAAGACGCTTACTCCTTGGAAGAAAAGTTATGACCAACCTAGATAGCATATTGCAAAGCAGAGACATTGCTTTGCCAACTAAGGTCCGTCTAGTCAAGGCTATGGTTTTTCCTGTAGTCATGTATGGATGTGAGAGTTGGACTGTGAAGAAGGCTGAGCGCCGAAGAATTGATTCGTTCGGACTGTGGTGTTGGAGAAGACTCTTGAGAGTCCCTTGGACTGCAAGGAGATCCAACCAGTCCATTCTGAAGGAGATCAGCCCTGGGATTTCTTTGGAAGGAATGATGCTAAAGCTGAAATTCCAACACTTTGGCCACCTCATGCGAAGAGTTGACTCATTGGAAAAGACCCTGATGCTGGGAGGGATTGGGGGCAGGAGGAGAAGGGGACGACAGAGGATGAGATGGCTGGATGGCATCACTGACTCGATGGACGTGAGTCTGAGTGAACTCCGGGAGATGGTGATGGACAGGGAGGCCTGGCGTGCTGCAGTTCATGGGGTTGCAAAGAGTCGGACATGACTGAGTGACTGAACTGAACTGAATTGAATGATTAGTGACATTGAACACCTTTTCGTGTGTTTATTGGTTATTTGCATATCTTCTTTGGAGAAGTGCCTACTCAAATCTTTTGCTCTACTTCTAGTCAAGATTTTGTTTGTTTGTCAATTGTGGTTCAGTTTTAGGAATTCTATGTAGATCCTGCACATTAATCCCTTATCAAATATATAATTTGGTAATACTTCCTCCCATTCTATGGGTTGCTTTTTATTCTGTTGACAATGTCTTTTGACATACAAAATTATCTATTCTTCATGAATTCCAGTTTATTTTTTCACTTGCTACCTTTACTTTACATGTTATAACCAAGAAATCATTGCCAAATCTAACACCATAATGCTTTGTCCTATGTTTTCTTGTCAAATGTTTATAGTCTTAGATCCATTTTTGAGGTTTGGTGTTTTTTTTTTTTTATGTCGTATAAGGTCCAGTTTCATTCTCTTGGTTGTGGACACTCAGGTTTGCCAGCACCACTTGTTTAGAAGACTGTCCTTTCTCTCCTGAATGATCTTGGCATCCTTATTGGAAAATAATGCAAATAGTTTTTAAGCTAAGTTTGTAATGCAGTAGTATAATTTTGTAAATGTCATTACCATTACTCAGTAAGACTGAATAACCTTCTATTATCTATCTTTGTAGATTTTTTAATTCCCATGTTAGTTTTTCAAAGAACGTAGCTCTGCAGTTCCTAGTTTCAGATCTGAAGTGTTGTTTTCTCATCTCAGTTCCGTCTCTTGAATATATCATCCACCTCTCTTCAGCTTCACCGTCATCACGCAGTCCATGCCATCACCGTCTCTTGCCAGACAACCTGTAATAGCTTCCCAACTGATCTTGTCAGTCTAGTCTCTTCCTGTTTTCTTTGAAATGCAAATTCCATAAATCCACTGCTCATGATATTTCAATGGCTTCTCTTTGCTCCTACAATAAGCACCGTATTTGTTAGGGCAGCTGTCTGTTACCGTCGTTCTGACCATCCTCTCCTCTCCAGCTTTATTTTGTACCATGCTTTTGCTCTTATCATCAAGTAGGTCTTCTTTCAGTTCCCTCCTCTGAAAGTGCCTTGCACATGCAGTTTCTCTGCCAGCATCACTCTCCAGACCACTCCCCTGTTCCTGTTATCTAAAGAACTCCTGTCCTTCGATCAAATCGCCACTGATTTCATTAGCTCTGAATGGAAAAATTCCCCGTCCTCCTTGCAGACAAATAACATAGCATTTCAAAGCACCCTGAGTCTTTACTTCATAATACTCTTCCTTGTAATTTTATGTTTATGGATGCAAATTCTCTGGTGGGGGTTTCCATGCACCACTGGACCATTAGCTCCATAAGGGAAAGAATTGTGTCTATCTTTTGCCCCCAGGACCTTGCACAATGTCCAGCTCATAGAAAGTAGGACAGTCAGCATTCAACTTATCTGACCTGTCTAGAAGCAGGTGCTCTTATTTGACCAATTGTCTCAGCTCAGAGGGAGGTAGTCAAGGGCAGATCTCTGAGGGATTAAAGAGTCAGGTTAGCAGTAAGAAGAGCCTTCTGAGTGTAAATGTTGATGTCTCGGAGCCCTGGTATTTATGGTTTCTCCTTTATTTGGTCTAGACACAAGACATTCCTCCATCTCCTTTGGGTACCGCTGTTTCCTTGTTTAGGAGTTTAATTAAACCTGCTCCTAACATGTTGGGAGGAGTGGTGTCTGGTTTATGGCTTTGAGGGAAATGTTAACTGTGCATAGCTTTGCAGCCACAGGATTTACTGTGTGTATAATACTCAGATGGATTTGCATGGGCCTCCATTAGCCCAGTCCCAACTTCAAACCGTCTCCCTGGCCATCTGTCTCCCAAAGGATCTAAGGGTAGAATGTAGAAAACAAACAAACAAACAGAGATAAGACTTCACCATGAGCAATGACATCTTCTCCAGGCAAGCCTCGTATCCTAGCAACCACTGGGGCATGTTGAGGGGATACTATTAATAATAATAAAAATAGTAGTAATAATCACAATAATTATTATGTTATTTTAGCACTTACTGAGCTTTTGTTATATGCTAAGTGCTTTGCCGGCATTATTTAACTTAATATTCCCAACCACCCAAGGAGGGACTCCACTCCATTTTACCCAGGAGTAACTAAAATTTAGAGAAATGAAGGGTCTTTCCTCAGGACCACATATGAAGCAACAGGTGGTGAAGAGATTCAAAACTGGGTGGATGATCTTCCAGTCCCATTGCTCTTGACCACTGTTTTATCTTTGCTTTCTCATTACTTAGTCATCCCTTTAGTAAATCTTTTCTTTCTAGGTATTTATTGTATGGTGGACACTAGGGGTTCAAAGCAAGATAAGTTATAATGATCCAGTCCCTGGAGAAGTTCAGCACCCGGGATGGAGGGGTATATAGCATCCTCCTCCCTTCCTTGCTGACACTAACGGAACACTTACTGGGAACCAGCTCTGAGCTAAGCCCTGTGATGGTCTCAGTATTCTCCCCAGGTAGGTGCCATTATCATACCCTTTCTACAGATAAGAAGATGAAGGTACAGATAAGAAGAGAAAGTAGGTTGCCCAAGGGCTCACCAAGAGAAAGCAACTGGCTGGGACATGACTTCAGGTTTATTTGGCTTTGTCAAATGTCTGTGCCTGTCCCTACAATACAGAATTACAGAAATGTGGAGAATGCACATACAAGGGAAGCTGCAGTACATTTTGAGAGTTCAGGGTAAGATGTGCTTAATTAGGTCTAGAGAAGCTAGAGGAGACTTCCTGAAGAATACTAAATCTAGAGAGGAAGAAAATGTAGATTGTTTGGGGTAGCTGTCCTTTCTGCCTTCCTGATTAAATATATTTCTCATCTGGCAATGAGTGAGGTTGGAAGGGAAGTGAACGCTAACAGGGAGACACTCCTAGAAGGCATATTTGCGTTCAACATATAGAACTTTCTGATAATTATTCCAGACTAAGAGTAGGATTAATTGTTTGAGAAGTGGTGAGTCCCCCATTATGGAGGCTTGAAGGTGGCCAGGGTCTACATGGGGAGATTCAGGTACTAGATTAACAGTCAGATGAAGTCAAGGATATCCAAGTTGGCTGTGCATAAGAACTGACGGGTGATTTGAAATACCAGTCCTTGTGTTTTCCCTCTAGATATTCTGATTCAGTGGGTCAGGACAGGGTCCCAGGCTTCAGCATTTTAAACAAACTCCCCAGGTAATGTTGAAGGACCTGGTCACGGTGAAGGCCCACTCCCAATAGTGGGCTCGGTGGCCTTTAAAGTCATCCAGCACTGAGGTTCTCTAAGCAGTGTTTCCTAGCATGTATCTTACAGACCATTCCATCTGCAATAGGAGTTGACAAACATTTTCTTTCAAACAACAGACAGTGAAGGATTTCAACCTTTTAGGCCATAGGATATCTATCACTACTCAAATTACTGTGTAGTGTAAAAGCAGCCATGATATATAAATGAATGTATGTGGCTGTGTTCTCATAAAATTTTATTTACAAAAATATGTAATAGGCCAGATTTGGCCTATGGGCTGCAGTTTGCTGACCCTTGACCTACAAAAATTAGTGCTATCTAAAAATAAGTTTGTGAAAGTATACAAGCTATATACTCTTCATGAGAAATCTTGGTGCCTTGGTAGCATCTTAAAAGTTCTGAGAAGGCTTGAGAAGTAAAGAGACTTGTTTAGTTTTGGTTGACTCAGAATTTCTCAAATTCATTTTACCAAAGAACCTCCTTACTATATATAACACTGCTCTCCGGACTTCCCTGGTGGCTGAGAGGTTAAAGCATCTGCCTGGAATTCTGGAGATCTGGGTTCGATCCCTGGGTCAGGAAGGTCCCCTGGAGAAGGAAATGGCAACCCACTCCAGTACTCTTGCCTGGAGAATCCCATGGAGGGAGGAGCCTGGTAGGCTACAGTCCATGGGGTCACAAAGAGTCGGACACGACTAAATGACTTCACATCCTCTTAGAACTGGTGTTTCAGAGAACACACTTTGAGAAATACTTATTCACACCTTACAAGTAGATACGATACAATATGGGTAGATTGTCCTCTGAGAGGTTAGGAAGAAATTTTCCCCAGAATGTGTACTTCACCCAGATCACTGTTGTCAAAATTTAACCCACGTAAGGCAGTGTCCTTGACTTAGGGTGCCATATACAGATTAAAATGTACATGGGTTAATCGGTTCCTTCCTCAGGAAGGTGGTTTTGAAAGCAAGTGATGGAGTAGAAGAATGGAATTATTTGGACACGGTCAAAGAAAAGACATCTTGGCAAGGAAGGAGCAGATAGGGGAATAAATAGTTATAATAAGAATTATTAAATACTTGCTGTATACCTACCACTATACTGAGGCCTTTATCTAGATCTGTGGTTCTCACAGAAGCAATTTTGCCTCCCATGGGACCTTTGGCAATGGAGACATTTCTGATTGTCAGGTCTGGGGGTATGGGGTATTGTACTAGCATCTGCTGGGGGGCCAGGGATGCTGCTAAATGTCCCACAATGCACAAGACAGCCTCACCTGTACCCCTAGCAAGGAATTATGCAGCCCCAGATTTTCATAATGCCTCTTTTGAGAAGCTCTGATCTAGATTATCTCATTTCTTATCTAACTTTGTGAGGTACTGGTATCATTTGTACTTTTACGAAATGAGGACACCGGGGCAAAGACTCTCTCTAGTTAACAACAGTGTGTGCCCACTCTTAAAAGCTTACATTCAGTTGATGTGGCAAAAACAGTTTTCACTTCCATGGCCACATAGCCCATGACTTTAAGAGGTCTTTCCATAGATCCTTCATGCCATCAGCCCCTTTCCCTACCTCCATTCCCTTTCATTTGCTGCTCTTGATACCTTAGTAACATTCAACTTTATCCATCCTCTGAAAATATATCTCTGACCACTACTGAAACACTCCTTATTTAAGTGTTAAATGACCGGCCTGCCTGTTTATGTTCAGTTAGGTTTGTAACACCAGGCAAATTATTTTGACCTATTGGTTTTGGTTTCTGTAAATGGAAATGATAACAGCGCATGCCCTTCCTACTTTGATTCTGTTTGATTCAAATATCAGCTATTGGACTCTGTTTGGAACATTAGGGTATCCAAAGAATGCACAACCCCCCAGGGAGAGCATGCTGAGTGAATGGGATCTTTAAGGAGGAAGTAAATTCTTTTTTTTTTTTTTTTTAAATAAGCCTGCCCAGCTCCAGTTTTTCTAGCAGTCTGCAAGAAGCATGCTGCAGAGTGTGTGAGTGGGCTTAAGAGGGTCTGGACAATATCACCAAAGGGCAGTTCTTAGCCTGATATTTGGTCTGGGGATAAGGAGGACTAGAAGTGCTTGCATGGCAGCACAATACAATGTTGAAAGTTAACCTAAACAGAATGCTGGGGTGAACGTGACAGAAACTTGTGAAGAGACATTCTCAGGGCCCAGCACTATGAGTTATCCTCCTCTCTGGTAAGGAAGAAACGTGGATCCCTTGTGCTTTATTTTTATCACTGCTAAATTGAACGATCAATTTCAGACAATCCATGAATAAGGAGGTTGTTTATGGGAAGATGATACCCCATGGATTATCATTAAGCACTGAAACCAATACTCAGAAAATAAAAATAATGCCGTGGCAGGAACATTCATGATGGCGCATCATAGTGACAAAGTCTGAATATGGCAGAGTGGCAACCTTTGGGCCTAGAAGACTGGCTTTCCCTTTATTCTCTCTTATCTTGTGCTCCTCTCAGAGATGTCAGCTCTTTTTTCCTCTTGCCATTGTACTGACTCTGGCTTTTCAATTATTTCACAGTAAGAGAAGATACTTCTAGAATTGGAAATTACAGAGACGCCACAATCGTAATGAAATTTCTTTTCAGAGTCTCAGATCCTCCTGGGTACTAGTGACTGTTGAACACTGTGCCCTTGGTACTCACAAATACCAGGAGTTAAATAGTGTAATAAGAAATGTCCCATAAATGGTCATTCCCCATCTTCCTAATCATTAATAAAATAAATATTGTGATGTCAGTGTGGTTTGAGGACATCAGATTGGGGGAAGAACAGGGGACATGAGGGCACGTGCCCAAGGAGACTCATGAAGGGTGACCAGCATGTCTGAAGGAAAAGGTGAGGTTGTTCGATTATTTCATAGCAAGAGATATGTCATATGTTATCGATATTTGTAATAAGTTGTATTTTCCTGCCGGTATTCTTGGGCTTCCCTTATGGCTCAGCTGGTAAAGAATCCACTTGCAATGCAGGAGACCTGGATTTGATTCCTGGGTCGGGAAGATCCACTGGAGAAGGGATAGGCCACCCACTCCAGTGTTCTTGGGCTTCCCTTGTGGCTGATAAAGAGTAAAGAATCTGCCTGCAATGTGGGAGACCTGGGTTCGATCCCTGGGTTGGGAAGATCCCCTGGAGAAGGGAGAGGCTGCCCACTCCAGTATTCTGGCCTGGAGAAGTCCATGGTTCGTGTGTAGTTCATGGGGTCGTAGAGTTGAACACAACTGAGTGACTTTCACTTTCACGTTTTCCTTGACTACTAAATCCCATTCCTTTTTTGCTTTCCTTAAGCCTTTTATTTAT
>SJYQ01001665.1:0-62954 GCA_006410935.1 Redunca redunca
AAGGTCAGAATTTAATCTGTATTTTTAGGGTGAATTAGGAGGATGCCAGTGTGATGAAAGCTGCATCTTTGTTTTACATCAAACCTTTAGAAAGGACTGAAGACCTTTAGCCACTCGCATTTTTTAAGTGAAAAAACAGGATTAAAGAAATGAAGTAGCATTCTCAGTTCCTCAGTCTTCTGGTTCTTGATCCACAGCAGTTTTTGTATGCGCTACTATCTCTTTTGATATGTGGTAGATCAGCTTTTCTAAAAAAGTAATTCTGATGCACAATCATCAGTTTCTGGTAGAAAGTTAGGTAGCTCAATCATTCATGGAGAAGAATGTCTGCGTGAGCTAGATTACTCAAAGTGTTCCGGTCTCAAAAACATCCCCTCCCACCACTTGGAAGTGTTCAGATGCTAGAAGGGATGTTGCAGAAGGTCAGCTGTGACTAAGAGCTGAACAGAGGCTGCTTCCTCTGAAAAAAATGAGATCATATCAAGCTGTGTACATCTGAGAGCCAGCTAAGACACCAAACCTTCCTAAATGTCAAAATTGTTAAGGTATTTTTTAAAATGTTAAGACTTTTACTGACTTAATGGCTGAGACCAGATGAAAGCAGTGGAAGAGCCCAAAGAAACTGGAAGTTTAGATAAATCTGTATGTGCTTGGAAGGCTTTTTTTTGTTCAGTGTTGAACTGCCTGAGCTCTATGGACTGAAGGGTGAGCCCCCAAATTCATGTGTTGAAAGCCTAACCTCCAGGCTCAAAGAATAAATGGAGACAAGATCTTTAAAGAGGTAATTAATTTAAAATGAGGCCATTAGCCAGTATGACTGGTGTCCTCAGAAGACAAGGAAGTTAGGACACAGACACACAGGGGGAAGGTCATGTGAGAACGCAGGGAGAAGACACCCACCAACAATTCAAGACAAGAAGCCTCAGACACTTGTGACCCCTTGATCTTGGACTTCCAGCCTCTAGAACTAGGAGAGAATAAACTATTGTTGTTTAAGGCTCCCCCCTCCTCCCACCTCATTGCACTCCCCTAGTTTGTGATGCTTTGTTAGGGCAGCCCTAGAAAAATAATACAACATGCAAAAGTCATTTTACATGAGAAAACTCATTTCTTTTTTCCAATCCTACAGAAATATTCTTTACAAAGTCTTGGTAAATGCACAATGCGATCCTCCCTTGGGTTCTGTTCCAGAATTTTCTGGATCAGACTCCCAGGCAAGCCTTATGCCTTCCTGGCCTGTCTGACTGCTTCTGCCATTTGCTCTGAGCCTGGAATGCAGAGAGAGTTTTCCAGATATTGTTGTTCAGACACTAAGTCATGTCTGACTCTTTGGGACCCCATGGATGGTAGCCCGCCAAGCTTCTCTGTCCATGGAATTTCCCAGGCAAGAATACTGGAGTGGATTGCCGTTTCCTTCTCCAGGGGATCTTCTTGACCCAGGGATTGAATCTGTGTCTCCTGCATTGGCAGGTGGATTCTTTACCACTGAGCCACTGGGAAAGCCCAGTTTTTCAGATACTGGAGCTTAACTTCAAAAGGCACTGAGATAAAGGTCTTTGCATACCTCCTGTGATTGCCAGGGGACTCCTGGCTTGCACCATTCCCATAACCCTACTTGGTATTCTGCTGTGCGGATTTGAAGCATGGGAGATGTCTCTCACTTGGTGAGTCTGGAGGGAGGAGCACAAAGCTGGACTTCAGTGCCCTTCCTGAAGCAGGTGGGGGGGCAGAGCTCGTGCTCAGTGAGGGGCTAGACTTGGGGACCTGTGAGCCCCAACTCACTTTCCTCCCCTGCTCTGACCAGACCTGGGTCATCCTACTCCTCCCCCAACTGGCCCTTCCAGCCCTCCAGGGAGCTCTGGGTGTAGGGAGGGGTCTTCTGACCACACAGCCTGCAGCCTCACAGGGCTGGTGGGGCAGGAGCCAGGTCCCCGTTGATTCAGATGAAATGTTAATAAAAATGTTTAGCCCTAAGGGTGGGGTAGAGAGATCAACCTCTGTGAACTATTACAGTCTAATAACAGGCACCATGTACTGAGCACATACTGTGTGCCAGCCTAGAGATAAATTCTCCCTGCATCCTTCCAGCAACTCTCCATGGTGGCTGTTATTATACCCATTTTCCAGATGAGGACACAAACTCAGATGAGAACACTGAGGCGCAGAGAGAATAACTCTGCTAGGTCTCCACAAGCTAGCAAGTAGTAGAGTCAGGACCCACCACATGCCTGGTACAATGTCAGGTGGGAGAACTACAAAGATAAAGAAAAATCCAGACCCTTCTCATGGGAAAGTCATTGATTTATAAGGGAAAATGGGAAAGAAATTATTGCGATGTGATGGGTATTCTTATTCAATTATGCTGACAATGAGAGCACAGAGGGGAGGAATCTTGAAGGCAAGACTGCAAAGTTAAAGACAAGTTTTGAAATAGTGATGGCAGAACTGAGTTTTGAAAGCTGAGGAGTAGCTGGCCAGGCAGAGAAAAGGATGAAGCAGAGTTTAGGGCAAAAGCTAAGAATATGTCTTTGGAGTCCTGCCCCTACTTGAATGCGGGTCCAGTACCTAATAGTTGAAAGACTTTGATCAAGTTTCTCAACATCTCTGCCTCTTTTTAAATCATATTTAAGATGAAAATAATAACAATAACCAGTTGATACTGTTGCTTTTAAGATCAAATGAAATAATGAGTTCTGCCTAAAAAAAAATAAACTGAAAGTATTAGTTGCTCAGTTGTGTCCCACTCTTTGCAATCCCATGGACTATAGGCCGCCAGGTTCCTCTGTCCATGGAATTCTCCAGGCAAGAATACTGGAGTGGATTGCTATGTCCTTCTCCAGGGGATCTTCCCAACCCAGGGATTGAACCCAGGTCTCCGAAATTGCAGGGAGATTCTTTATCATCTGAGCCACCAAGAAAGCCCGAGAAAAAAAACAGGTGCTCAATAAATCATAAAAGGTTTCCATAAAGGACTGTTATAGGGGTATGGCAGGGGATGAGGGATGAAGCTAAAAGGCAGCAAGGTCCAGAGAATGCAGGGCCTGTGTGCTAAGTTAAAGGAGCTGGGCCTTCATCCCATGGGCGGTGGGGAGCTGTTGAAAGTTTTAAGCAGGAGAATAGCATGATCAGATATATGTCTTGACAGTCTCACTCTGGCACCACAAGGGAGGATGATATTGAGGGAAAGACCAGGAGATGCTTTGATCCTGGTGAGGCATGATTTAGGGAGGGTCTGGATTAAGCAGGGGATGAAGAATGGATGCCAGGGATATTTGATGATAGGATCACCAGGCCTGCTAGAGAGCTAGGGAGGAGAATGTGCAGAGGAAGAAGAGCACGAGGCCCACGTGCTGGGGATGGTAGGCTTCGAGATCAGGAGGGAGGATGTGCTGTGCAGGGTGTGGGGATCTGAGGGGCATCAGCATCAGTTTGGGTGAGAAAGCAGTTGCTCCCTTGGACTGGAGAGTGAGGAAAAGGTGAGCTTAGGGAAATAGTCAGAAATATTAAATACCCATTTAATGTGGATAAATATTAAATACCCTAAATATTTAAATATTAAATACTCTTCCCTTAAATACCCATTTAAGAGAAGGTTGAAGAATAGCCCAAGAGGTGGGAGAACAAGGAAGATGTATGCCTATGCCAAGGAAAGAGAGTTTTAAGAAGAAGGGCAGAGGACTTCCCTGGTAGACCAGTGGCTGCTCTGTACTCCCAGTTCAGGGAGCCCTGTTTTGATCCCTGGTTGGGGAACTAGATCCCATGTACTGCAACTAAGACCTGGCTCAGCCAAATAAATAAACAAGTAAAAAGAAGGGAAGGGTCTATATTATCAGACGCTGTGGAGAAATGAGGTGAGAAACGAGATAAGAGAAATGAGATAGGTGGGAGGACACGTGGTTATAGGTTTATGTATGTATTTATTATAGTTGATTAATATCATTAATAAGTAATTGAGAAGACCTGCACACAGTCAAGTCCCAGCTGGGAAGGTGGCAGCAGAGGTGAGAGTGGCATACAGGACAGAAATGATTAATAACTTCCACGGCACTTCTGCTATCAACTTGGTCTTTGTCTTGGATCCCTTCCCACTGTACCTCAGGCTGTCTGCTCCCTGCTATCAGAAAAGTCTCCATGGCAGACCAGTTCCTGACACAAAGCAGTTTAAGATTTTCTTGGTCCTGTCTCACCTCTCATAGCTATGCTTCTTACACCAAGATCTCTCACACTTCTGGACCTTTGCATGGATGGCTCCCATTGCTGAAAATGCTCGATTCCCTCTTTAGCCTGTTAACTCATAGATGTCTTCCTAGATTCAGCTCAAGCACCTTCTCCTAGACCCTTTTGGTTTCAGTGAAGTGTCTCTCCTGTGGATTTTGGCAGCCTCTTCTGCTCTCAACCCTCCTGGCTCTTATTGTGTATAATTATAAACCTATTTCTCCCTTAAAAGTTGTGACTTCTTTGAGGTTGGAGAGTAAAGCTCACATTTATGTCCTTGACCAAACCCAGTGCCTGATGTATGCTGGCGCACAAGAAATATTTTATGAATGAAGAAGACACAGACTTCACTTCTTGAGGCTCAATAAAGACAATAAAGACAAATAAAGACAATAAAGACAAAGCCTCTAATGGTGCAGTGCTTTGGGAACTCTTCTTAGAAGACATGGGTTTGATCCCTGAGTCGGGAGGATCCCTTGGAAAAGGAAATGGCAACCCACGCCAGTATTTTTGCTGGGAGAATCCTATGGACAGAGGAGCCTGGCAGGTTATTGTCCATGGGGTTTCAAAGAGTTGGATACAACTGAGTGACTAAGCGCACACATGCACACACATTTCACAGCTTCTTTATCCATTCATCCACCAAGAGATGCTTTGGTTGTTTCCACGTCTTGGCTGTTGTAAATAATGCTGCAATGAACGTGGGGGTGTAGACATATTTTCAGGTTAGTGTTTGTTTTTTTTTTCTCCAGATAAAGAAAGACCCAGAAGTGGAATTGCTGGATAATATGGTAGCTTTCTTTTTAATTTTTTGAGGAAGCACCGTACTGTTTTCCGTAGTGGCTGCACCATTTACATTCTCCAAAATGGTGTACGACTGTTCACTTTTCTCCACATCCTTGCCAGCATTTGTTATCTCTTATCTTTTTAATCATAACTATTCTGACAGGGGTCAGATAATATCTCATTGTAGTTTTGGTTTGCATTTTCCTGATGATTAGTAATACTGAGAGGTTTTTCATGTACCTGTTGGCCATTGTTCTCTTGTTTGGGAAAATGTCTGATCAGGTCCTTTGCCCATTTTTTGATCAGATTGTTTGCTTTTTGCAATTGAATTGTATAAGTAATTTATATATTTGGGGCATTAACCCCTTATAAGATATATGATTTGCAAATATTTTCTTCCCTTCCGTAGGTTGCCTCTTCATTTTGATAATGATTTCCTTTGTTGTGAAGCAACTTTTTACTTTGATGTAGTCTTGTTTATTTTTGCTCTCACTGCCTTTGTTTTAGTGTGTGAATGAGCTCTTAAAAGTGCTTTTGCCCTGAAGGCATTTACCAACTCAGCAGGGAACTGTTATGAAACTGATTACAGTTTCGATTACCTCATGGCTTGAGAGGGACAGAAGTGAAAGTCCAAGGGACATCTAAGGTGAGAGATAAGAAAAAGCCAACTCTCCCTAATCCAACTCATGTACTCAAGGTCAGGTTAGACAGAGGAGATGTAAACCTATGTTCTTTCAACACAGGGGTAAGATTCTTTTGAGATGATAAACCAAACCTAGCCTCTCCGAGAAATAGTAGACTAAATTTGCATTTCAGAGATGGTACAAGAAACCTCAAGCAGGAAATTTAGCTGAAAGTGGTTCTGGTTTTGATAGTGCCCCAGATATCTGGAAAAAGGGAATGTCTTATTGGAAAAGTAGGAGAAATCTAGTTTCTTTGCATTCTTGCCAGTATTTGCTATATCAGTACTTTTCATTTTAGTCATTCTAATAGATGTTATTATTTGATATTGTTGTATACATGTATTGTAATTTTGTATGTTGATATTGTATCCTGAGATCTTGTTGAAGTCACTATTATAGAAATTTTTTAAAATTGTTGATTTTTTGAGGGTTTTTTTTTTTGGTAGACAGTCATGTCATCTGAAAATAGGTATAATTTAATTTCTTCTTTTCCAATCTGTACTCTTTTAATTTCCTTTTCTTGCCTTATTGCATTGGTTATGGCTTATATCATATTGAATAAGAGTGGTGAAAGCAGAAATCTTTGCTTTGTTCCCAGTATGAGGAGGAAAGCATTCAACATTTCACTACTTAGTATGATGTTAACTGTAGGTCTTTAGTAGATGCTACTTTTTGGGTTGAAGAAGTTCCCTTCCATTCCTCGTTTGTGGAGAGGTTATTTTTTAAAATCATGAATAGGTGTTGAATTTTGTTAAACACTTTTCTGCATTGGTTGATATGATCATATAGCTTTTCTTCTTTAGCCTGTTAATGTGGTAGATTAAATTTTTAAAATTGAAGTATAGTTGATTTCAATGTTGTGTTAATTTCTGCTATATATATATGTATATATATATACATAGATGAAAGTAAAAGTGTTAGTTGCTCAGTCGTGTCCAACTCTTTGCAACCCCATGGACTGTAGCCCCCAGTTTTTGCCTCCGAACATCATTTTCCTACTCTTCCTGCATTGTATCCTTTGCTATATTAAATCTTAACCTTGAAAATAACTTTATATGGCATCCTGGGAATCTGTTCAATGAGTAACCAAACTAGTTGTGGGGGCACTGAGACAGGAAGCTGCTTTTTTTTAAACTACAAATTCAATTTTTTAAATTGTTAATAATATTTTTTAAAAATCATTTATTTATGGCTGCACTGGGTCTTCGTTGCTGCACACAGGCTTCCTCTAGTTTGGTGACCGGGGGCTACTCTCTAGCTGCGGTGCACAGACTCCTCACTGTGGTGGCGTCTCTTGTCGCGGAGCATGGGCTCTAGGCTTGTGGGCTTCGGTAGTTGTCTCATGTGGGCTTCAGAGTGTGAGCTCAGCAGTTGTGGTGCACAGGCTTAGTTGCTCTGAGGCATGTGGAATCTTCCTGAACCAGGGATTGAACCCATGTCCCCTGCATTGGCAGACAGATTCTTTTCCACTGAGCCACCAGGGAAGCCCAAGGAATATACTTTAAAAAAACAAAAACAAAACTGAAATATAGTTGACATACAATGTTATGTTAGTTTTAGGCGTAAAACATAATGATTCAACATTTAAATATAATAAAAAGTGATTACCACGATAAGCCTAGGAACCATCTGTCACTATACAGTTACTGTATTAGTATTGATTCTATTCCTTATGTTATATATTCCCTCCCTGTGACTATTTTAAAACCGGAAGTTGGTGTCTCTTAATCTCCTTCACCTATTTTGCCCAACCTCCCACCCTCCTCTCCGTGGAAAACCACCAGTTTGTTCTCTGTATCTATGGGTCTGTTCCTGTCGGAAGATTATGTGGCTAGGGAACTGCAGAGTTAATGTTAGAGCCCAGGGTTCCTGTCTCCAACTTTCTCTGTTGATAATAAGGTCCAGATATCACTCCCAAGGAGTTCTGTTTCCTTCCATACCGACCTCTCAGCTCTTGCTTAACTGTCTCTTTTATTCTCCACCTAGCTTGCCATGTCATGCTTTTCTTCTTCTTCTTTTTTTTTTTTAAAACCAAATCCTATCTTAGGGATCTTTTCCTTATTCTTTTCCAGACCTTCTTACTCCTGGCCCTTTCCTCTCTCTAGGTCAAATCATAACTTGCTGTTTTTGGAGACCCCAGCATACTAATGTCTAACCCAGTGGTTCTCAACAGGGGGAGATTTGTCCCCCTCAAGGGATACTGGGCAGTGCTTGGAGGCATTTTTAAAAATATCTTTTTGGCTACTTGAGTGACATGTGGGATCCTAGTTCCCCAACCAGGGATCAAACCCATGCCCCCCGCATTGAAAGCTCAGAGTCTTACCTGCTGGATCACCAGAGAAGTCCCTGGAGGCATTTTTGACTGTCATAACTGCGAGTTACTATTGGCATTTAATGGGAAGAGGCCAGAGGTGCTGTTAAATATCCTACCATGCACAAGTCAGCCCTCCATGAGAGGGAATTATCCAGCCCACAATGTCAGCAGTGCCAAAGTGAAGCAGCCCTACCTTAAGCCTATGCCTGGGGACACCGCGTCTGACTCCTGAACAGCTCTTTGTAGTTAGAGCAGTTGTGCCAGGCCAATCAAGGCTGTATTGCTTTGAATTTGTGGTGAATGACTTGAATGACCTGACAATCCATGGCTCTGTGGGCTACATGGAGGGGAGTGGCTTCCTGCCACACAGCCAAAGGATAGGGTTTTGAACTTCTTTGGAATTCCACGGAGACTGAATTATAGTTGCCAGGATCTCAGTGTGGGACGTCAAACCCAACAGCTTGGGTGGGTCACAGCCTCGCCCACATGCTGGCCTGAGGCTTCAGTGGAGTGCCGGAGTGACAGGTGTCATGATGATGGGGGGATGGCTTCTTTCCCCGAACACTGGCAGTCTACTGCTTGTCCAGCATCAGCTCCCTGGTGCTTATGTTTTTACTGCTGGGTTTTGTGGCTGTGATGCTCGTGTGTGTGCTTTGCAAATGACCTGGTTCGGTACAACTTGGATGAGATGATGACTGACCAGGGTGACAATGGCTGGAAAACTATCTATACAGATGTCTACCGCTTTCCTCCACACTGTGGTCGGCTCTGTGCTGAGTTTGGCGTGGGTGCCCGGGAGTGTGAGGCATTGATTTCCCGATCTTGGCACTGGTGAAATGATAAGAATTTTTTAATTAAAATTTTTGGCTTTACTGGGTCTTCATTGCTTTGTGCGGGCTTTCTATAGTTGCGGCGAGTGAGGGCTACTCTCTAATGGGTGTAAGCTGGGCTTCTCATTGCAGTGGCTTCGCCTTCAGAGCACGGATTCTAGGGTGCCTGGGCTTCAGTAGTTGCGGTACACGAGATTAATTGCCCCTCAACATGTGGAATCTTCCCGGACCACAGATCAAAGCTGTGTCCCCTGCATTGGCAGGCAGATTCTTTGTTGTTCTTGTTGTTTTATTTATTTACTTTGGCAGGCAGATTCTTAACCACTGGACACCAGGGTAGACCGGTGATGAGAATTAATCAGGAATTTCTCTCAAGGGGTAGAAGTAAGTAGGTAGGTTGTTCAGAAAAGATTTGTGGATCTTATTTTCCACACAAGGTGAAGGGCAGCCCTAAGACCATCACCCCAGCGGTGACAAGTGTTATTTTATTTTAGGTTTTCTGTACCAAATAACTGAGTGAGACCATTTTGCTGGAATCCTGGCTCTGGGAGAATTGGGCTAATTTTTCTGAAATTGCTGGAAGCGGGACATGTGACCTAACAAACTTTCCACTACTACCCTGCAGGCATTCTTACCAGGGTGCTGTATGGCTTGTTGTGTGTATCGTCAGGGGGCCATTAGCTTGTCACCATCCAGTTGTAGGTCCCAATCTGCTGCTTCTCTGGCTGCACATTCAGCCATCTCTTTTGGCAGATGGTAGGCCAGCACTGGATGTGGTTCATCAATCTCCCCATTCATCAGTCTTTTCTCTGATGAGGATTTCTGGTTCCCTGGTGGGTAGGCCTTGACATAGGAACTCAGAAACGTCATAGAATCCGGAAGAGAGTCAGTGCGAGTCTTCCTGCCTGGACCCTCACATGCCTGCTGGCTTGTCCAGGATCCACCCTCCATCCAGTATCTTGTTCTTTTATGAAAAAAAAAAAAAAGTTTTTGACCGTGCTGCGTGGCATATGGGATTGAACCCATGTCCCCTACAGCACAAGACTGGAGTCTTAACCCTTGGATTGTCAAGGAAGTCTCCAATGTTTTATTTTTTATTTTTAAAACAATATTTATGTCTATTTATTTGACTGTGCCAGGTCTTAGTGGGGGCATGTGGGATCTTTTTTTTAGCTGTGGCATGCAAACTCTTGTTGCAGCATGTGGAATCTAGTTTCCTGACCAGGGATGGAACCCATATCCCCTACACTGCAAGGCGAATTCTTAGCCACTGGACTGCCAAGGAAGTCCCTCCCTAGCTTATTTTTAAATAAATTTTTTATAATAATTGTAGGTTTATAGAAAAGTTGCAAAGAGAATTCCCATATACCCACATGTAGTTTCCCCTATTATTAACATTTTATGGTACACTTGTCATATGGTGACTGCAGCCATGAAATTAAAAGATGCTTACTCCTTGGAAGAAAAGTTATGACCAACCTAGATAGTATATTCAAAAGCAGAGACATTACTTTACTGACTAAGGTCTGTCTAGTCAAGGCTATGGTTTTTCCTGTGGTCATGTATGGATGTGAGAGTTGGACTGTGATGAAGGCTGAGCACTGAAGAATTGATGCTTTTGAACTGTGGTGTTGGAGAAGACTCTTGAGAGTCCCTTGGACTGCAAGGAGATCCAACCAGTCCATTCTGAAGGAGATCAGCCCTGGGATTTCTTTGGAAGGAATGATGCTAAAGCTGAAACTCCAGTACTTTGGCCACCTCATGAGAAGAGTTGACTCACTGGAAAAGACTCTGATGCTGGGAGGGATTGGGGGCAGGAGGAGAAGGGGACGACCCAGGATGAGGTGGCTGGATGGCATCACGAACTCGATGGACATGAGTCTGAGTGCACTCCAGGAGATGGTGATGGACAGGGAGGCCTGGCGTGCTGCGATTCCTGGGGTCGCAAAGAGTCGGGCACGACTGAGCGGCTGAACTGGACTGAAATGTCGTATTACTGAAACAGTGTGCTGTGCTCAGTCATTCAGTCATGTCCGACTCTCCGTGACTTGTGGACTATAGCCTGCCAGGCTCCTCTGTCCATGGGATTCTCCAGACAAGACTCCTGGAGTGGGTTGCCATGCCCTTCTCCAGGGGATCTTCCCAACCCAGGGATCAAACCCACGTCTCTTATGTCTTCTGTATCGGCAGGCAGGTTCTTTACCACTAGCATCACCTGGCAAACTCCAATGAACCAATACTAACACATTATTAAATAAAGTTCATACTTCATCTAGATTTCCTTAGTTTTTACCCTATGTTCCAAGATGCCATCCAGAGTAATTACCTTGCTTCATGTTTCTCAGGCTCTTCTTAGATATGACAGTTTCTCAGACTTTTCTTGTTTGTGATAACCTCGACAGTTGAGGACTCAAGACACTTTGTAGAATGTCCTCGCCTGGGGTTTGTCTGAGATTTTTCTCATGATAAGACTGGGGCTATGGCCTTGGGGGATAAAGGCCACAGACAGAGGCAAAGTACCGCTGCCATCACATCATATCAAGGGCATATCTACTCTCAACATGTTGAATCACTGGTGACGTTGGCCGTCACCTGGCTGAGGTAATATATGTCCAGCTTCTCCACTATGAAGTCCCCCAACCCGTCCCATTTCCATACTGTGCTTTCTGGAAGGAAGTCATGATGTGCAGCCAGTATAGTCTCCTTTTTAACACATCAGATCTTGCTTGTCCTCTTATAAATTCTCACTTAGTAGAGGCATTAATTTCTACTGAGTCCATAGTTTTCCAAACACTTAATGTTCTTTACACCAATATCAAGCATTTATATAGCAAAGATGAATAAAAAAAAGGCATGATCTGAGAGTCTTGTTCTCTTAATACTTCCGAGAACTCAAAACTAATGTCCTAAGAAGGCCTTTAAATGCCATAATAGCCATTTTTAGGAAAAACTTAAAACCATATGCAGCGGTAAGACCAACAGAATTATTCTGAATGCTTCCCTTTGTCTCAAGGAAAGTTATTAGAAGAAATAGGATCATTTCAGTTCTCTTTAGAAAGCTTATTTTAAGAAGAGTCTTGGATCTTAAATATAATTTCCTCACGACTCTCTGAAGTTCCAAAAAGGGAAGCATGATTGTTAATGTTATATTTGTCCCTTTGTCATAGACAGGGCTATTTTCAGACTAGATAGAATGATCTGTGCTTTGTGAAGACTTCACAGTACATTGAGGGCTGCGGAAGAATCACCCTGAGTGCACACGTGGCCATGTAATAGGACTTGAAACACGATGTTACCCTGGTGTAGTACTGAAGACCATCTGAAGTTTTCTATTTTTGCTCTTATGACCTACTTATTAGAACCATGACTTGTTTGATGCTGAGTTTCTGGATATGAGTAGTTATTAAGAGAAAATATGACTTTTCTTTTTAACAAAATGGTTCCAGGAATACATTGTAGGGGAAAAGGGTAAGTGTTTAAAATATATTGTTAAAATGCTCCCTGTGTTGAGAAACCTTTGTGCAATCCCTGACTTCATAATAAATAGGACAGTTTGTGAGGAAGTTCCATTATTCTCCTTTTGCCCTTTTCCCTTTGATCGAATGCCACAGTCAGTCATATACACGACTGGCCACATTGACTCCAACATCTCTTGAGGACAGTATTCCATCTCTGAGTGACTCTCACCAGCTCCAACTTACCTAGCTTATTTTTACCCATGAGCATTTTGAAAAAGAGTAGTAATGAGGGAAGTAACCTTATCAGATATTGAAACAACTTACAAAGCAAAATAATTAAGATAATGATGTATTGGTGGAGATACAGACCGATAAATAGAGATTCAAGAAAGAACTCCAATTCAAATGGAATTTGACACATGGTAAAGGTAGCATTTCAAAATAGCTGGGGAAAGATAGTTATTCACTAGACAGTGTTGAGAGGTGGTGGGAGGGAGAAACCTGGATCTTGACCTAATTCCTTACATTGTGTTGAATTCCACTTGGATCCAAAATTTAAACTTAATAAAATTAAACCATAAGGTACTATTATAAAGAGTGAGCATTTTAACAGTTCCAGAATGGAAAAAGTATAAAATTATGCAAAATTTAGAAGCTAAAGAACAAAAATGCAGTAACCTCTGTTTGACTTAAAGACACACACATGCACGCACACACACCAACTCAAAAGACAAATGCCGAATCTGACTGTCTGCAACCATTTCATACACGAAGGGCTAACAGTTTCAGAGAGCACAGATGTTCTTTTCGTGGGGAAAATAAAACAAAAGGCAAAAAGCATAGCAAAAGATGCCTAATCTTACTCACAATCAAATGTAAATCATTTCTGTCCCACTAGGCTAAAAACAGAAAATTCTGGAGGTGAGAAGTTCAAGGCCACCAGGACCAGGCAGCTTCTTTAGGTTCACTGTGCCCTCTTTCGCATGTGGCAATCGTCTTCCACGTGCTTACAGAATGGCTGCTGTACCTCCAGGCATCACGACCAGGATCCAGCAGAAACAAGGGGGCAGGTAGGGAAAAGGCCAAAGGTTCTTGCTCCAGAGTCTGCTCCCTGTCACATGTTTTTCTTGGAAGCCCAATTCTGATCCCATCTCCTTTGCTAGAACTGTCCTGGGGCTGCCTGGAAGGATGGGAAAGTGATTTTTTTTTTTAAATTTTATGCTAAAATGAATACCAATTAGGGATTTTCACTAGGTGAACACGCCGGTCTGACCAGCACCCAGATCAAGAAACAGTGGCTCCTTGCAACTGCCCACATGCTCTTTCCCAGTCACTAGAGAAGGTGAGCATTTTTAATGGGTACCTTCTCACTGTGGCCGAAATTGGGTTAAGAAAGAACAAGAGAATATCCGAGACCAGCAGTCTGTTACACCCTTCACTTTATATATTCACCCCAAAGGCACTCATCGATTTGCTCAAATCTTTCATTCTCAGTCTGAGAAATTTTATATTTTAAGAGACAATGGCTGAAATTTACATTTCCTGTAATTTCATAATGTGAGCCTAGGACCAGGAACACCTGGTCTGAATGGGAACTTTCTGCAGTAATAGATTCGTAGGCAGCTGCACTGAGATGGTCCCTGGGGGACACTGACCAGGTCCGAGTTTTGAGGTATCCGTGAATAGAGAGACGTCCTGGAGAACCCGTCCCGTGAATGGGATGAACATGAGAACATTCACAATTCATACACATTTTTTAAGAGGTGAGAAAACCCACAAGTAAGATACATGTGGCCAAATCTTAGAACAGAATTCAGAATTTATTCCTTATTACAGTACACATCTTGGAGAAAACATCTTTGTTATGAAACAGAGGCCACTTTTCACCCGGCACCCTGCCTCCCTAACGTTCATCTTGGAGAGAATCCGTTTGCAGGAGGCATCCAGCAGCATCCTGACACCAGCTAATTCGCATGCAGCAGAAACTCTACACATGCCGTAACTGTACGGGCTTTCGGGAAAAGCAAAGCTCATTCAACGTCAGAGAATTCACACTGGAGAAAAACCACATGCGCGTCATAGCTGTGAAAGCGCTTTTAGATGGTGCTGAGAGCTAATTAGACATCTGGGATTTCAGAGTGGATAGGAGCCCTGGGAGCAGAAGGGATGAGGAAGAACCTTCAATCAGAGTTCTAGCCTTGGACAATGTGGGCTGATTCACCAGGACAGGAAGCAGGCGTGTGTGCTGAATGGGGGAGGCCGTCCGGGGGAGGCGTGGGGCACACTGAACTCATTCACACTGGAGAGCAGCCTGTGAGTGGAACCAACGTGGAGCATCATCTTTGGAGAATTTACAGGAAAGAAACACTCTCATTGGAAAGATTGTAGGAGAGCTTTTAGCCAGTAATCAGGCTAATTCATTCTGGAGAAAAGCCTTGATTGTGGAGAATGAGGAAAAGCCTTCAGTTGTTTTCCTTATTGGATTTCAGAGAATCTTTAGTGATATATGGGGTAACTTTGAGGAGGGGAGGGGGTTCAGGGTTTGTTGTCAATTAAAGCATGAATTGCATTAAGTAGGGGCTTAAACTTTATTGCTTCTTCCACTGCAACCAAGATTTCCATTTCTTTCTCTGTCTCATAGAATATACACACACATATATATTTATCTCTAATGACTTAGGAAGATAAGCTTACAAACTTGCTTTTATAAGCTTAACTTCTATTCCCAGTAGGTATTCAGTCCAATTTTGCTGAATGAATGAAGTAATACAACAGGCAAACAGAGTCAGCCTAGTCTGAACCTTCAAGGGCAGGACTCCATAAATTGTGGAGGGTGTGAAAGGACTGTGTTGAGGGGGAGAGGCTTACTGGCAGGATCTGGAGGTTGCAAATTCTACCCTAATTGCAACACATTCGTGTTTGGCCCCCATTAACTTGTGGAACTTCTATGGGCCATGTCTCTTTACTGCTGAAGACTATTTTGAGTTGGGAAAGGGGGGGGGGGCGGTGCAATTTTTCTCCAGTTCTGAATGCATCTGACAGCTACATGAGGAGGTTACCAGTTTCACTTTGTTTTATATTTAAAACGAGACATTTAAAGAGGAAGGGCTAGAGTTCCTAAGTTCAATTCCTCTTTTCAGGCACATTTTCTTCTGTTGAAGCAACACAAAATTTGGATCAGAAGAAAGCTTCATCTAGTCCTTATCCACTGACTGCGTTTTCACCTCCCAACCGAACTCCTTATACCTAGCCTGGGATTCTAAGTCTTCTAGGAGACATCCTTGCTTGCCACTATATTCTTTCCCCAGTTGAGGAAGAAGAGATTCAGGTCCTGTGCGTTTCTGGCTCCTGGCTTTGCTTAGAGAAGTGGGAAGGAAAAGTAAAGAAAGAGGGCCAGGTGGCAAAGGGACAAAGCATGGAGAAAGCGGGAAGGGGCCTCAAGTCAGGGCACCCTGTTCCCCAAAGGATATGAAATGTCACTTAGGCTGGATGGAGAGTAACTAAAAAGCCTAGTTTTCCATCAGTTAAGTTCTAGCTGCCATACTTTTCCTTCGTCTAGTATATGGGGCTCATAAAACCCTGCTGTGTGATACTGGCCTCCTCCAGAATTCATCCAACCTAACTCACCATTTGCCGATTCCAACTTGCTTCTCCTTCTGCCATGGCCTTCTGGTCCATGCTCAGGCTCTGCATCCAGGGACTAATACCTACCCCCCACCCATTCCACGCTGATTTGTTCTAAAGTTCCTCATGGAGCCCCAATTTAGAAGACCCAGGCTCATGCATCTGGAACTGTCCTGAATCTTTCTTTCCTCATCAGTGCCCTGTAGGCTCCAGGAATCGGAACCAAGTGCTTAAGCTGCTTGCCTGTGTGGGCTATGACCAATCTTGACCTGTATTTCCTACCATACAATTAAGGTTTCCAGTGTCTAAATTGGGCTGATTTTCCATTTGGAGCTGTACCAAGAACCGTGGAGGAGTGCTGTATTGGCTGGCTAAGAATGCCTTAGGCTGCAAATAGCAGAAATGTGCTTAGAAAATAAAGACGGTTCAATTTAAAGATCAGTAAGACTGGAAGTAGGAGGTTCCAGGATATGTATGGTGGCTCAACGGTATCATCGAGGACCTAGGCTTTGTCTGTCTACTTGGCCAACCTTGGTCTGTTGGCTTTCCCCCTTGGTTTTGTTGCCACCTGGTCTCAAAATGGCTGCCACAGCCCCAAGTATCACATCTCAAACATCCCTGTTCAAAGCAGGAGGAAGAGACGAGCCTCTTCATTCTCCTTTAATCAGAAAGCAAAATCTTCCCAGAAGGTCCCCCAGCCATTTCCCCATAAGTTACGTTGGCAGAAATGTTGTACGCCCAGTTCCGAGCCAACAGACAGCAGAGGGCCGAAGTAAGGAGCCTGCCGCAGTGACACCCACGGGCTGAAGGACCCAAGCTCCTCCATTTTGTTAACAGAAAAACTCCATTTTGTAAGGTTCCAGGAAAAGAGCTTTTGGAAATCCAGGAGCCTTTGGAAATCCCCTGACCTCACCTCACCACCCATGAGCCAATTGGACCCCCAACCAAAATCTCCTGAACTTGTGGTCTACCTAGACAATGGGAACCAATCAGAACCCTTGGCCAGAACTCAACACCTAACCTTTCCACAGAAGGTAACCAATTAGACGTCTCCCAACTCGGAAACTCCCATTTTTTCAAATTTTTCGCGCGAGAATACCCTCTATAAGCAATGTAACCCAGAGCTCAGGGCTCCTCCCCATAGCCGCTGTGTCGGTATCGGTGGGAGCCCCAGCTTGAGCTTGGTAATAAAAACTCTCTTGCTTTTGCATCGGATATCGGCTTCCTGGTGGTCATTGGGAGATTTCGCAACTTGGGCATAACAGGGCGAGGCAGGCCTGGCGAGCCCTGGGGAGGCTCTAGGGCTAGCTCCTCTCGCTGCGTTTCCTGGAGTTCTGCCTCTAATCTCGAAATCCTTTATCTTCTTCCCAAACAGGCTCATTAATCCCCCAACGATAAGTACTGTTTTGCCTTTCTTCAGTTTCCAAGCTTCCACCTCAGTGTACTTCCGGCCAGCACCTGGCCCTACTTGCCCTCACCACCTCCTGTCACACACTGCCCATGCAGTCTGATTTGGAGGTTCAAATTTCCTAAAAGAGGAATCTGCCTGGCCTGACTGGCTTTCCAAATATTCCCTGAGTCAGGGGACTTCAAAAGTTATTGACCAGTGTACACAGATCCTGGATCACTGACCTGCATGAGTGTGTGAGTGTGTGTGTGTGGGTGTGTGTGGTGCAAGGAGGACAGAGGCAGAGTCATGTGATACAACACAGCCACCTGGGCTGAGCGAGGTGGGGTATGGGGGTGGGGCAGGACAGAGGCCGTGGAAGGTGGCTCCTGGAGCCCAGGGCAACAAGATAAGGAAATTAGGCCAGTCTACTAGAGAGACGCCAGGTGGACACAGGAGGGAAAAGGCCATTTTGTACACTTCAGTCTCGTTTCAGTGGAGGCCAAGTGGAGAAGAGAGGAATCCGGCTGGCAGATGAACCCAGGCCCTTGACCTGTGGCTGCAGCTGAACCTGCCCCGCCGGATCCAGCTGTTCAGTCACTCACTCTGAGGGCCTGTTACCTGACTTACAAAAGAAACAGCATAGTCAGTTTCTTGAGTCTGCCCTGACTCGGAATATCCCCGGAATTCCCACAGGAGAAATTCCAGGGACTGCCAGGAGGAAGCCGGGCTTTCTCATGAACATGGCTTTAACAGGGCCTGGCAGCATCGGGTACCCACTGGACTTGGAGCTTAGAAACCATTTTGTGGCTTTGGCAGGCCACAGAAGACTGGAGAAGCGGGACTAACTCAACATGACACCACGAAACGGGGACAGAAAACCGACTGGTGATTCCAGCAAAGGGAATGAACGATCCCACAGCGCGGAAATGAGAACGTGCAAGACCTGGATTCTAAGCCTCGCTCCTCTGCTTTTTAGGTGCATGACCTTGGGCAAGTTACCGCGCCTCTCCAGGTCTTAGTTTCTTCATTTGTAACTCGAGGATACAAACACCCCATTTCAAGCGTTGTTGGGAGGATGAAATGAGACCCTGTGCGTGAGGCACTAAACGCATGTGAGTGACTGGTCATCAGAGTCTATCACACGCTCAGGTGGGGCTGAGCCCCAGGTGAGAGCCCGCTGGCCGGCACCCATCGGAAAAGCTGGTGTGGCATGGCGGTTCTGATGGGGAGCTCCGCTGGGGGGCCCCGTGGTGGTGAGGGGGGCTGGGAGTGACTCTGCACCCATGAAGCACTTGATAGCTTTCCTTCTAGTTTCCTGAGCTATTTCCTAGAGGCCTTTGGAACAGCCTTCACCCAGCCCCCAATCTCTCTGGGCTTACAGTCCCTGTGCCTCCAATCCCCTCTCCCCCAACAGCCTTCCCTGGTTCAGCCATTTCAAACTCCTCTGCCTGTTTCTATCACTTCCTACTCGATTTGTTCCTGGGATAGGCCCTTCGAGGAGTGATCTGAGAGGGAATCTGGAGATCCACTGTAAGTGAGGTTCCGGCTCTAAACTCCCAGGAGCACAGAAACCCAGTGACCAGCTGTCCTGCCCAGAGACCGCCATGTGAGCTCGTGAGCCTGTGGTAAGCAGGAAAAGAGGCGGCTGGCAAGGACCCTCCCTTTTTCTCCTCAATGCTCCACGATCTACTCATCCTTTCACCGGGTTCAAGGCTTTACTGGATTCAAGGTTCAGCTGTTCAGAAGCAGCCTTGGCTTTCTAGGAAATGCAGTTCTGATGGGCAATGCCAGATCTAGGGGCTAGCTCTTATCATCCCCACCTCCAACATTTCTAACTTACTAGATTTTAAAGACATTTAGAAGAGCACGCCATGGCTATATAAATCCATGGATATATACATAGGGTCTGTCCCCCCGCTTTTTTTTTTTGTAGGGGAGATAGAGGGTTTGCAGTTAACAAAAGACAAGAGCTGTTCCTGCATTTTGTGCTTGGGACCCAGAACTCCGCAGCAAAGGGTGATGCATTTGTGGCAGCCAGCACAGGCGGGATCTTCCAGTACAGTCGTTAACATCTCTTTTCCTGTTACCTCCTTGCTGGTAACTCTGGTTGCTGGCAACTACAGGAGCGCCCAGTGTCGGATGAACACCTGCTACATGCCAGGTGTTAACTGAGGCACTATGAATACAGAGATGCTTCAGACATAGGTCTTGCTCTCAAAGAGCTCCAAGTTCATCTTGGGGGTGGACCCTTAGCCAGCCATCCTTAACTGGGACATTGGCCAGCTCTCCAACATGCTAATTTCTTGGTCGTTCCCTGCCTCCCCAATCAAGGTCACTCCCAAGGTTAGGGCAACACATGATAGCCAGCAATGCCTCCCAGACAGAGCCAAGGGCCTCTGCCACCTTATGGACATCAGGGCTAATCCAGCTTTCAGGTCGGGGTGGGGGAAGAGGTGGCAATAAAGATGAGATCACCTTCCTCCTGTGTGACCCGGAAGAGAATGGCCGACAACCATCCCCGAGAAAGCAGGTCACGTCTTCAGGCAGGGGTAAGCGTGTCTCCATGCGTGATGACCCTGAGCCACAAATCCATCTGTCTGTGTCCACAGCTGTATGCAGTCACCGATCCCCATGTCATCTCGAGTCCCTCGGTGCTCACAGGTGCTGTGAGTCCAAGGGACCCGGGGTGGTTCTTCCTCAAAGAGCTTTATATCTGTCTGAGGAGAAAAATGCATGAGGAGGTCAGGAAGGACCAGAGCGTTGCAGGGTGCGAGATGGGGCTCAGGGGCAGTGGACCCAGTGAGCAGAGTGCAGGCTGGGAGCCCAACTGCAGGCCCGCAGGGTCCCATGAAGCCTTCATGGAAGAGGTGGGCTTTGGGCTGTGTTTGGAGGGTGGGCAGCGCTCCTGGCGGAGCTTCTCATGAGCCCGGACCCTGAGTGCTCCAAACATGGTGCCTTTATTGCCCCCTTGGGAAACAGAGGATCCGACCAGTGGTTCCTCTTCTGGCTGCTGTAATCCCAACAGCCAGAGGCTCAAGGGTCCGTGCAGGCACAGAGCCCCAGAGCTTGGTCTGCCTGAACAGGGGTGCCTGTGATACGCTTATTTCCGATGGCGGCATCACAGTGTGAGGCCAGGGCCGCAGGCCCGCTATGCCCAGCCATTCTGCCAGAGCAGCACGGTGAGGGCCATCCTGGGGGCACCGCCGCTCCTCAGAGGCTGGGATCTGGAGCCTTTACACGGAAGGTGGCACTCTGGGGCGCCACAGACGCTAAGCCTGGCACGGCACACGTGGCCAAACACTTGCATCCTATTCTGGCAGAAGATCAAAGAATTCATACGGCAGAGGAAATCTTTGAACACTCTGAATACGGGGAAATTTCCATTCATCTCATAATTCATACTAGAGAGATTCCCCCATGAATGGCATCAATGCAGGAAAATCCTCTGAGCGAGGCAGCAGCTATCAGAGAACTCAGAGAACTCATGGGGGAGGGCCGGGGGCACGGGACGACGCAGAGAGAGAGTTAACAAAGAGCTCAGCTGGAGCCCAACACACTGAAAAACCTGCATCTTCATTAGCGCAGGGGCACTTTGAGAAAGCACAACTTGGCCCAGCCATTCTGGAGCTGTCTTTCGCAGGTGCTGAATCGGGGGTGATGATCATTTCAGGGGAAATCAGCCCTCATTCATCACCCGAGGGTTCGGGCTGGAGAGAGGGCAGGTGCTCATCGTGAATGAGGGAGACTCTTGGGAGTCCTCTGGCCTCGGGAAACTGGGAGGCCAGGCGGGGGCCCTGGGAGTACAGACAGAAAGACCTCAGAGCACAAGTCATATAAAATGGCCATGGAAGAGAAAAACACGGTGAAAGGGCCCATTTAGATACCGATTTTGTTGGAACTTGGACTTTCAGCACCTGTAATGCCGACAGGCTTGGGCTGGAAGGAACGCAAACACCCTGTGGGGGAGTCCGGTTCGGTGACAAGGTCGTGCACCTATCGCCCTTGGGGTCCACTTGTCCTTGGGGGACTTGGGGCCTTGCAGGAGACAAGCACAGGGGCTCCTGAGCTCTCAGCAGTACACTTGCCCACAGGGCCTCCATGTCCACGTTTCTTCATGGTCCCGCCTCCTGCCTCTTCCGGCAGGCAGGCAAGTCCTGTCCTTGTGTCTGCCATGTGCCCACCTGACTCTGGTGTTGCCCAGGGGACAGGAGGCCACCTGCCCACGAAGAGGCCGGTGACCACCATTACCTCTGACAACTCACGAATATGCCCCAGGGACACTGCTGTGACTGGGCCATCCATCCATCCAACAGATATTCGAGCATCTCCTCAGCTCTGTAGCTGGCACACTGTTTGTGCTGGAATCAAGGACAGGGGAGAAGGAAGTGTCAGTCACAAGGGGCTACCTTGGGCTACCAAAGAGGGGAATGAGGAAAACAGGAGCACCTTCGAGACTGCAGGGGTGTCTGTTTCAGACAGGGCTTTGGAGAGAGTTCTGGGGAGGCAGGGAGGAAGAACTCTGATCTAGTGACTGCCTCCCACACGACAGGCTAGCATGAGCTTTCTCAGCCCCCTGTCTGGGTGGCACCCGTGGTCTCTACTTTGTAAAGAAAATGAGTGCACAGCTAGCAAGCGGCACAGCCGGTCTGGGTCTCTCTCGCTCCTGACGCCACTGTCTTTCCATCAGCACTGGGAGAGAAAGGGTCTTTTAGCACCACCGTTCCTTGGGTAATGTTTCCAGAGGCTTCCGGGAGAGTGAGAGGCCCCTGGCGAAACAGGAAGAAAGAGGACTGAAGGGGAGAAGGGGATTGGCTTCTGCAGACTCTGGTGGGCAGAGGAAGACATTCATTCATTCACTCCTCTGTTCATCCATTAGGAAAATCTTCACTGAGCCCTATGGAGGCCCAGGTGCTGTGCCTCGGTGCTGGGGACGTGAGCGAGCAAGATGGACACACTCCTGCCCTCATGGCACTCCTAGAAGGAGGCAGGCGATCCCACAGGCCACCTGTTTTGAAAGGGGGAGCACAGAGGAGAATCCTGACCCTGCCTCGCATCACTGAAGCTGACTTCTGGGAAGGGGAGACCTGTCAGGGAAGACCTGAAAGATAAGCATCAAACTGGTGTGTGCTGGCGAGCGCCTTCCAGAGAACTAGGATGGCAGGTCTGTGGGTGAGGAGCAGAGCAGAGCGGGAAGGAGCGCTGTGTACGTGAGGAGAACCCTGCCTGACGTGGAGGGAGGGAGGCGAGGAGGGCGGGAGGGAGGCGCCAGGTCACCCGGGGCTCCTAGAAGGCGCTCAGACTGCACCCTGCGAACAACAGGAAGCCGCGGAGAATGCTCATCTTGGAGAGGCCCTGGGCAGTGTTAGTCCATCCCTTCCCTGGGAGCCCGGAGAGGGCTGTCCGAGGATTCGTCACGCCAGGGCAGATATAGTCTGAGTTCTGTCCTTTTCCTAACTAAGGAGGTTTGCCAAGAGGCGCCGCTAGCAGAGTGAGCGATAAAGCTCGGACTAAGTGCAGGTGCCTTGATCCCAAGGAGGAAACCTTTGGTGCGTGAAGGGCGGCGGACCTGAGGGTCCCACAGGATCTTCCGGGCAGACGTGCGTGGGTGGGCACTCCCCTCTCGTGGCCGAAGTGGGTACTGCACCCGTGTTCCCATACAGGCCCGCCTCTAGGTTCTCCCTGGGGAAGCCCCGGAAATGAGGCCTGGCGGCTGCCCCGAGCTGTGCACTCCGGGAGGTTTCCCACCTGAAACCTTTTATTGTTTGTTTGTTTTTGTTTTGTTTTGTTTTTTTAAATGAGAAACCTGAACGGTGGAGAAAATGTATATATATATATATGCTTATATATGCTTAAAATGTGCATATATGTATATGCTTAGAAAGAAAACGCTAGGGCAGCGTTACCAGTGATTCTGGAATACGTGACTTAAGAATTTTTCAATGTGTTTATATGTATTTTAAAACTTGGACGTGTACTACTTTTGTTGATAAGAGGGGAAAAAAATATTTTGTTGTTTTTAAAAAGAGCAGAAGTGACAGGAAAGCGCCCCAAGAGGGGGGCCGAAGTGGAGGCCAGGTGGCTGGTGTGAAAGCTGAGTGGCCTGGTGATGAGCCACCGCCCTGGCAGCCCTGTGTCTTTCCGCAGCTGCAAAGCACCAACGTGGCTGCTCACAGAGCCATGCGGGGACCAGGCTGCCTGGGGGCTGCCCTCCCGGCGGTTTCTGTCTAGCTGAGCCCTTCAGCTCACACAGACCTGGGCTCGGGGTCCCTGGCCCTCTGTCTTTGTCTCATGTGCTCGCCCTTCTCCCATCAGGGTAGCACCCTTCCAGCCTAGTCTTACAATGGACCCGACCGCCAGGTTCTGGGTGACCCGGAAGCATATTCCACAGGCTCACCCTAGATGATTCTCTGCTGTGTGAGCTCTGACGCAGGATGAGGGCTGGGTCCGCTCAGAAACTACAGAGCCAGCCACACCTGTTCCATCCACGGGGTCTGTGCTAGGGTGCCTTTTCCCGCCGGGGGTAAGGAGCTCACCTGGCTGGCAGTTCTGGTCACTCTGGTCACCTTCCTGGCTCCTCTCTTCTCTCTCCTACTCGAAACTTGTCTCTGGGGCAGGCCAGCTGCTCAACCTCCCCTCTGGGAGGTTCCCCCGAGGCCGGTCTATGGGACTGGATCTGGATGGGGGCCAAGGACACAGCCCCCACCATTGCTGGGGTCATTCTTGACTGGAGAAGTCCCCAGGGAGCCTTAATTTGTGCCGTGAGTTATGTTTCAGATAAATTCTTCATGAGCTTCTTTAATTTCAGAAATGTTCTGAAATACACAAGTTTTTTTAAAAAATCAAAGTCCCTTGATTATGGAAATTTTCAGTCCCACTAGAAAGAATACAATAATACAACAAACTCTCATGTTCCCATCACCCAACCCCCGTAGCTATTCATTTCCTGCCATTCCTGTTTCTAGTTTGCCCCACCATACTTTTGTGCGTGTGTGTGTAGTATTTTTTTTTCCCCTTTCAATATTTATTTATTTGGCTGTGCTGGGTCTTAGCTGCAGCACACAAGATCTTTGATCTTGATTGCAGCATGAGAGATTTGTTTTAGTTGCGGCATTCAAACTTAGGGATCTACTTCCCTGACCAGGGATTGAAGTTGGGCCCCTTGCATTGGGATCCTGGTTTTAGCTACTGGGCCACTGGAAAGTCCCTATGGAGTATTTTAAAAATAAATCTTAGACAGTGCATCTTTTTTTCCCCCTGATATATAACTCAGTATGTATCTGAATTAAATTACACTTGATGTTTTGGGGAATATATATGATAACAGAATAGTAATCTCCTGGACCCATTTCCATCTGCAGATGGACAGGGAGGCCTGGCGTGCTGCGATTCATGGGGTTGCAAAGAGTCAGACACGACTGAGCGACTGAACTGAACCGAACTTAGTCTCGAAGTCGCATCTGCCTCTTGTGACTCCATGGACTACATACAGCCTGGAGGCTCCTCTGGCCATGGAATTCTCCAGGCAAGAATACTGGGGTGGGTAGCCACTTCCTTCTCCAGGGGATCTTCCCCACCCAGGAACTGAACCCTGGTCTCCTGCGTTGCAGGCAGAGTCTTTACCAGCTGAGCTAGGAGGGAAGTAACCATGCCAGTCTCCTTTCATCTGCTCTCCCCTACCCCACCACATTGGATGTTTCTCAAGCAAATCTCAGGCATCATTTCACTCCTAAGATCTGCAGTATGTGTCTTTTTCTTTGTAAAGCATAAACCCCAATAGCATTATCACAACTAAAATTTTTAAACAGTAATTCCTTAATATCATTCATGCTCACATTTCCTTGATTAAAAAAAAATCCTCAATTGGTTGTTAGAATCATGACCCAATGCAGGTTGCATTTAGTTGACAGTCTCTTCAGGTTCACTTCCCTCATAATTTTCCCCACCTTTTATCTTGTAATTTGTTGAAGTATTTCAGCTGTTTGTCCTTAGTTCGAAGTGACGCTTAACAAACGCTCGAGCGCCAGCTCTGTGCCAGGCACTGTGCTTGTGCTGGAAATAAAGGCGTGAGCAGATCTGGGGCAAATCACTTGACATTCTCTGGACTCGGGTACCCCCTTCTCTAACAGTAAAGAGGATGGGACTAGATGCTCTCTAAAGGCTCCAATCTGATCACTCGGATCGCCCCTCTCATCACTATGATCCACTGTGCGAGTCTACGCAAATCTCAGCCAAACTTATTCCCAGGGGGAGGCCGCCTCGGTGATCAGAGGCCAAAGTGACGGCGGGACGACGTCGCCCGGACGCCGCAAAATCATTCTGCCCCGGGTGGCCGGCGGTATAACGGCAACCCCTCTGACCTCGAGCACTGGCAGGTCCTGCCCAACTACACTTCCCACAGTCCTCTGCAGCCAGCCGGTTACCACGGAGACAGGCTGGGCTCGTCGGTTCCGCAACCGTCGGGGGCCTGAGCCTGCGGTGATCGTGGGCAGATGAGCCTCCCCTCCCCATGGCTTCCAAACGGACCGGTCACGCGCCCCCACCCCTTGGTTCTGGTGCCGGAGAAGGCCGAGCCATTTGCCTGGGCCGGGGCCGTCGGCAGGCTGAACTACATTTCCCAGGAGCCTCCGGGCACACCCCGCCTCCGGTCGCGGGCTGCAGAAAAGATAACAAGGAGTTGTCAAGGAGACCGGTCCGGGGATATTTGGGCCTCTGAAGTCCGTCGACAGAGGAGCTGGAGACAGAGAAGGACAAAAGAAAGGAGGAGGATGGGTAAGCTGGTTATAAAGCAACATAAAGTACACTCCGTCCTGTTTACCTTTTTAGTGTCCACGGATGCTCAGGGTCAACGCGAGCGTCGCACAGCCCTCTGGGAAATGTAGGCGATGCTGCCCTAAGGACTATGGGAAACGTAGTCATTAGTTAACAGCCACTACCTGGAGCACCTACAGTCGAGGGTATGGGATTGAATCCTCCCTGCCTCTCCCGTTTCCGCTCAAACACAATGTTTGTCTGCCCAATACTTACAGAATCTTTCCCTTTCTCTACGTGCGAACCCTCAGTGCTGTATTTTAGACACACCCTTAAGTCTATTCTCCGCGCGGCCACCAAAGTAATTGTCCCTGCTCTGCTTAGGGCTCTTACACAGCTAATACAATCAAATCCATGTTAACCGGCTGGCATGATATATTTGGGAGAAGGCAGTGGCACCCCACTCCAGTACTCTTGCTTGGAAAATCCCATGGACGGAGGAGCCTGGTAGGCTGCAGTCCATGGGGTCGCCAAGAGTCGGACACGACTGAGCGACTTCACTTTCACTTTTCACTTTCATGCATTGGAGAAGGAAATGGCAGCCCACTCCAGTGTTCTTGCCTGGAGAATCCCAGGGACGGGGGAGCCTGGCGGGCTGCCGTCTATGGGGTCGCACAGAGTCGGACACGACTGAAGCGACTTAGCAATAGCAGCAGCCTGATATATTTGACCTCTTATCTATTGTTTTCCACAAGTCTCCTCAGAGATAAGAACTCTTCTCTTTAGATTGTTCATCTCATTTGTGTTCATATCTTAACGCCATTGCCACTTTTTTTTTAAATGCAGAGCACAACTTCTTGCTTTTAACAGTTGCCCTCCCAAAGAGGGTGATTAATTCCAAGAGTAGCTGGATTTGCAAAATATTCTTGAAAAAAGTACTTGAGTAGGTTTCTATCAGTAGAAACCAAGTTCCTCATACTTTGATAAAATTAGAATTTTATTTTTCCGAACAAAATATTTTATTACATAATCTGATTAACTCACACCTAGATGTTTTTCCAAGTCTTGTAAAGTCACCTGAAAGATTTATTAAAAAAAAAAAAGAAATAAAACACGATGGTTCTTACATAAATTACTTATTACAAAGCTCTGATAAGACTCTAAATATAAAATAGATGAGGTGTTTTTTTCCCCCCACAACATTTTGAAAGTCTTAGGTTCTATATTTACGCTTGATCCAAAGAGCTGTAAATGTGGAGTAAATCTGCCTGAGGCTTTAGAGAAAGGAGGCATACTTTTAAAGGCTATCAGAAAGCCTAGATAGGAATGAACTCTGTGGTGTAAAATGACAGATGAGGTGTTGCTCACATCAAAGCACCAAGAACTTGCCTTTTGAAGTGGAAATACTTGGCAGACACAATATTTCCATTAGCTTTTAACTTTGGTAGGAAGAATGGCTCAGATCATAAACGTAGAGAACTATTTACCTGATAAAGCAATTTAGAAGTCACAGTCAAAAATATGTAATCTCTCCTTAACATTCGAAAGCAGAGAGTTTCCTCCTTCCTCATTTATTTAATTTCTTTGGTTTTGGTTTTTAAAACATAGATGCCTTCGTTTCTTTCCTGAGGAAAGAATACATTTATTGCAAAAGCATCAGCCAAGGCCAGAATGATGCTGGGAAAGATTGAGGGCAGAAGGAGAATGGGGTGACAGAAGATGAGACAGTCGGATGGCATCACTGGCTCAATAGACATAAGTTTGAGCAAACTTTGAGAGAGAGTGAAGGACAGGGAAGCCTGGGAAGCTGCAGATCATCGGGTCACTAAGAGTCAGACACCACTTAGCCATTAAACAGCAACAAGGCCAAGATGGTCATGTACTTCTCAGAAGTCAGTTGGGGAAGGCTGAAGTCAAGATCTAAAAGAACCATAATTCAGAATGATTTTGAGTGGTGCAAATGCAATTAGTTACCTTTTCCATGGATATTGGAGCATTGGAGCGCTGCTCTCTTATGAACTTTTACATGTTCTCAGTTGCCAGCAAAATTCTACCTGTTGTTACATCAATTTAGCCCACACTATGGATATAAGGGTCTTCTGGTGTTCCAGAAAACATATAATGTCCAGGAACATTCCTGAACAATTTCGAGATATGAACATTCAAGTTACAATGTGAGTGGCAGTTTTCTTTACAACCAAGAAAGCTTCAGAATGCGACTCGGTCATTTGCTTGGTTTCAAGAAATATGATGCTAGATCTATGTGCCACATACTTGCAAACCATTTTCTGGGTGGTTTAGCTTCAAAAGTGATTATTTGCCCTGCTGTTGTTGCTGTAGTTGTTGTTGCTTTACCAAGTTCAGTCTCAAAGGGTGGTACTCTTGGCCAGGTCCACCTGTGGAACTCATCCGCCCAGTTACACGGGACAGTGGAGAGAGCTGGTGCGTGGGGTCCAGTTCTGAATCGCTTGCTGAGTCACCTCGACCTAGTCATTTGTCACTCCCCTCAAACCTACTCCTTTTCTTCCATAATGCCTCCTTTTTAGTTGCTCAGTCAAGTCCAACTCTGTGTGACCCCATGGACTGTAGTCCACCAGGTTCCTCTGTCTGTGGCATTTTTCCAGATAAGAATACTGGAGTGGGTTGCCATGCCCTTCTCCAGGGGATCTTCCAGACCTAGGGATCCTGTGTCTCCTGCATTGCAGGTGATTCTTTACCAACTGAACCACCAGGGAAACTCCCATAATGCCTCAGTGAACAGCATACGTGGTAGGCTGAGTAATGTCCCCCAAAATATCAGACGTGACTCCCTGTAATGCACATACCCTGTAAATAATGCTTTACTTAGAAAAAGCATCTTTGTAGATGTGACTAAATTAAGGATCTTTAGGTGGGGAGATTATCCTGGATTTCGTGGGTGGGCCCTAAATGCAATTAGAAGTGTCCTAATAAGAGTGAGGAAGAGGGAGATCTGTGTCAGGTACACAGGGGATTAGGCGATGTGAAGGAGCAGAGAGAGATTTGAAGATGCTGGCCTTAAAGACTGGAGTGATGGCAGCTACAAACCAAGGAACGACGGCAGCCACCTCTACACTTGTCTGCCTTCTGATCCAGCCCTCATGCTGTGATCAGAGGGGCTTTTCTACCATGGAGATCCTACATCGATCTGCAGTGATCATCCTTCAGTGGTGCCTCAAAGCCTGACTCCTTGGTTGGGTCCGAGAATCCCTTCATCATCTGACCCCTTGTCTGCTCACCCACACACGCGCATCCAGCCATCTCCATATACTCCACCTCACTCACACACTCCACCTCACTTACACACTCCCTTCTCCATCAAGTGATGCTCCCACACATCTAGGCTGTTTCACGCATCTGTGGCTCCTCACATCTATGATACAGAGAAAGGGATCTTTCTTTAACAGTATTTATTTATTTTTGGCCATGTCAGGTCTTACTTGCAGGATCTTTCATTGCTGTATGTGGGGATGAGTGGCGGCACCTGGGGCTTAGTTCCCTGACCAGGGATCAATCCTGCATCCCCCACACTGGGAGGTGGATTCTTAACCACTGGACCTTCAGGGAAGTTCTGATCAATTACTGTTATTACAGCTGTTATGTAAAGATTGACTACAGTTTGAGTTAGTGCACTCCCCTGTTTGTGTTCCTTGCAAAAGTTCCAACTGAGAGCAGGCCAGGAAGAAGAAACTCAAGCTAGGCTTAAAATGTGCTCACGGATGATCCAGGCAGTTTACTAAAAGTTTTGGTGTTGTTTAGTCACTAAGTCTTGTCTGACTCTTTTGTGACTCCATGGACTATAGCCCGCCAGGCACCTCTGTCCATGGATTTCCCAGGCAAAAATGCTGACCTGAGTTGCCATTTCCTTCTCCAGGGGATCTTCCCCATCCAGGGAGCGAACCCACATCTCCTGCATTGGTAGGCGGAATTTTTACCATGGAGCCACTAGGGAAGCCCTGATTTACGGGAACTGTCATTATCTGCCACTCTCTCAACCAGACTGCCCACACGGCTACATTTTATCCCTCTTCACTGTAAGAGTGAAATGCCGCCAAGCATCTTTATTCATCTCTTTTAAGTGTCTCTACTTTTCTTCCACTTTGAGTTGAAATGACATAGATTTCACTTTTGATCTACTTATTTTTAGGTTGGTTATGTTAAAAAATTCAGGAAGTAAAAACTATGAAAGAACAGTAGTTCCCAAGATCACTAAAGCACACTCACTGGTACAATAAACTGTAAACTCGCCGTACTTGGTTATTCTGAGCATTAACTCTTTTAACCATTTTTATAGATTAAGTGTTATGACAATATAAAATAGTTTTCCCCTGTATTACACAAAATAATATTTAAGAATTAAATTCCCCTAAGAAAATAAAAAACTTTTTAGAGACTGTATATGTATTCTACCATCCAATGTGATATGGTGTTCAGATAGCAAGGACATCAAAATAAAAATACAATCTTGGAGAGGTTAAATGCTAGTATTTTTCTAAAATGTCCTAGGCAAATTGTGCAGATTAAGGAATGAAAATCATATTTAAACGAATCCATGTGAATTACACTGTGGTCATACCACTGGGCTATGACAGGTACAATTCCACAACTTTAATGACATGACACATGGAAGGAGGCAAAAAAAAAAAAAGAAACCACCTCAGTTTTTCAGCTCTTTGGAGAGATTTGGGGCAAAGGAATCAGAATTCAACAGTAGGATTTCCTCAGCTGAACTAAGGATGGAGAACAGATGGTATAGAGTCAACTCCCTGGCTGACTAGTCTTTGGGGCAAACAAGGAAAATGCCTTCTACAGCCAAAGGGCGATGAGAACCTTCTTTGGTGGATGGACTTCAGGCTCTGCACTGACATTAACTTCATTTGGGATGTGGAAGCTTCCAGATGAAGGCCGGTCAGGTAATAATGGACATCTCTTCCCGGTCTCTGCTCTCGGACACTGAGTTGATTATGCTTCTTAAATACTTTATGAATTCCATCCTGATCTCTTCTGGGTCGTCCTCGAGATTCGAGTGCACCAGCTTCAGCTTGTTCAAGGGTGGTGCTTAAAAAGGAAAATAATGTAATTAGGCATGAACTTTAAAAAAATGAATTAATTAATTTAGCCGCACCAGGTCTTAGTTGCAGCACGAGGGATCTTTGATCTTTCTTGCGGCATGTGGGATCTCTAGTGCCCTGACCAGGCATCGAACCTGGGCCCTCTGCATTGGGAACACGGAATCTTAGCCACTGGACCACCAGGGAAGTCCCTAGGCCATGAGCTTTAAATGAGGGGCTATTTCTAGCTCCAAAGGATCTGACTCTTTCAGGAGCCAATTTATTTAACTTTCCCAAGTCCAGAAATAAAGTGGGGCCTCCGTGACACATTTTCACAGAGGAAGGTTTCACTACCCCCGGCAACAGGCTCACAGCTCAGCAAGCCACTTTCAGGCCTTCTTGGTTCTTACACCAGAGCAGAAGGCATTTCTGAATTTTCTGAGTTGTTTTCCATGATTACTTTGACACCTCTCTAATGGTCTGTCGCATGCAGATTGGAGCTTACAGGCAAGTCAGGAAAGACTGTCCCTAATAGTATGGATGAGGGGTTAGAACCAGGGTTTTTTTTTCCCCCTCTTAGTGTGTGTCTGCTTTTACAGGGTCTGCGGCCTGGCCTGGTTCGATCTACTAACCCGGCGATTCTGATTTACGTGGTGAGGAAAACAAATGGCGAGGACATAGCAGGTGCTCACAAGCTGCACAGAGCTGTTGGCTGCTAAGACACAGAGCAACATACAAATGCCCAGAGCATTTCAGACAAAAGCCGGAACTCCTGGCTCCTTACCCAAAGCTGGGTTTTCTTTGTCACTTCCAGAGCCTGGTTTGTGGTGTGCAATTAACAGACACTGAGTATTCTGTAAGAACTGCTGCTGGACAAAGCAGGAATACCACGTCTCAATTTCCTTCAGGTGACTTGGGATGTCGGTGTTGAAGACGATCACCACTCCGTGAGAGTCCTTCATCAGGGCTGGCCAGCAAGACTCGAACCTGCGTGGCGTGAAGGGTAGGTGGCTCTGGTTTCTGTGTCTTGTTTTTAATTTTTTACTGGAGTCTAGTTAATTTACAGTTAAGTTCCTGCTGTACAGCGAAGTGAATCAGTAATACATATAGTATGTCCACTGTTTTTAGATTCTTTTCCCATATAGGTCATTACAGAATACTGAGTTCCCTGCGCTAATAGAGTAGGTCCTTATTAGTTGATCTATTTTATATATGCATGTTAAGTCACTTTACTCGTGTCTGACTCTTTGCGACTCTATGGACTGTAACCTGCCAGGTTTCTCTATCCGTGGGATTCTCCAGGCAAGAATAGTGAAGTGCATTGCCATGCCCTCCTCCAGGGGATCTTCACGACTCAGGGATGGAACCCGAGTCTCTTATGTCTCCTGCATTGGCAGGAGGGTTCTTTACTACTAGTGCCACCTGAGAAGCCCCATTTTAGTGTGTGTATGTCAATCCCCATCTCTCAACTTATCCACCCCTCTTTCCCCACCTGGTAACCATAAGTTTGCTTTTTTACATATGTGATTCTATTTTGTAAATAAGTTCATTTGTACCTTTTTTTTGGTAAGATTCCACATATAAATGACAGTTCGAGTTTCTAATCATGGACTTTGAAAATAATGTCTAAGCACTAATCATGGCTAGATGACCTCTCACTGTATCATAACCCAGTCACTGACATTTCAAGAGCAATGCATGTCACCAGTCATTGATCAAGCCCCAGACACATGCTAGGAAGGGCGCTAGGCCGGAGTCCAAGGTGCCTGGTGGCCAGCTGATTTTTGAATCATTTGATGGAGCCCGTGCTCTAAAGGAAACGTACTTTGGATCGCCGCCACAGTCCCAGAGCTCAAATTCACACCCTGTGCCTTTGTTGTTGCTGGTAACATGTGGGTTCTCGAATTCCAGGATCCTAAAGATAAAATAAGAGCAGCACCTCTCCTTAGAAACACTGTGCTTTGGGGGTGCCCCTGGCACCAAAGTCAGGAGGCGGGTGAGGAGCAGGGACTGTGCGGGACACGGGTTTTTCAGGGCTCACCTCACTCCTTGGGTTGGGTTGTATTCAGTGATGTCAGAAGATTCTGTCAGAAAGTTGGCCAAAACGGTTTTTCCACTCTATGAAAACAAAGACAGTAAAAGATCTCGGGCAGTAAAACACGAGCAGAAAAGTCAACCATAAACAAGGCCTCCAACAGCCAGCTTGGACCCAGGTGGGATGGAGTAGGGGCCACGACCACCCTGAGATCACCCAGGGCAAGGGGCGCTCTCTGGTTGGGCGGGCGTGGCCCACTCTGGATTGTGGGGAGCACAGCTTTCAGTACCGGCTCTGCTGCTGGCTGACTTTACTTACTTCCAAGCAGGGGGAATAACTGGTTTAAAGGCACCAGGGCAGGAATGGATGTGACATCTTTAAGCAATAGAAAGGCTGGTAAATTTGAAGAGCAGCAAGGCAGAGGGAGATACATAAATGCAGAAATATATTTTGTTGTTGAAGCAAGATGATGGGTACTAGGACTCGTCATTCTTTCTCCCCTTGTATATGTTTGGGAATTTCCTTTAAAAAAAGATATATCTAAGCTTGTTTTATTTTTCATAATTCTGAGCACATTGTTGTGACTTGTCTATTTAATAGTTGGCGTCTTGGAGAGTTCTCTTTGTCAGTTTATTTGCCTTATTTTGTTTCACTCTTGCAGTATCTTCCGAAGTAAGAATGTACCTTCGTTTATTTAGACATTCTCTGATTGATGGGCACCTGGGGTGTTTCCACCTGTTCAATATTGTATAGATTCATGGGGAATGTGGATGGATCTTTAGCTTCAGGGTTTGAGAAATGTAACTACTAAACTATAAGCTATGCACATTTTAAACCTTAATAATTTGATCTCAGAGAAAAAGGTGTTATCAATTTATAGTCCCATCTACAGAATCCTAGAATACTCCTTTCCCTCAAAGTGCCCTAAGACTGCATGTTTCGTGCCTGCATGCCCAGTCGCTTCAGTTATGTCCGACTCCCTGCCACCCCATGGACTGGAACCCACCAGGCTCCTCTGTCCATGGTGATTCTCCCCATAAGAATCCTGGAGTGGGTTGTCAAGCCCTCCTCCAGGGGATCTTCCTGACCCAGGGATCAAACCTGTATTAGCAGGCAGGTTCTTTACCACTAGCACTACCTAAGGAGGCTGATGGGCAAACAAGTGTCATCTTTTGGTTTTGTGTTCTTGTGACTCAAGTCTTCTCATACTTCTCAGTCAGTTGCATTTCTTATACACAGACCTTGCTAGATCTATTGAGTTGCTTCTTACTTTCTTTACTGATTCTTAAACTTTCCTGTATGTTCTGCCTATGAATCCTTTTTTTGTCAAGCATTTTGCTAATATGTTCCCCTGGCTTTACCTTTGCTGTCATTTTTTCTACAGTTTCTTCATGTTTGTGTTGTGTTTAAGACGACCTTCCCTGACTCCAGAAAAAAAAACAGGTCTTTCCATATATTCATCTACTACCATGGTTCCCAGCGAGTGGTCCCTTGACAACCAGCATCCACAAAATGCAAATTCTCAGGTCCCTCCCAGACCTACTGAATCAAAACTCTGGGATAGGTCCAGCAAGTTGTACTTGTAACAGGCAATTCTGATGGGTGCTGAAGTTGTAGAGTTATTTATTTACAACCTCCACAGTTGTTTTACACATTTAGCTTTTCAGTCCATCTTAATTTTATTCTTGTGTACGATGTGACCTACACAAATATAATTTAATCCCCTGCCATCACCACCCACGTTAAAGGCTAACTGTTCCAAGACCAGGTAATAGTTCAATCCTTCCTCCTGGTTTTCTTGCTCTGTTGATGTATTTCATTAGGGAAAGCCACAGGTGCAAAGGAAAGTCGTGAGATCTAGGCCCTGATCACAAATCCACTCACTACCATGGGCCTTTGAGCCTCAGTCCAACAGGGTCAAGGTCTGGGAACGCCGAGTTCCTGGTGACGCCAGCGTCACACAACAGGGTGGGCGCGGTGGGAATGGGCTCCCAGCTCCTGGGGGGCTCCGGGTGTCAGGCACAATCCCAGGGTCGATCCTGCGCCCCCCCGCCCAGGCCCTGCTTGCCGCCCCGCCGGCCCCGGCCTCACCTCGCAGGGCCCCACAAAGAGGATCTTGGCCTTCAGCATCTCTGTCTGGGGCCCACTCAGGCGCCGCTCGAGCCCGCGTCGTAGTCTGGGCGGAGCGGAAGTCACTGCGCGGGTTGGCTACCTTCGTTCCCATGGAGACGGGAGCGGCCGCGGGGGCCGACGGGAGTGGGCGGGTTCTTGCCGGGGGCCGGCCTCCCCGAGGGCTCTGCGGTGGTCCCTTGCCAGGCTGATGCGAGGCGTGGGCTTTGGGTTGGAAGTGGGCAACAAGGCAACAAGGTAGGAGAGAAGCAGAAAACCCGGGTGCAGGTTCGCTTCGGAGTGGGGAAGCCCGTAGAGCTTGCGAGTCTGACCTCTGCTTGTGGGGAGGAGGTTGACTGCCGGTCCCCGATCTCCTTTATTCCTCCCTGTAATCCCCCGAGCTCAAACGGGTCAAGTAGCTGGTGAGGTGGGATTGGAACCAGGTATCTGACGCCTGTATCGCTCTGGCATGATACTGTCCATATTGAGAACGGATTTATCATGTCTCTAGCCCAGTCTAGGAAAGGTCAGGGGAAAAAAAAACAACGAATCTCTAGGGGTCCATCACTCACTGTCATTTGGATGATGTGGAAGAAACCAAAAGGCCTGACTAACTGATAGTGCAGGGGTCTGAAGGCATGGCTGCCACATTCAGTTTATTTTTGGTGAGGTTTATTTTAGGTCAGTGTATTTTTGTCTGTGCTAGGTCTTTGTTCCTGCGTGATCTTTCCTCTCATTGCTGTGAGCAGGGGCTATTTACTCTTTCTTGCAGTGGGATAGCGTCTCATTGGGGTGGCTTCTCTTATCATGAAACATAGGCTCTAGGGTCTCCACTTCAGTAGTTTCAGCTCCAAGACTCTAGACCACAAGCTCAATCGTTGTGGAGCTCAGGGCTTAGTTGCTCGGCTGCGTGTGGGATCTTCTCAGTTCAGGGATTGAACCATGTCTCCTGCATTGGCAGGTGAAGTCTTTACACTTAGCTACTAGGGAAGCCCCTTTGGGCAGTTTTAAATTACAGAGCCCTCCAGAATTTTGAGTGAGGCCATGAAGTTGTGTCTATATGGGGAGAGCGCCAATACAAAACATGCTAGTCCCCCGAAAGTGCTGTGAATTGTATGACAACAACAACAATAAAGCCGAAATAAGTCCAATACCAAACTGCCTTCCTTTGTAATACAGGGTGAAATGTAAAGAAGAGTCTACCTTAACTTTAAGACGTGGTACAGGTCTTCCTTGGCGGTCCAGTGGCTAAGACTCCATGCTCTCAAGGCAGGGGCCTGGGTTCCATCCCTGGTCCCACAGTTGGATCCCACGTGCTGCAACTAAAGATCAGCTAAAGATTCCACATGCCGCCAGGAAGACTGAAGATCCCAAGTGCTACAACTGGAAAGAAAGAAAAAAAAAAACCTCAAAAAGATGTCATTCAATAAATACCTTTTGAAAGCCCGCTGTCTTCTTCTAGATATTAGGGATGTGCCTGTACCTCTTGAAGCTTTGATTCTAGTGGAGTAGATGGATATTAAGTAAAAGAAAACTGTCTACTCTCAGGTAGAGACAGTTGTAGATATTGACAAGTGCTATGAATAAAAATAAATCACTAAAGAGTTAAGCTTTCCACGTGTGGCTCAGTGATAAAGAATCTGCCTGCCAAGCAGGAGATGCAGGAGACATGGGTTCAATCCCTGGGTCGGGAAGACCCCCTGGAGGGGGAAATGGCAACCCACTCCAGTATTCTTACCTGGGAAATCCCATGGACAGAGAAGCCTGGCAGGTTACAGTCCATGGGATTGCAAACAGTCGGACAAGATGTAGCAACTCAACAGCAACAACAAAGGAGTTAAAGGGTGTGAAGGAGCCAGTTTTGGATGGAGTCGTCAAGGCAAGACCTTGATGCAGAGGTGACATTAGAACAGAAAACGAGGTGAAGAGATGTCTCAAATGAAGCATGTGAAAGATCTAGGGTAAGAACACTCCAGCAGAAGAACAAGGGCAAAGCCACTGAGGGGGAAACACGCTTGTTCCCAAAATAGCCAGGAACCTGGCCGGGACCCCGGTGCAGGAAGGAATAGGGGGAGAGTGGTAGGAGATGCTTTTGGAGAGACCGTGTCAGACTTTGGGAATTCATTTTAAGGGTGATTGGAAGCCTGAGCCAGGGTTGTATTTGGCTCCATGTCATAGAAACTTCACCACAGCGACTTAACCAAATAAGGGATTTATTATTTTCTCATATAACCAGGAATCCAAGGATGGGTATACAGGGGCTGCGGCAGCTGCCTTCTCATTACTTTCCTGACATCTTTGTTGTGGCTGCTCTCCTGTTGTCCATTTGCTTTCTAGGCAGGAACAAAGAAGAACAAAGGTCGAAAGATACAGGTGGGACTTCCCTGTAAAGCGGTGGATGGGAATCCGGCTGCAGTACAGGGGGCACAGGATCACTCTCTGGTCCAGGAGGATCCCACATGCCTTGGAGCAACTAGGCCCTAGAGCCCCAACTACTGAGCCCATGCTCTAGAGCCTGCGTGCTGCAACTGCTGAGCCCCTGTGCCACAAGGACTGAAACCCACGTGCCCTGGAGTCATTGAGTCACAACTACTGAGCCTGCGTGCTGCAACTACTGAAACCCATGCGCCTAGAGCCTGTGCTCCACAACAAGAGATGCCTGAGCACCGCAACTAGAGAGCAGACCCTGCTCTCTGCAACTAGAGAAAGCCCACATGCAGCATCGAAGACCCAGTGCAGCTAAAAATAAATAAATAGTAAATAGATACAGCAGCGTGTACATATCAAATAAAGTTAAAGCCAAATGAACTTAAAAAAAAAAAAGATACAGAGGACAATAGACTCTGCTTTTCTAAGGAAAACAGTGGCTTCCTTAGAATCCCTATCCAGTAATTTCTTAGGTCTCATTGGTCAATACTGTGTCACATGGCCTCCCTCACTGCAAAGGAAACTGGGAAATAGAGGTTGTAGCTTTGCATATTTCTCTTCCCAAGAAGTGGGGCACAGAATGGGAGTGAGGGTGGGCGTGAGGATGTGAGGCTGGTATTGGCCAGAAAACTGGCCAGCCAAAAAAGTCATCATGGAGGATTCTGAGCAGCGGATTGACATGATCTGATTTATGTTTTAAAAGTGATCACTGGCTGCCGTGTGGAGCAAAGGGGTCAAGTGTGACTGCACAGATGACAATTAGGAGGGTGTTCAGGTATCTTAAGAGTGAGATGATGGTGGTTTGGCTAGGGTAGCAGTGGTGGTTGAATCTGCAACACGTTTTGAAGGTAGAACTAACAGGAGCTGCTGACCGAGTAGATGTCAGGGAGAGAGGAGTTCAGAATGAGTCCCAGGACATTTATTCATGTGGTTACGTGAATAATGTGCCATTTCCAGACTTGGGAAGGCTGGGGGAGGATTTGTGGTGGGAGATTAAAAGCTCTGTTATGGTTGTGTTAGTTTTGAGATGCCCATTAGTTGTTGAGGGAAAAATGGGAGATAAGATTCTGTACCTGATGGGTGAGGTGAGGACTGGAGCTTGAATCTGATGAGATAGCAGTCAGCACGTGGAATGCCACTGAAGCCACGGACTGGATGAGAACAAGTAGGGGGTAAGTGCCGGCAGAAAAGATAAGTGTAGGCGAAGAGTTCCCTGGGACACTGCTATTTAGAGGAGACTCTAGCCAAGAAAGCTGAAAACTAGGAGGGCATGACATCGTGCAAGCCACGTCAGGACTGTGTTGCAAGACGGGGAGTGATCCATTTTGTCAGGTGCTGCGGAGAGATCCAGGGAAGTCAAGGAAGGTGAAGAACTGACCATTAGATATAGTGACAGTCAGGGATCACTTTTTAAAGCTACTTTTCACTTAATATCTTTGAACATGTGAACACACACACACATACTTTTATCAAAATGGCTAAATGTGATCATGTATTTCCTTTCATTTGGGGTAACTTCTTTTTGGCTCCCTTGAGCTTCCCTGGTGTCTCAGATGGTAAAGAATCTGCCTGCAATGCAGGAGACCTGGGTTTGATCCCTGGGTCAGGAAGATCCCCTAGAGAAGGAAATGGCAACCCACTCCAGTATTCTTGCCTGGGAAATCCCATGGACAGGGGAGCCTGGAGGGCTGTAGTTCATGGAGTCAAAAAGAGTTGGACACAACTGAGCGATGAATACTTTGGCTCCCTTACCTCACCTTTGACCTCTCCTTTTCCCTCCTTACCTCTTAAAGTTTTCATTCTAGTGAAGAGATAGACAAAGAGTAAACTCCCAATGGAGAGGCTGTGATTGCACCCTGGGGTGTATCCTTCACTGTTTTTCTCCATACATCTCATGCAGCCCCATTCTACAAGACTCTAAGTACATAGAGATCCATAACAGGTTGCTAAAAGGTGACTCCAATTTTGGCTGAGGCTTTAAAGTCTGACAACAGGTGTTGAGTGTCTCCCAGAGTCTAGTCCATTCTGTAGAACTTAACATGTCACCTGGAAGTTATCAAAGTGTCATGAGGTTGCAGAGGGAGAGAGGGAGAGTTTCTTTGGAGAGTGTGCTGTTTGCTCATCTCGGGTCAAATGAGAGATGGAACTTCAGAGAACTTGTCCCCTGGCGTTTGGACAGCCCTTGTTTTCTCTCCCTTTAAATTTTATTTATTTATTTATTTTTGGCAACATTGTCTTTGTTGCTGTGTACAGACTTTCTCCAGTTTCAATGAGCAACTCTACTGTCTAGATGCCATGTGAGGGCTTCTCATTGCTCTGGGCTCTTGGGTGTCAGTAGTTGTGGCACATGGGCTTAGTTGCCCCAAGGCATGTGGAATCTTTCTGGACCAGGGATTGAACCCCTGTTCCCTGCGTTGGCAGGCAGACTCTCAACCACTGGACCACCAGACAAGTCCAGCCCTCGTTTTCAAAGTGCACCTTTGGAGATGATGTGCTTGAATTCTTAGTTTGGGGTTCTGGAGGAGGAGGAGGGATGTATTCTCAGTTGATGAAAAAAATGAAGATGAAGTGGAAATAAGCTGGATGGAAGGACTTTGTATTCTGGGTGCGAATTAATTTGACTGAAATAACAAAATCCTATTTTAGTGGCAACAAGACAGTATGAAAGTTGACAGTCTAGAGATGGTATGGTAGCTGAAAAATGGCCTCATGGACCAGGATCTTTATACCTTTGTGTCTCTGCTTTCCTAAGGTTTAGTCTTTGTCCTCATGCTTGTTACCTCATAGTCACAAGGTGGCTGCTGTGCCTCCAGGCATTATCCTCGCAATTAAAGAAAGAAGAAGAGGGAAGAACAAATGGCAATTAGGAAGGTATTCAGATAGCAAGATGATGGTGGTTTTCTAGTTGAGTCTGCACTCTTTAAAAAAGTTAATATTATTTGATTATAATTTAACTATAATAGATTGTAAGTCTTTGAGTTTTGGAAAATGCATAGACTCATATACATTTACCATCCTACCACCTTACTCAAGTTACTGAGCATTTCCATGACCCTGAAAGTTCCCTCATGGTTCTCTGAAATTGACTCTTTCCTACCCCTGGTCCCTGGAAAACTGTTATACTTTTTGTCACTATAAATTAGTTTGCCTGTTCTAGAATTTTATACAAACAAAATCACAGAACATTTACTCTTTTGTGTCTGGTTTCTTTCACTTAGGATAATATTTTTGATATTTATCCATATTGTGGCTATGAATAGTTCATTCCTGTTTATTGCTGAGTTGTATTTCATGTATAATTATACCAGGACTTCTGAATCTGTTCACCTGTTGATGGTGAATTTGGGTTGGGCTGTTTCTAATTTGAACCTATTATAAACATAACTGCTAGAAATAAAACTTTCTGTGGACACCTGTTTACATATATGTTGGGTGAATACTTAAGAGTGGAATTACTGTGTAATATGGATATATATTTGTATTTATATGTCTGTATCTATGTCTGTGTCTACATCTTGCACACACATAGTCTCTCTTGGTTCCTGGTTTCCTGTTTTTCTCTTTTCCAACTTTTTCTTTTATATTGGAGTATAGCCAATTAACAGTGTTGTGACAATTTCAGGTGTACAGCATAGGGACTCATCCATACAGATCTACGTATGCATTCGCCCCCAAACTCCCTTCCCATCCAGGCTGTCACATAACATTGCTGATTTCCTGTCTTATTCAGTTGGTTATACTCTGTTATTGTTTAATTTTGATGTTCCAGTTGTCCTTCATTTGGTCAAGGGGGCCGCATGAAACTGGGGCCCTTTGGACTACCTCTCTCCTTCTCTGAGCTCTGCCTTACTATTTTAGCACCATGACATGTTCCCTAGTGCTTATTTTGCTAATACTACTTCAGTATGCAGGTCAGGAAACAACAGTTAGAACTGGACATGGAACAACAGACTGGTTCCAAATAGGAAAAGGAGTACATCAAGGCTATANCGATGGACGTGAGTCTGAGTGAACTCCGGGAGATGGTGATGGACAGGGAGGCCTGGCATGCTGCAATTCATGGGGTCGCAAAGAGTCAGACATGACTGAGCGACTGAACTGAACTGACAGGAGGATGCAATGGTAGAAAACTGACATCAAACACACTACTGAATAGGACAAAATAGTCACCTCTAAAGGAGATCAGCCCTGGGATTTCTTTGGAAGGAATGATGCTAAAGCTGAAACTCCAGTACTTTGGCCACCTCATGTGAAGAGTTGACTCATTGGAAAAGACTCTGATGCTGGGAGGGATTGGGGGCAGGAGGAGAGGGGGACGACAGAGGATGAGATGGCTGGATGGCATCACCAACTCGATCGACGAGAGTCTGAGTGAACTTCGGGAGTTGGTGATGGACAGGGAGGCCTGGCATGCTGCAATTCATGGGGTCGCAAAGAGTCAGACATGACTGAGCGACTGAACTGAACTGAACTGAACCATCAAATATTACACACATTCTTTTGTATGTATTAAAAAAACTAAAAGTCCAGGGAACCTCGAAGAAGTTGTTTCTTTTCGCATCTGAACAATTGAGGGCAATATCAGCCCACCCACCTGGCTTTTGGGGATGTGACTTAGATGTCTGGGTGGGGCTTTGGGAGAACCAATGCCCGCCCGGCACTTGGGTAGGCGCTGGGTTTCAGGGATGCATCTGTACCGTACCTCCCCACCCAGGGAGCTGCAGTCTAGGTACGGAGACCATCCTGTCTAGTGCTTTTTATCTTGTTCTTTACCAAAAATAATCATCTCATTTTAATTCATGACTGGAGCCAGTATTAAAAGGCAAGTGGTGAGTCCATACCCTAAACTGATGTCAGGGAGGAGGCAGGAACCACGAGGCTTTACAGCAGTTCTCCTTTCTGTGTGAAGAGACTCTGTGTCTCCTCTGTGTGCAGAAATGGCCTTGCCTCTCCCTCTGCACCAGCTGTGTCGGGTCCTGAGCCAGGGCTTCCTCAGCCTCCGTGTTTCCTGAGCCTCTCTGGAAGGTGTTCCATCCCTTTACAGCCCGTGACTTCCCTGAAGAGTCTTCTTCACATGTGGGTCCACTGGACCCAGTTCAAAGCCTGGTACCCAGTAGGTACTCAATAAATTTCAGCTCTGTCTCCCTCTCTCCTGGCACATGCATGCAGACACACATACAAACACACGTTCATTTACTCTATAAATATGTAAGTTAATGAAAGTTCCCTTATACTTGCCTTGGGGGCTTTAGTTTCTATTTCCAGGTGAGAGAAATAAAAAATGTGAACTGCTTTACATTTCTTGGGTATAAGTACTATATAAATTTGGGATTATTATTATTATGGTAGATTATTGAAATACTTTGCTTTATGACTTTCATTTTAATTAGGGGAGGTTGACTTCAGACGGCTTAATATCTGGTCTTTGGTCCTGAAGGGAGCAATATGACATTGGCAGGGGCCAGGCCTGGATGACCTAAGAGTAATTTTTCTCCTGATTCTGTGACTTGATGCAATAAAACCTCTCAGTTGAAAAACTTAAAGAAATACACTTGACATACTTCAAATCCTTTCTATAAATTGTTGAAAAGATTTAATATAACCGCCAGTCATAAAATCTTTAATTTGACTTGACCTTCCATGGTCCCAGTTCTTACACATGCAGTTTTTATTACTAAAGAATAAATGATGGATTTCCTGTTATTCGAGGGAATAAAAATGCCCTTCAATCACCTCCTCCTACAACACAGAGATCTGAACATGTTCGGTTCAACTCTAAAAGATAGGAATGATCACAAAATGGATTGTAATCTGGAAGTATTTTGTCTTCTATGAATGCAGGCATCCCTTACTTTTATTATTGTCTTTTAAAAAGCTCTAGCCAAGGATAAGGTTCAGCAAGTTTGGTTTAGGGCAAGATCAATAAAATAAAATTATTTTTCATCAATCCCCATTAGAAAGCCTGAGCTATGCTTTCAATATAAAAAAGTATTTCCCAGAGGGTTGAAGATAAAGCTTTTGGCAAAAACAATGAAACAGGGATGTGGCTTAACTAGGACCTTTTGTCTTCATTTGGCAATGTCCTGCATGCAGGCTTTGGGGAGGCAGTTGTGTGGTGGAAAGAGCGTTGATTTTGAAGTAGGGTGGAATTTGAAATTAACTGACCGATCTTAAGAAGATTACTTATGCTCTTGGGCTTAGTGGGAGCCAACATTCAAGATGGCCCCATGACTTTCACTTCTTGGTTTTCATACTCTTGTGTAGTTCCTCTGGCACTGAAGAGGGCTGACCTATGTAACCAACAGGATAGTGAGGGATATGTGACTTTCTGAAAGTGGGTCATAAAAAGAGACATCGTAACTTCTGCCCTCCACTCTTGTTGATCAGTCATTCTGGGGCAGATCAGCTGCCATGTCTTAAGGACACAAGCCACCCTATGCAGGATCTCATGGGGTAAGACACTGAAGCCTCCTGTCTCCTGACTGGCATCAACCTGCCAGCCACTGTGAGTGACCCACCATCCTGGGTGGGTACCCCAGCTCCAATCAAGCCTTCAGATGACTTGCAACCTGGCCAACATCTTGCCTACAACCTCCTGAGAGATTCTGAACCAGAACTACCTATCTAAGCTACTCTCAAATTCCCAACCCGCAGAAACTGAGATAGCAAGTGTTTATTGTTGTTTTAAGGTGCTAAAGTTTTGGGGTAATTTGTCATGTAGCAATAGATAACACAGAACCTTAGTGTCTCACCCACTGAAAGGATTCTAGACCAATCCTCTAGGGTTGTTGAAAGTGAAAGTTCCTCACTTGTGTCTGACTCTTTGCGACCCCATGGATTATACAGTCCATGGAATTCTCCAGGCCAGAATACTGGTGTGGGTAACCTTTCCCTTCTCCAAGGGATCTTCCCAACCCAAGGATTGAACCCAGGTCTCCTGCATTGCAGGCAGATTCTTTACTAGCTGAGCCACAAGGGAAGCCCAAGAATACTGGAGTGGGAGGCCTATCCCTTCTCCAGTGGATCTTCCCAACCCAGGAATTGAACCGGGGGCTCCTGTGTTGCAGATGGATTCTTTACCAACTGAACTATCAGGGCAGCCCTGATAAGATTGTTAGGATTGAATGAGATGAGACATACAAGCAATCCAGTCCAGTTCCTGGTACGTTAGATGGTTGATATTGGACAATTACCATCACTTGTAATACTTTCAAATCTTTGTAACACGTGTGATGCTTTTTAAAAAATATCATTTCTTTGGCTGTGCTGGGCCTTAGTTGGGGCATATGAGATATTTTAGTTTTGGAATGTAGGCTCTAGTTCCCTGACCAGGGAGCGAACCCGGGCCCCCAGCTTTGGGAGCACCAGAGTCTTAGCCACTGGACCACCGAGAAAGTCCCTTGTGATACTTTTGATGCACTCTTTCCATCCCCGTTGATCACAAGAGTTCTCCCACTACACCGATTGTACCTTTTGAACATTGATCTTCCTTTGCTGAGCGCCCCCCTCTGCCCCTGTATTTTGGAGGAAAGAGCATTCATATGCTTAACCTATTGCAAATAAGTTAATGCCTTGACTAACACTTCTGATACACTTCAGATATACTTCTGTTAAAATTTCTTCTTAGTTACTTCACTCTTGCTGAACTTAGCTAGTTTCCTGCTTTTTTGTTCCAAATTCTGTATGTTTGCTGAAAATGAAGGCTACTGTTCATTCTAAAGGCTGGAGGGTGGAGGAGGATGGAGAAGAGAAAGCTCCGGAGACCTTGCGCTAAAAGGGATATTCTGCTACCTGCTCACCAACTTTCTTCCAAGAAAACTCAAGGCCAGCTTTTGTTTTATTTGTGCTTATTTGCGTGTTTAAACAGGTAACAAATTCACATGGTTAAAAATAAGAATGTTAGAAAAAGAAAATTCCTGAGGAAGTCTCTCTCCCACCTGTTCTCATCCACCCCATTCTGTGCCTCCTCCTCCAGATAAAGAACTACTTTTCACGGTTTTTCATGCATTGTATAAGCAGATATTATCAATAGCATGTGGCTTTATTTCTCCCTTTATTGCAAAAAGGCATTAAGTTCTATATATCCTCCTCTATTCCTTCTTCTTCTTCACTTAGCAGAATAGCCTGGAGAGCTTTCCGTATCAGTGTAGTGAGAGCTTTCATCTCCTTTTCATGGTTGCATAGTATTCTTCCATATGGATGTACCATACTTTGATTAACCAGATCCATTTTGATGTATACCTGGAAGTTTCCAGCATGATATTATGGCAAACTGAGCTGCAGTGACTAACACTGTGTGCATCTCATTTCTGAAACATGCTCTAGGATAAATTCCCAGAGGTGTGATTACTGCTCAAAGGGTATATGCACTTTTGAGTTGAATAAATAGAGCTAATTTGACCTTTACCTAGACTGTGCCACTTTGTATTTCCATCAGCAATGTATAACAGCCTCTGTTTTCCTTCAGTGTCAACCACAGAGTATATTATAAAGTTAGTTTTCAAAGTTCCCACATTAATGATGCCTGTGGCTTGGGAATAGGGATATTTATGTTGAAAACATCAGCTAATTTCTATGATGTGTTTCTTCTCTTACTTATCATCAGGTAGTAATTCATATAGCACCTTCTCAGAGGGCAAGGTGTTCAAATACAGGCTGGTGATTTCTTGACCTGGAAGAGGGGAATAGACCATGGATGGGGTTGGACTAGGGCTTCACTGGTGGCTCAGCAGTAAAGAATTGCCTGCAATGCAGGAGACATAGGAGACACGGGTTCCATCTCAGGGTCAGGAAGATTCCCTAGAGGAGGGCATGGGAACTCACTCCAGGATTCTTGGCTGGAGAATCCCATGGACAGAAGAGCCTGGTGGGTCACAAAGCATGGGGTTGGACTAAATGTCCTGAGATGCTCCTTCCATCCTAATTATCTGGTCTGATGCTGTGTCTCATCCATTGATCTCATCTTCTTTCCTCCCAATAAAACTTACATATTGGAGTCATGTTCTAAAAACATTTGATAATTGTTTTCTCCAAAGGTGTACTTTGATATCTTAAGTACGCGTCAACATTTCACATACAAGCCCATGGTGGACCTGACCGTATGAGTTTCCTTTTCCTCGGGTGACGGCCAGGCTGGAGGAAGACTTGCCTGGGTGTGGAGCTGAGCCGGGTGATTTTGGCAGTCCCTCCAGGAGACGTGTTTGGGGAAACAATTGCTTTCCTACAAGAAACAGCCCAACCACCAGAGCAGATCCATTCATTGGCCTTAAACACTGTCTAAAGTCCTTTGGGAATCAACCCAAACACAAATTAGGATGTTTCCTCCTTTGCTTCCCTTCAAAGTTCTTTGCTCCTATTATCTAATCAATCTTCATAGCAGGTTTTGGAAAGGAAGATGGTTTTCCTCCTGTCATGGGGACTGCAAGTCCGGAAGCAGGAGGAGAAGAAGGCGGGTTTCCTGTAACTGTCCTCCCTTTGGGGCCTCTGGGAGAGTCCTGTTCTGTGTCGACTTCTACCTTCTCTGTCTCTGGGTGGATGTTTGGGGCTCATAGACATGTTCTGTAGTCAAGTGGTCCCCAACCTTTTTGGCACGAGGGAGCAGTTTTGTGGGAAACTGTTTTTCCGTGAACTGAGGGTGGGGATGGGGAATGGTTCAGGATGATTCTCATAATGAACAGGCAACTGAGATCCTCGCAAGCACAGTTCACAGTAGGGTTCGTGCTCCTATGAGAATCTAATGCCGCCACTGATCTGACAAAGAGGAGAAGCTCAGGTGTAATTCGAGGGATGGGGATGAATACAGATGAAGCTTCTCTCACTGGCCTGCTGCTTATCTGCTACGTGGCCTGGTTCCTAACAGGCCATGGCCCGGTAGCAGTCTGTGGCCTGGGGTCTGGGAACCCCTGACCTACTCCATGAGCTGAAGGCCCTCTCCCACCGCCACTGGCAGCTCCACTTTGTGAATTCTGTCTAAACGCTAGTAAGATGACTTTGGGTAAGCATAAGTCTCTGAGGCTCTGTTAGATAGGAATAGTAATCTGCATGTCACGGGACAATTGGGAAGATAAAATGAGATCATGTACATGAAGATGCTTGACATATCATAGCCAGGATTCATTGTCAGGGAAAATAACCGGCCAACCAACCATATAAACAAACACCATCATTATCATCATCAACAACAAAATGATTTGATCCAATCAGTTCGGTAGCCCTCAGCAAAACATCCCAGCCAATCAGATGGGACCTTTACAGTCCCTGGCTGTCCCTATTGGGTGAGTCACTGTGCGAAGCAGGGATACAAGGAGTTTGGGCTCTGCAGCTGGCTGGTCTGAGTTCAAAGCTTGGCTCCACCACTTCCTGGGTGGGTGACCTTGGAAAAGTTACTTAACTGCTTTGTGCTCCAGTATCCTTGCCTGTAAAATGGCCATAATAATAGTGACCTGCTTTGTAGGACTCTTGTGAGGATAAATGTGCTAACTCACCCCAGGCACTCAGCTCAGTTCCTGCCCTTGTTGAGCTCCATCACCATCTGATTTTAGAACTGCAAAGTTGGCCCAGCTCCAGGGTAATGCTGTTTCGTGGACTGGTCTTTATTCATAGCATGAAAAATTGCTAAGAAAGGCAGTTAAGATTACTACGAATTAGGACCACAAGAGGAGCCAGGAGGAGACTTGACTGTGTTGTGTAATGCTATCAAATGTAAACTGGCTAGTTATGTGTCTGTCCTGCAAAGAGCTGGTATGCTCAGATGAGGACCAATGGGTCAGCAGAAGACTCCTTTCAATGTCTTCCATGGGCTTTCAGCTCACAGCACAGCAGTCATGCAAAGGCTGGACAGGAAGCTGCGCTGTAGGATAGCAGAGCAAATCGTAAATCAAAGGCATGCTCCCTCCTACACAGACGGGGAGAGGGCCTGGTGCCACAGGACGTGAAGTCCCCGTTCCCCCAGGAAAATGAAGTATCAAGGATCAACCATCACATCGCTTCTGTCATCAGCTAGTTATAAGGAAAGGTCAGAGAGTTGGGCAAATTTTTACTTGAAAAGAGATCTCTTTGGCCCATCTGAAGACTCTCAAAATGGTGAAGGGGATTAATCAAATTGTTTCTGACAAAGACCATGAAAACAAGAGAATTTAATTTGAAAATTAGGAGCATGTGAAAACTAAAAGGCACAGTTCGAGCCAAACAATTTGAGGCGATTCTCAGCATTCATATGGATTACGTTACGAAGTCCAGGAGAGGCTGGGGAGCAGGAGGCAGGAACATGATGGTCACCAATTATCATGGCTGGGGGATGCATATTAATGGCAATGGAATCACCTAATGTGTGCTGAGTCCTTACAAAGTGCCACAGGGGAAGCCCAAAAATACTGGAGTGGGTAGCCTATCCCTTCTCCAGGGGATCTTCCCCACCCAGGAATCGAACCAGGGTCTCCTGCATTGCAGGCAGATTCTTTACCAACTGAGCTATCAGGGAAGCCCATACTGAGTGTCACAACCAACCTGAAGCACTTTGCACATATCAGCTCCTTTAAAATTCTCAACAACCTCATAGGTATGTGTGTGCCAAGTTGCTTTATTCATGTCTGACTCTTTGCAACGGTATGGACTGTAACCCACCAGACTCCTCTGTCCATGGGTTTCTCCAGGCGGGAGTATTGGAGTGGGTTGCCGTGCCCTCCTTCAGGGGATCTTCCCCACCTAGGGATCAAGTCTGGATCTCATGACTCTCCTGCACTGGCAGGTGAGTTCTTTACCACTAGCACCACCTGGGGAGCCACTAACAACAACCTCATAGGTAGGTACTACCTTTACCTTCATGTCTAAGACACAGAGACTGACCTGTTAGGAGTCATCCGGGATTTGAATGAAGGTTGTGTGAGTCTGGGACCCAGCTCCCTACCACTACCCTGCCCCGCTGCCTTGCTGGTGCCATCGTTATGGTGGGATGTGTGTTGCTTGGTGGCTTCGCAATGAGTCTTTTTTGTAGTATTTATTTATTTGGGCGTGCCAGGTCTCAGTTGCAGCACGCAGGATCTTCGATCTCCATTTCGGCTTTCGGGATCTACACGATCTTTCAGTCGCTGCATGTGAACTCTTAGCTGTGGCATGTGGGATCTAGTTTCCTGACCAGGGATCGAACCTGGGCCCCCTGCATTGGGGGTTCAGAGTCTTAGCCACTGGACCCTCAGGGAAGTCCCTTGTTGAGGAATCTTGATCATTGACCATTTCTTGATCATTTCCCTCGATCAGGGAAACAAAGCAAGTTGGTGACCAGACCTGCATTTCAGGGGGATGCCTCTAAAGCCATTAACAGGGAAGAGAGGGTACAGACATCCTCCCCCCACCTCCTCCCCCAACCCATGTGTCTTCCTTCCCCTCCCCTCCTTCCCCCTTCCTTCCTCTTCTTAACTTGTCAGTATGGACAACTTAAAATGCATACTCATCATCTGCTTTAACCATTATCAACCATTTTCGGCCACATTTTATCTACCATCATCACTTTTTTTTTCCTGGAGTATTTTACGCTAAATCCCAGAAATCATATCATTTCACCAGTACATACATATGTTTAACAGATAGAGGCTTTTTAAAAAGCATAACCACTATGTCATTATCACACCTAATAAAATGAACAATTAATCCTGAAAACATCATCTAGTCTCCAGTCCATATTCAATTTTCCTCTATTATCTTAAAGACTTTTTTTTTTTTTTTTACAATGGATTTGTTCAAACCAGGATCCAAACAAGGGCCATCCATTGTGTTTGGCTCTTGAAATTTCAAAGCCTCTCTCTCTCTCTCTTTTTTAANAAGCCATTAACAGGGAAGAGAGGGTACAGACATCCTCCCCCCACCTCCTCCCCCAACCCATGTGTCTTCCTTCCCCTCCCCTCCTTCCCCCTTCCTTCCTCTTCTTAACTTATCAGTATGGACAACTTAAAATGCATACTCATCATCTGCTTTAACCATTATCAACCATTTTCGGCCACATTTTATCTACCATCATCACTTTTTTTTTCCTGGAGTATTTTACGCTAAATCCCAGAAATCATATCATTTCACCAGTACATACATATGTTTAACAGATAGAGGCTTTTTAAAAAGCATAACCACTATGTCATTATCACACCTAATAAAATGAACAATTAATCCTGAAAACATCATCTAGTCTCCAGTCCATATTCAATTTTCCTCTATTATCTTAAAGACTTTTTTTTTTTTTTACACAATGGATTTGTTCAAACCAGGATCCAAACAAGGGCCATCCATTGTGTTTGGCTCTTGAAATTTCAAAGCCTCTCTCTCTCTCTCTTTTTTAAGTTGATTTGTTTATTTGTCTTCCCTGCTCCAAGGATTCTAGTTCCCCGACCAGGGATCGACCCTGCACCCTCTGCCTTGCAAGGTGGGTTCTAAACCACTGGACTGCCAGGGAAGTCCTAACCTTTTTATTTTGGAATAATTTTAGGTTTATAACGAAGTTAAAAAGCTTGTATAAGAGTTCCTGTATATCCCTCACATCATTTTGCTTAATGTTAATCTCTTAGGCGACCGTGGTGCATTTGTCAAAAGTAAATTAATGTGAATACATTACTATTAACTAAATCTCAGAGTTAATTAAGAGTTCATCATTTTTCCCCCCACAAACATATTTTTTTTTTCTTTCTGCCCCAGGATCCAATCCAAGATACCATATTGCATTTGGCAAGTCTCTTTAATCTAATCTAAATTTTGATCTAATTTAATCACCTTATTTTTCTTCCTTCTCATGCCAATTATATTGGGAAGAAAGCAGGTTAATTGACCTGGGGAATGTCCTGCATTTGTACTTGGCTGATTGCCTCTGGTGTTTTAAAAAAATATTTTAATTTAATTTATTTATGTCACTTCGTTGTGGTATGCAGGACCTAGTTCCCTGACCAGGGATCAAATTCAGGTGCCCTGAGCAGGAGAGTCTTAACTAGTACTGGACCACCAGAGAAGTCCGTAAATGATTTTTCCCATATTTCTTTATACTGAAGGCAGTTGAACTGAGCTGTAATTTACATCAAGTGAACTCCATCCCTTTTAAAAACATATTGATTTTTATTTATTTATTTAGCTGTGGTGCGTCTTAGTTGTGACACGCAGCGGCGTGTAGAATCTTGCTCCCTGACCAAGGATGGAACTTGGGCACCCTGGATTGAGAGTGCCAGAGTCTTAGCCACTGGACCACCTGGGAAGTCCTGCTCTCGTATTGCTGGACATGTTCCTCTGGTTCCCGTATTTCCTATAAATTTGTGATTAGACGCTGAGGCGTCGTTAGACTGAGGTTCCATGTCTTTTCAAGACAGGGCTTCTTCACGGATGCTGCTGTGTATTTCCCATTGCATTATCTTATGAGGCACATAATGACTGGAGGTCCCACTTTTGGTGATTTTTGGAGGAGCTTTTTGAACCTGCCAAGCATATTTACTTTATTTTCCAAACCACTTTTTCAAAAAAGCCCATTTGCTTTCTTTGGATTAGCATCATTTGCATTAGACAGAGCTTCTTCTTTTTTTTTTTTTTAAGTCTTTATTGAATTACTTACAATATTGCTTCTGCTTTATGTTTTGGTTTTTTGGCTGAAAGGCATGTGGGATCTTAGCCCCTGACCAGGGGTCAAACCCATATCCCCTGCATTGGAAGGTGAAGTCTTAACCACTGGACCACCTGGGAAATTCCTAGACAGACTTTCTTTCTTTCTTTCTTTTTTTCACACTGTCTCCTTAAGATGTTTTTCTAACCAGCTCTCACCAGAGGCAGAGTATCAGTGCTAGCCATTGTACCCTTAAGGTTCTCCTCATTGTCAATGGACTTCCCAGGTGGCTCAGTGGTAAAGAATCCGCCTGCCAATGCAGGAGATGCAAGTTCGATCCCTGGGTCAGGAAGATCCCCTGGAGGAGGAACTGGCAACCTACGCCATTATCCTTGCCTGGAAAATCCCATGGATAGAGGAGCCTGGCAGGCTACGTCCATGGGGTCACAGAGTCAGACGCAGCTGAGCGCACACACACTGTCAATGGCAAGAAGGCCCTCTGAACTGGCTTTCAAAGCCTTCATGATGCGTCTGTGGCAGTCTAGCTGTACTGGCCTCATCTGCCCTCATCCACATCCTCTCTGTTCAGCCCACTTCTGCTCCTTCTCCTTCTTTCCCCTTCTGGACACTGCCCCCACTTTCTCTCCGGCGAACTCCTACTCATCTCTCGGTCTTAGCTCTCAAAGGGCTCTTCTGTGACCTGTGACATCTTTGACTCCCACAGGCTGGTCTGGCCATCAGTCCCTCTCTTGGGACTCCCTACACACCCCTTGAAGGTGTCACACTGCTTGTACCTGTGGGTTCACTTTATTTGTCTACTCAAGTCCTCTGGGTCCTGGGCACCAAACCATGCACAATCCATCTTAGCTCATGCAATTTCCCGACACTGTGTATATGGCTTGCTCTGGGGTATGTGCATGTAAGGAAGTAAGCAGTGAGAGATGATTCCAGAAGGGCAGTGAGGCCAGTCCATGAAGGGCTTTGAATGCCAGTTCAAAGAGAGTTCAGACTGTGTTCCGTAGGCAGTGGGGAGCCACAGCAGGTGTTTGAGGGAGAGCAGCCAGGGCAAGGACTGAGGCCAAGAGGGCCTTTAGCTCTGAGTGTCAGGCTCAAAGTGAGGTCCAATCTAAATCCTTGACACTCTCTGCAAAGTCCTGGAGGGCAATGATATGATCTGCATTCTAGAACCATCTTTACTGAAGGTCACTTAGGGAAGATGGAGATGAGTGAGGAGGAGAACCAACAGACACGAAGCTTCCACAGACCCGTGTGTACGTGTGTGCTCCTTTGTGTCCGCTTCTTTGCAGCCCCATGAACTGTAGGTCACCAGTCTCCTCTGCGCATGGGATTCTCCAGGCCAGACTGCTGGAGTGGGTCGATATTTCCTCCTCTAGAGGATCTTCCCGACCCAGGGACTGAATCTGCATCTCCTGTGTCTCCTGCATTGCAGTCATCTTCTTTACCTGCTGAGCCAACGTATTATATGTCTGAATGTAAATAGGTGTATATGTTCCTAATGACCCTTGGTGGGAATATTCTTTCCGCCTCTCAGACAGAGAAGGAAACTGAAGTTCAGGGAGGTGAAGAAAGTTGCCTGAGGCACCCTGTAGTCAGTGTGTGAGCTGGGGTTCTGTTGGGCCTGGATGCTTGCTGGAGGGTCGGGAGGCAGCAGTGGGAACATCAGCGAGAGATTCCAGTGAGGCCGGATTGGGGGGCATCCTGAGCCCCACCCCCACACCAACTGGGGAGCACTGAGGGATGCATACTAGACTCGGGGGCTGCTTCCCCATGGCAGAGCCCCTCTGGGTGGTTCTGGGAGGGGGCCCAGGCCAGCCTGAAAAATGCCCATGCATGGAGTCAGACAGCCACGCAGGCTTTGAAACAAAACGGGTCACTTACTTTGTCCCCCTCCTCCCCATAAGATTTTGATTAAATTGACAGGGTCATCTGGTCACCACCAACGCCTTAGCTTTAATAGTGTCTTAATGTTAAAACCCTTGAAATAATTTTTGGCTCTCCTTAAGCATGAAAAGATTTTCCCCCAAAGCCTTTAATTCTGCACTCATCTATTTTTCCAATCAAAGGCAACTCCATGGCCTTTCATGGTCTTAATTAATGGCTCTGTAATCAGAATTCCACTCCAGTTGCCTTCTCTCCCCACTCCCCCCTTTATCCTGGTTTCTCAATGAAGAGCTTATCTAGAACTTGTCCCGACTTCAAACAGACACTTCATGATAGTAAATTGCAGTGAGGTTTTATCAAGTGGAACAACCTTTTCATTCTCTTTCTTTTGGGTCTTGGTATTGGTGCAAAACCTCCTTTAGGGCACATGGTCTGCCTTGCTCTCTGCTTTTCAGCAAAGCATGACTTCCGAGAAGCATGGGGAAGGTGTTTTTGATTATGTACAACAAAGACCTTATAAGATGTTGGTAAATCCTTATAAGACGTTGGCAGGCTGGTGTTTATGGGGTTATCTGGAGCCTTTTGGTTTGAAGCTTGCACCTGGCAGCCCTTTCTGAAGTACTAAACTCAATTTTGGATAGAGATATGAGTAGGAAAGGTATCAATCTCTCTTGAAATGAGTGTCAAGTTCCTTCTTTGGTCTGGCCATCTATAGGACCCACCTGGCATTTTCATTTATGGTTCTCTCTTTTTCTTTTTAACTTTTCTTTAAAAAAAAAAAAATGTATGGGACTGTGCTGGGTCTCACAGCTGTGGCATGTGAGATCTTCAACCTTTGTTGCAGCATGTGAGATCTAGTTCCCTGACCAAGGATTGAGCCCAGGCCCCCTGCATTGGAAGTATGGAGTTTTAGCCACTGGACCACCAGAAAAGCCCCTATTTGTGGTTCTCTCCTTTGCTTTGTCACCTACAAGGAAGGAAGAATACAGAGTAAACAGTTGTGTTGCTCAGGTCCCCAACTTTAATGAATGTCTTCCAGAAACCACCCCTTGGAGGGCAGCTCTGTTCTCTTTTCTCTTCCTGGGGACTTTGGAGAATGAACCAAGCGGTTCACTGATTTACTCAGAAGTCCAGCCAATATTTATTAAGCTCAGACTGAATGTGATATTGTTAGGTCCAGGGAGACAGAAATGGGTGGGAAACTCCCCTTGTTCTTAGAGTGTGCAGTTTTGGAAATAAAAAACAGGTTAAGACATAAGCACGGCAGGTGGAAGTGGGTGTGGACATAGAAGGATCTCTGGGAACCTAGTTGGGGGATTTGGTGAAGGGCTGTGTCCTAAAGAATGCTCACCAGAAGGAGACTGGGTGGGGAGGGAAGAGTATCTTTGTTCATTTGTGCTGAGATAATACCATGAATTGAGGTGGGTTTACAAGCAACAGAAGTGTGTTTCTCATGGTTTCTGGAGGCTGGGAAGTCCAAGATCTAGGAGCCAGCAGATTTGGTGTCTGGGGAGGGCCTGATTCTTGATTCATAGAGGGTCATCTTCTTGCTGTGTCCTCACATGGCCAAAGAGGGGAGGGAACTCTCTGGGGTCTCTTTCTTAGGGCACTAATCCCATTCATGAGGGCCCCATCCTCATGACCTAATCATCTCCCGAAGTCTCCACCTCTAAATACCATCACATTGCTGATATTCAGTTGCTCAGTCATGTCTGACTCCTTATGACCCCGTGGACCACTACATGCCAGGCTTCCCTGTCCTTCACTATCTCCTGGAGTTTGCTCAAATTCAGGTTCATTGAGTTGGTGATGCCATCCAACATCTCATCCTCTGTTCTCCTCTTGCCATCAATCTTTCCCAGCATCAGGGTCTTTCCCAATGAGTCAGCTCTTTGCATCAGGTGGCCAAAGTATTGGAATTTCAGCTTCAGCAACAGTCTTTCCAGTGAATAGTCAGGGCTGATTTCCATTAGGACTGACTGGAGACAAACTAAGACATTTCCTTTCTTCATTTTTTCACCTAGTAATCTCATTAAAGGGGGCTTCCCTGGTGGCTCAGATGGTAAAGAATCTGCCTGCAATATGGGAGACCCAGGTTTGATCCCTGAGTTGGGAAGATCCCCTGGAGGAGGGCATGGCAACCCACTCCAGTATTCTTGCCTGAGAATCCTCATGGACAGAGGAGCCTGGAGGGCTAGAGTCCATGGGGTCGCAAAGAGTTGGACATAACTGAGCACACACACGCACACACACACACATTAAGGTTTTAGGGGAGCGTTTATTTAGCTGTATCTATCTCAGTCCGCAGTTTCTTCTCATCACCATATTTGAGTTGGGCCTTTGGTGCTGGCAGCTGGGCAGACTCCATGTTTTTAAGTGTTTGTCATTGCTGTTGTGTCAGTTGCTCACCAGGGAAGTGTATTTTAGGTTTTGCTTTTTTTTTTTTGGCCGCATTGCACGGTGGCATGTGGACCAGGGATGGGACCCGCGCTTCCTTGCAGTGGAAGTGTGGAGTCTTAACCGCTGGACCACCAGCGAAGACCTAACTTTCACTTTTAATACTGCTTTTTCCCCTTTCAAACTTGTGTTTGTTTAAGATCCTGGGCTACTGTGGTAGCTGTCTAATTTGCTGTTGTCTTTGTGTGTTTGATTATTTTTTTTATTCCTTATAAGAGAACACAGAGAGAGTTGACTTGCTAAAGCCATATGTGAATGTTAACAATGCTGAAAAGGCCTAGATGCCTGCAGTTGTCTCCTAAATGTCTGTTTCACTGCCAGTGTTTAGGGAAACTGGTAAGCTTACACTTGTACCTATGCTGAGCAAGGAGGTGTTCCCTTTTATGGGAGTGGGTGGAATTTTACGGGTGTCCAGGTAAAGAAGAAAACAGAGTCAGCATCTTCCATTCTATCCATGCTCTGCTCGTATTTTGCCCCTGGCCAAGTACAGAGAGCTTGGAACAAAACAAAGAAGCCCCTTTGTTGTGACCCTATAGCCACCTTGAGTCAGTCCAGCCCGCTCCTGTGCCGGTCTGGGATCTGGAACAGCTGGGAGGGAGGGCTGTTGGAGCAATCAGTATGAAAACCAGCCGGTCTCTACCATTGCTTCCCTGAACTTCTGGGAGAATTACAGGATCTGTGTCCTAGAAGGGGACTGGTGGGGGAGGGGGAGATTTCTGTTTTAGATTAACAGGAGGATTTATCATGCCAGAAGGTCAATATTTACCTTGGCTTCAGCTTGATGAGTATTTACTTCTCTGTTCAGTTGGTCTCTTTGCTGACTTCAGCAGAAGCGAAGATCTGCTTTTTGTCTGTCCAAGAGGATGCTGACTGATATTTTCTTATCAGAAAGGCCTGGAAACAGTTGCAGAGGAGCCCACTTCTCAAGGGTGTGTGTGTGTGTGTGTGTGTGTGTGTGTGTGTGTTGGGGGCCTTGTCTACTTCCACCAAGAAATCTGATCCCTCTTTGTACAAACAAGCCCGTTTCTAAGGCTCTTTTGAACTTACAGACCAGTGAGAGAGCACAAAATCACAGACAAATCACTTCTCTCGTCTCCTCATATGAAAAATGGGGAGATTGTGAGAAGCCTGATGGTCTGTGTCAGAGTTGTGGTGAGTGGTCAAGGAGCTAAGGGCTCAGTGGCACCCTGATGACCCTTATCTGTCCAGTTGCCATTTTACTGAGGTCCGGGGCGAGGGGCTAGGGGATGCCCCAAGATTGCCACGGAACTAGGGAGAGGGAGCCAGCAAGTATGAGCTGGATACCAACTCCAAGCCTTTAATGCTTGACTTCTCGGACTCTTGGGAACAGTGACTTCTGCCTCTCATGAGGCTTTAACACGTATTCGGTGAGTGCTGTGGGCATAGTTTAGAAATACAGAGATGAGTACTTGTGTGGAGCGCGAACCAGAGACCCGCTGGGGTGGCTAGACTCTGAGGAGTCCCTGGATCTTTCTGAGGACACCAGAAAGCCCTTTATTTCAAGGCTGCTCAAACTTCCCCACTCTTGCTGCCAGCCTCAATTATGTTTAATCTTGAAAAATAATGCAAATGGCACATTCTACTCAATGATGTTCCCATATTTGTTTTAAAATGAAGTTTTGCTTTAAATTATTGACCACAGAGAAAGATACACCAGATTTATCCCAGGCTCCAGATTCTTCTAAGAAAGCTCCCAGCACTCCTGGGTTATAAACCCACTTGGGGGGTTGAGAAGGGAAGAGGGGGGCATAGTTTAATTTTAACCCCTCCCCAAAGCTCTGTGAATAATAACCATTAACATTTATTGAACATTGCAATGCATCAGGCACATGATTCCAAGAACTTTGTGTGAATAATTCACTGAATTCTTTTAGCAAATCCATACATTGGGTACTGTTATTCTGATTTTACAGATGTAGAAGCTCAGAGAGGTTAAGTAACTTGTCCAAGGTCACACAGCTGGTACCCTTTGGAATTAAACCCTATTACCTGGTGTCCTCTGGAGGTGAGGGAGGGGTTAGAATGTGATACCGCACATTCCACGTGATACCACACATTCTAAGAATGGAGAATTCTTCTCCATTCTTCTTGGCTCCCATGCCCTCTTTGGGGGAGGGGGACGGGTACTGGAAAAGACTTTAGAGACAAGCCAGTCCACTCTTCATTTTCCAAATGAAGGACCAGAGAGGGAAGGGGTTTACTCTAGGTCACCCAGCAAGTCAGCAGGGGCACCAGGAGCAGACCTGGGGCTTCTGGGTCTGAGTGACCTGTGTGATATCACATTTCTTTTCTTGATGTTCAGCATCTTTGCATTTTTATCCCTTGCCCTCTAAATGGAATCTCCTCTTGTTATCAGAGCATTTGTCCAGACTTCCAGCTGGTTTCAAGAGTCGTCTATTTACTCACGGCTGTGCTGGGTCTTCGTTGCTGCTCGTGGGCTTGCATCAGTTGCTGCGGGTGTGGGCTCCTCTCTGGCTGCGGTGCACAGGCTTCTCACCATGGTGGCTTCTCTTGTTGCAGAGCACGGGCTCTAGGGCACATGGGCTTAGTTGCTCCGCGGCATGTGGGATCTTCCTGGACTATGAATTGAATCTGTGTCCTCTGCATTAGCAGGCAGATATCAACCACTAGACCACCGGGGACGTCCATGCTGTTGAAGGAAAAAAAGAAGTTATTTTAACTCTTCCTATAGAATAACATAAGCACCCTGAGGGTACTTGCTTCTCGTAGAGCATGCACTGCACCCAGCAGAGTTGTGGGCATGCAGAAGTTTCTCAATATACATTCATGGGGCCAGAGTGAACTTTTTTGTCTTAGAGGTCAAACAGAGGACCAAACTCAACCAACCGCCTTAGTCCTGAAGTTTCTGGGATGTATTAATCCTTTCCCTAAAGCTTTTCATCCTAAAAGAATCATGCAGTTATGGAAGAGTGTTATCCCTTTCTCTCCTTGGTCCCTCTAGCTTGGGTGCCACCCATGGCACTGGAAAAATGAGTTTAAGATAAAAAGTGAACTTTCCTCTACTGCAATGCCTTCAGCATAAAGCCAATTTATAGCAACGTGGAATTCCTCTGGTCTTTAAGGTCTCATTATGCAAGTGAAGGAGAGAGAGGAAGAAGACAGATGCTCACAAATTCCTGGCGGGGGGGGCGGGGGAGGGATGACCTCATCATTTATTGGGTGTTGGAAAACAGCCCAAGGAACACAGTTCAGATTCCATTTGGGGGAGGCACTGAACATCCCCTGATAACCCAAATTCTCCAGATCTTTTAGGCCTTGAGAAAGGGATGGAGGGCAAGATGAAGAAAGTGGTCCTCGGTCCAAGTGCTGTTTCCTATTAGGGGGCTGGCCACTCGGAGATGGACTCTGTGCATCCTTATTCCTTGGTGGAAACTCTGGACTTGGGAAGTGTGGAAGTCCCATTTGAAAGGCTGAGGCATAGGACTTCCCTGGTGGCCCAGTGTTAAGAATCCACCTTCCAATACAGGGGACATGGGTTTGATCCCTAGTCGGGGAACTAAGACCCCACAAGTACTGGGCAACTAAGCCCATGTGCCACAACTAGAGAAGCTCACGTGCCACAAGTAAGACCTGCTGCAGCCAAGGAAATAAAAAAGCAGATCTGTGTGCAGGTCAAGAAGCAACAGTTAGAACTGGACATGGACCAACAGACTGGTTCCATATCGGGAAAGGAGTACGTCAAGGCTGTATATTGTCACCCTGCTTTTTAAACTTATATGCAGAGTATATCACGTGAAATGCTGGGCTGGATGAAGCACAAGCTGGAATCAAGATTGCTGGGAGAAATATCAATAACCTCAGATATGCAGATGACACCACCCTTAATGGCAGAAGGTGAAGAACTAAAGAGCCTCTTGGTGAAAGTGAAAGAGGAGAGTGAAAAAGTTGGCTTAAAGCTCAACGTTCAGAAAACTAAGATCATGGCATCCAGTCCCATCACTTCATGGCAAATAGATGGGGAAACAATGGAAACAGTGAGAGTAGATTTAAAATCTTCTTTATTTTGGGGGGCTCCAAAATCACTACAGATGGTGACTGCAGCCATGAAATTAAAAGACGTTTGCTCCTTGGAAGAAAAGAAAGCTATAACCAACCTAGACAGCATATTAAAAAGCAGAGACATTACTTTACCAACAAAGGTCCATCTAGTCAAAGCTATAGTTTTTCCAGTAGTCATGTATGGATATGAGAGTTGGATTATAAAGAAAACTGAGCACCAAAGAACTGATGCTTTTGAACTGTGGTGTTGGAGAAGACTCTTGACAGTCCCTTGGACTGCAAGGAAATCCAACCAGTCCATCCTAAAGGAAATCAGTCCTGAATATTCACTGAAAGGACTGATGCTGAATTGAAACTTCAATACTGTGGCCACCTAATTTGAAGAACCAACTCATTGGAAAAGACCCTGATGCTGGGAAAGATCGAAGGCGGGAGGAGAAGGGGATGACAGAGGATGAGATGGTTGGATGGCATCACCGATACAATGGACATGAGTTTGAGCAGATTCCAGGAGTTGGAGATGGACAGGAAGCCTGGCGTGCTGCAGTCCATGGGGTCGCCAAAAGTTGGACATGACTGAGTGACTGAATTGAATGAAATAGTAAAAAAAAATAAGACAAAAAGCCCAGGCAGGATTTGAGGGAATTGAGTGGATAAGGATGGGCAGTTTAGGGAAAGGGTGAAGAGGACTGGGTGTGAAATCTTGGGGCTTGTACTCACGGGAGTGGTGGGGGCAGTGATCTAGTCACTAAGTTGTGTCTGACTCTTGCCATCCCGTGGGCTGCAGCCCACCAAGCTCCTCTGTCCATGGGATTCTCCAGGTGAGAATACTGGAGTGGGTTCCCATTTCCTTCTCCGGAGGATCTTCCCGACCCAGGAATTGAACCCGGTCTCCTGCATTGCAGGCAGATTCTTTACCGACTGAGCTAGGAGGGAAAGCCCTCAAGAAGGTACATATAGGAATTGTATATACGGAGACACACTGAGCTATGTAACAGGAGGGTAAGAGTCATGGAAACTCCACTTTCCCTCCACGTTGTCAACAGCATCTTCCTGTTCTTCTAACAACAATCCCACAGTTCTTCTGTAAAATGGGTCACAGTCCACCAAGCATTTCCATACTTGATGGCTTCTCTCCAGTCCTACCTGCATTTTAGGAACTAGGAGCTTCCCACTGTTAGCAGGCTTAGAGCCAGCTTTAGGGCCTCTGCCAGCCCCTAGGATGCTGTGGGGAGAACTGGAAAAAGATGTCAACCTGGGGAGTGGGGCACAGGCTGGATTTCAGCTCCCACTGGCCCTTTGCTGGGTACAAACCCCGAGGGGATAACATGGTCCAGAAAACACCAACTTGGGGTCACGCTGGCCTTGGGCTCAGTGTGTGATCTGGGACCCAGTTCTCACACCTATAAAAGGTGGGATTGTATCATGTCTTCCCCCAGCTCCTTCCCAGATATGATGCTTCACAAATCTGTGAGTCTAGGGACAACTTTGCACCCCATACGGAATGGCTCCTTCCTCCGAAGTATCTTCTTGGCTTAGATAGCTGGCAGGTGACAGAGTCTGGAGGTAAAAATGGGAGACGATTCTGCAGACATCTGGATGTGAAAAGATTTAGTTCAAAGAGCCTTGGACAAGGAGCGTGTATCTTTCCTGCTTAACATTTTTGAGCATCAGTTTGTACCCCTGAAAAATGGGAATGGCACCACCTAATACAGACAACCATGCTGTAGGGATTAAACCACACTGCCCAGGTGAGCACGCGAGGAACAGGGCGGGTGCTCCAGGTTTGCGACCTGAAGGTTTGGTTGGGAGGTTTCAAAAGAGCTTGTGTGCAGGGACCCAGGCACAAGGTCTGGCTTTCGGGGCGCGCGGCTCCCGGGACCCCCAGCGGAGCAGGAACACCCTCTCCCCCGGCTCGGCCTCCACTGGCGCCTCCTCGGCCCCGGACCGCCGAGGGTTAATGAGAAAGCCCCACGCCCCCTTTGACGGCGCAGAGCCCACCTCGCCGAATTTGAAAAGGCGGCCCTGAGAGGCGTGGGCGCCCCCCAGGCACTTCCAGCTCGGACCCCGGCTCCGCTCTCTCGTCGGCGCGCTAGCTCGGCTGCGGCGGGGGCCGCCGGTGCGCTCCCGACTGTCCTCCCGCCCGGGACTCCGGGTCCCCGCGGGCGGCCGCGCAAGATGAAGCTGGCTCTGCTCCTGCCCTGGGCGTGCTGCTGCCTCTGCGGGTCGGCGCTGGCCACCGGCTTCCTCTACCCATTCCCGGCCGCGGCCCTGCAGCAGCACGGCTATCCTGACCCGGGCGC
>SJYQ01001665.1:63077-74958 GCA_006410935.1 Redunca redunca
CCACTCACACGCCGGCCGCCAGAGACACCGGAGGGGCGACTCCGTCCGGCCTTTGGGGCTGGGCCCGCGGAGCAGCCTGGGCTGCGACTCTCTAGACACCGGGGAACGGGGACCCGGCTCGGATCGCAAGAGTCCGCGGCGGCCTGGGAGAGGGAGCTGGGTCCCCGAGCCCGCGGTGCCGGGACCCACCCGCGGCCGCCTCTTCTGCCGGCAGGTGGCGCGCTGGCCACCCCAGGACGGTTCGGGCAGCGTCTCCTCAATCCGTGATTGGATCCCCCCAGAAAACGCGTGAGCCCGCGAGTAGAAGTTGCCAAGTCTTTTCGTTTGCGCAACTCGCCCGAATTTAGCCTTTCCCATTTAATAGTAATTACGACTCACACAGCTGTGTTACCGTTCTTGAGCACATCCTGCGTTGGTGCCAGCCGTCTCTTTTGATCCTAAAACCACCCCAGGGTTAGCGATTAGAGTATAATATACATAATACATAATAGAGTATGTATATAACGGAGGAAACATGGGCTCCGAGAGAGGTCCCCAGGTTCAGCGGCAACTCAGGACTCACCTCCTGTCTTCTTTCTCCAAATCCTGTGCTTTCTAGGGTACCATGGGGCTTATTGTTTACAGAGCAAGGCAAGAAGCGACAGGTTCCGGTTCTTTTGTCCTCCTTGGTGTTTCCCAAGCCTGGCAGGGCTACCAAGGTGAATTCCGGCAGTTCCTTGTATTGAGGAGACCAGGATGTTTTCTGTCGGTACACTGCATGCCTGGTTCAAGAGGGTCTCAGAAGAGCATATAGAAGTACTTCTGGAAAATTTTGCATGCAATTTAATTTCCTTCATTTTGCTTGGAAATACTCCCCCAAGGCTTCTATTAGTATTATTCTCCAAACACCCAGAGTAGTGTGGAGTCTGCACACTTCCATAGGAGAATAAGGTTTTCAAGTTGAAAAATGATATTTTTAAGATCTCTCACTTATGAAAAATTCAATCTATATGTAGGTGTATGTATATATATGTATGTATGTATACAGTTGGTAATAATAATAGCGTGTGTGCTCAGTCATGTCTGACTCTGTGACTCCATGGACTGTAGCCTGTCAGGCTCCTCTGTCCATGGGATTTTTTTCAGGCAAGAATAATGGAGTGGGTTGCCATTTCCTCCTCCAGGGGATTTTCCCGACCCAGGGATTGAACCCACTTCTCCTGCGTCTCCTGCTTTGGCAGGTGGATCCTTTACCACTGTGCCACCTGGGGAGCGCGTATCAAGTTGATAGGAAACCATTTTTGGCAGTTTCCCGAATGGAGAGACCTGGGCTTGACCAGGTCAGAAGAGAGAGTGAAAGAGAACTCCCATTCCCTCCACCCCCGACCCCGCTCTGTCTGCTTGTGTCTTGTTTGCCTATTTTACAAGAAGCGTATACCCATGTATTACTTTGTAATTCAAAAGTGTGTGTATGTGTGTATTGGGGATGGAAAGGGGAGGTGTAAGAGGCTCCTGCAGCCTGGACTGTGCGTGCTGAGAGGAACCAGATGGGAAGTCCATGCAGGGTGCCGGTGAAGGGGGGATGCGGGTTCTGGCGTTTACTGGTAGATTGGAACTCGGGGACTTCCAGAGATAATTTGGAAAGGATGGTTTTGGCACCAATAAAACGAGTCCCAAACAAATGTCATCTCGCAGAACTCTTTCCACCAGGATGGGAGCAGGGAGAAGGTGTATTACGTTCAGGGAGGAACTGGATGACTGTGTGGAAAATGGGTTTCCAAATGGGATACTGGGAGGTGTTAAGGAAGCCTGGGGCAGGTTGAAGTAGTTGCTTTGGAGCCTGACTGAGCCTTTGCACCCGAAGGCCTGCGTGGGCACTGCAGGCACTAGATTCGGGTCTGGGCGAGTTGTGGGCTGCTGTCACACGTTCCTGAGTCTGATTCACTCCAGCAGCAGAAGTCTTGGGGACAGCGTTTGGCACTGGGCTCTTCACAGCGCTGGCCTCTGCTTGGCTCCATACATGTTTACAGTGGCTTGGTTTCAGCTGATGGGCAGGGTGACAGGGCTGTTTCTTGACAAATGGTCTTCTCTCATTTCACGGTTATTGGTCCTGCGTTCTCTTTTCTCTGTGTGTGTATGTGCCGGTGCCTGTCCTCCTGGACCGGGCGTCTGGGTCTGACATGTTCTGGGTGCATCTTGCTTTTTATGCAGGGGTGCTCTGCTCTGGTCACCTCCATCACAAGCCCAGTGTGGGCCCCTCGGATGAAGCTATTTTGGCAGAAAGAAGAGGACATCAATTCCTTAGAGACTCATTTCCAGTAAAATCTTGCAGCCCTGTGTTTGGGCCACTAATGACTTTTGTCAGCCACAGAGGGTTCAGATGCCAAGTAAAAGCTAAAGGGAAATGTATCATTAATTGACCGGGAGGCTTGCATAAGGATGGAGCCCCCAGCTCCACACCCTTGCCCTTCCATTGGACCTGAATAGGCTAATACATTGATGAAGCTCTTTGAAGTGAAAGTGAAAGTTGCTCATGTCTGCCTCTTCATGACCCAATGGGCTATACAGTTCAAAAATTCTCCAGGCCAGAATACTGGAGTGGGTAACTGTTCCCTTCTCCAAGGTATCCTCCCAGCTCAGGGACTGAACCCAGGTCTCTGGCACGGCAGGTGGCTTCTTTACCATGTGAGCCACCAACATGTGTATTTCGGTCTTCTTCCTGCCTCCCTCCCCCGATCATTCCCTCCCTCCCTTTCACAGATGGTGATTAGACGTCTCATCTGTTATCACCTGCTCATCTCTGTATCCAACTCTAAAGGGTCCAGCACAGCAGTGAGTGACCAGAGCATGAGGAGTGGAAACCAGAGAAAGGGCCACTCCACCCCATTCTGGGTGCACAGTTCTCAGCTGGGGAGGGAGAGGTTTTAATTTGAATAAGAGTTTTAATATTAATTCTTGGAGTGAGAATGTTCTGCTAAGAGAAACCAGAAGAGTGGTGAAGATCTGCCCAGATTTTAAGCAGAGGAAGGAATGAATACACCCACAGGGTGGGGTCATGGGGCAGGGGCGAGGGACAGAGTTGCTTTTGCTTCTGCCCTGAAGAATGATGGCTTGCGTCCTGTAAACCTGTTCCTCCTGTACGGGGTGTGAGGCTTGAGGACAAAGGGAGACCACGTGCTGCAGGTTATACAGTAAGCTATTCGATGGTTAAATAAGTAGGTTTGATCTTCCAACCTTGATGAGTGATTGCGCTATATACTCAAAGGTCTGGATAGTCAAAGCTATGGTTTTTCCTGTAGTCATGTACAGATGTGAGAGTTGGTCCATAAAGAAGGCTGAGCACCGAAGAATTGATGCTTTTGAATTGTGGTGCTGGAGAAGACTCTTGAGAGTTCCTTGGACTACAAGGAGATCAAACCAGGTAATCCTGAAGGAAATCAACATGGAAAGCCAAGTCCAAAGAGGAATTCTCAGATACTTTAGAATTCGCTGCTCTGGAAAATGGTGGTAGGAGGAGGAAGGCTTCGCATGGACCAACTGTCTTCACTGCTTTTTTTGTCTTAATTTTTTTGTCAGGGAAGCCTGGCGTGTGGCAGTCCATGGGGTCAGAGAGAGTCGGACAGGACTGTGAGACAGAACAACCTCTTCTTTGTTGTTGCAGTTTAGTCACTAAGTCATATCCAACTGTTTTTGAGGTCATGGATTGCAGCATGCCAGGCTCCTCTGTCTTCCACTGTCTCCCGGAGTTTGCTCGAATTCATGTCCATTGAGTTAGAGATGCTCTGCCATGCCCTTCTCCTTTTGGTTCAATCTTTCCCAGCATCAGGGTCTTTTCTAATGAGTCGGCTCTTCACATCAGGTGGCCAAAGTATTGGAGCTTCAACTTCAGCAACAGTCTTTCCAATGAATATTCAGGGTTAATTTCCTTTAGGATTGACCTGTTTAATTCCATTGCTGTCCAAGGGACTCTCAAGAGTCTTCTCCAGCACCACAACTCAAAAGCATCAATTCTTTGGCATTCAGCCTTTTTTATGGACCAACTCTCATATCTGTACATGACTATGGGAAAAACCATAGCTTTGACTATATGGGCCTTTGTCAGCAAAGTGATGTCTGCTTTTTAATATGCTGTCTAGGTTGGTCATAGCTTTTCTTCCAAGGAGCAAATGTCTTCTAATTTCATGGCTGCAGTCACCATCCTCAGTGATTTTGAAGCCCAAGAAAATAAAAATCTGTCACTGCTTCCACTTTTCCCCCCTTCTGTTTGTCATGAAGTAATGGGACCAAAAGCCATGATCTTAGTTGTTTTAATGTTGAGTTTCAAATCAGCTTTTTCACTCTCTTTCACAGTCATCAAGAGACTCTTTAGTTCCTCTTCACTTTCTTCCATTAGAGTGGGATCATTTACCTATGTGAAATTATTGATATTTCTCCTGGCAATCTTGATTCCAGCTTGTGATTCATCCAGCCCAGCATTTGGCATGATGTACTCTGCATATAAGTTAAATAAGGCTGACAATATAGTCTTTTTGCAGTTTTGAACCAGTCAGTTGTTCCATGTCCGGTTCTTACAGGAGGCAGTGACCAAAATCATCCTCTTCTTTAAAAGAAGGCTTTTCCCCTTCTGCCATTAACTTGGTGAAGAAGGCCAGTTGTCCTTCTTCAAGTTCTAGATTCCTTCCCAAGTTCTAGATTTGGCTGGCTACTCCCAAGTGGTGTAAATAATTTGATCCACTATCCCCTGAATCTCATCTGTATTAGAGATTAGGTGTGAATGTTTGATTAGATTTAGGATCTTTTATTTGGGAGAGTCGGGGAGGGCAAGAATGTTTCATAGTTGGTCCGGTGGATCTTGTAAGATCATGTGTTATAGATGAATGTTTATGTTCCTTCCACCCCCTAATTCATATGTTGAAGCCCTAACTTTCAGTGTGGTGGCATTTAGAGATGGGACCTTTGGAAGATAATTATGAAGATGAAGATATAGATGAGGTCATGAGGGTTGGGTCCCCATGATGGGAATAGTGTCCTTATAAGAAGAGGAAGAGAGACCTCTCCCTCTCTCACTCTCTCTTCCCACGTGTAGACCCCAGAGTCGCCTGTCCGCAAGCCAAAAAGATAGTCCTTATCAGGAACTGAATCGGCACCTTGATCTTGGACTTCCCTGCCTCCAGTTCTGAGAAATAAATGTCTGGAGTCTAAGCCAGTCAGTCTGTGGCATTTGATAAGGCAGCCCAAGCTGACTAGTACTGGTGGACATGACTTTTTTTTTTTCTCCTGGAGCGTTGGGTTTTAAACCTCCACCAGAATACCACTGTCTACAGGTTCCCACTTCCTCCTCTCTTTTCTTCTCAATTCATCTTGAAGAAACTAAGCCTTGATAGCATCCTCCTTGTTTAAGGTTTTGTTGATTATAGGGCTTTCCCCTGGCTCAGCGGTAAAAAATACCCGCCTGCAATACAGGAGACTTGTGGGAGACGAGGGTTCGATCCCTGGCTCAGGAAGATCCCCCGGCGAAGAAAATGGCAACCCACTCCAGTATTCTTGCCTGGAAATCCCCATGGGCAGAGGAGCCTGGTGGGCTATAGTCCATGGGGTGGCAAAGAGGACATGACTGAGCAACTAAGTCTTATACAGAGGTGGTGTAGAGTTATACTGTTCTGCACTTAGCCTTGTTGTTGCACGATGGACTGTGGAGACTGCTCTAGATCAAGGCATAGGTAGCTTTCCGCATTTATTTTGTTTTTCACAATTTAAAAATTTGTGGTTAAAAATTTTTTAGCTACATAAACCATACAGTTTACCATCTTAACCGTCTTTAAGTATAGAGTTGAGTGGTATTAAATACATTGAGTGTGGCCTACCTGTCACCCCCATCCATCTCCAGAGTGTTCATCTCGCCTGCCTTCTTGCTGGTAGCTCTATAGTGCTCGGTGGTGCCAACGACTAGTTGTTTTCAGCGAGCTGCTGCTAATAGACATTGTGTGTTTCTAACCTTTTGTGTCGCGTGTAACGCCACAGCACGTCACAAGGCTGTGAGTTATTCATTTCATGGTTTTAAATTTTTTTTAAAACCTTTGTTTTTGGCTGTGCTGGGTCTTCACTGCCGCACAGGCTTTTCTCTACTTGTGGTGAGCGGAGGCTGCCCTTGGGGTGTAGGGCGAGCACTTCTCATGATGGGGGCTTCTCTAGATGCGTAGCACAAACTCTAGGGTGTGGACTCAGTCGTGGCTCCCAAGCCCTAAGCCACGGGCTTAGTAGCTCCTCGGCATGTGGAATCTTTGTGGACTAGGGATTGAACCTGTGTCTCCTGTGTGGGCAGGTGGATTCCTTACCACTGAGCCACTAGGGAAGCCCCTCATTTCACATTTTTGCCAATGCCTCTTTAAGATGCATTTTAAAAAGTGGGCTTTCAGAGTGAGAAGGTAAATACGTGCATAATTCTGCCAGATAGTATCATAGAAGTTATACTGTTTTGTATTCCCATCAGCAGGTTTTTCTTGGGGTGTATTTGAAGATGACACTTCAGTGATGCTGGGTCAAAATGGCATTGGGGAGGGGATGAAAACAGCCTTCCCTGGCCAATACCACCTGTCAGTTCCACCCACCCCTCACATTTGTGAGGTCACAGATGGAAAGCTGAACATTGTATGTCTGGTATGAACATTGTATGTATGTATGTATGGTAAAGAATCTGCCTGCAATGCAAGAGACCTGGGTTTGATCCCTGGGTCAGGAAGATCCCCTGGAGAAGCGAAGGGCTACCCACTCCAGTATTCTTGCCTGGAGAATCCCATGGACAGAGGAGCCTAGCAGGCTACAGTCCATGGGACTGCAAAGAGTTGGACACTGAGGGTCTAACACTATCAGTTCAGTTCAGTTCAGTCGCTCAGTCGTGTCCGACTCTTTGCTATAAACTATTAAAATAAATTCTGTCACTGACCTTGATGAACACACCCTCCTAATGACATGGGGGTGGGGGGTTGAGGCTCACTTTTAGAAATCTTGCCTCCGTGAATTTTGTGTGGGGACTTGGCGGTGCAGGAAGAACCCCCTTCTCTTCCCTCCTTGTGCCGTGGACAGCTCACCCTGGTCCGGCCTCACCCACACAGCCTGGACACTCCCGTCCAGCCCACCACCCACTCCTCACCCAACCACTGCCACCTGGCCATATCTCCTGCCTGAGTGTGTCAGGGAGGGAGTTCTGGGCCCCTGGGTACCCACACTTGCTCTCAGGGGGGCTGGGCTCTGGGGGTCATATCCCCTCAGCCCTATGGTCTCCTTGCCCTGTGGGGTGGGATGTGGCTAGAAGGGGCCAGATTGGGGCCACAATAGCTCACTGCCTAGGATGGGCCTCCTCTTGCTCAGGTTTAAGGCAGTTTTGGGGGGATGTGGAGTCAGTCTTGGGGATGGAGCAAGGACGCATGTACCCCAAATCCTTAAAAGTTGGATGGCCTTTCCCCAGAAGACCATGGCTCCAAAAGGTTGCGGTGACTGAGCTAAGCCGTCTGTGTCCAGATGTTCCCATCCCGTGTCCTCTCTTCCTGGTCCCCTGTTAGACTGTGAGGACCACAGGGGATGTCACCTGCCTGTTGGGGGCCTGGCCCAGGGCCAGGAATAGAGTCGGGCCCTGCCAGTTGTGTGGAGTGAACCAGATTATATCCACCAAGGACTCACTGAGGCTGCGAATTCAGAGCGGATGCGGGTCCTGCCGGGGGTCACTTTGCAGACGAGTGGCATGGGACACGCAGGAGCTGGGGGTGAAGAGATCCCTTCCAGAGATGACGGGGAGCTTCGGGGAAGGAGGGTCCAAGGTGGCTCACAGGGATTTTGTTCTGGCTCCTTTAGAAACACATCTGTATTCTGGCCTGACCTGCAGAGCTTTTACCAATTTTCACACTGTTCTAAGAAATGACAGGATGGAGTTCAGAACTTGCGACTGCTTTTGGTTTTCCGTTTAGAAACTCTCTGGCCAGTCAAGATTTTCGAAAGGGTCTGATCCCTGATATGCTGACAGTGCTGGACCCGGGCTATTTCTTCCTTCTTCCTCTAGGCCTCGCACCTGCCTGCCTCCCCCTGGCTTCCCAGGCAGGGCCCTGGGACCCATGCAGGGGCCAAGGTGCAGTGCTCAGCAGGGCCCACACTTGGAGGTCAGGGCTTTGTCTCCAGTACTGTCTCCCACTTCTCAATGCTCATAGCCTTGAGTGCGTGCTTTGTAAGGGAAGTCTGCTGGGACCGTGACGCACCAGGGACTTGATCCTTAACATTGACCATGAGCCACCTCTTAACACCTCCCACCACCTCCCTGGTGCTTGCTCTCCGCTACTCACTCCCCACCCTCCGGCACTGCAGGCCCACCTGGCCTCCCCCTCTCCATCCCTTCCCAGTGACCACTGCCACCCTCTGCCTCTGGCTGAAGCCTAGATGTGCGCTCCGAGAGGGCTGGGATTGGGTGCGTGCACCCGGTGGCACCCTGGAGTGGGGCATGGCAGCTGTAGTCCCCGCCCTGGGCTGGCAGTGCCATAGTGTGCTTAGTGGGCAACTCAGCAGGGCAGAGCCTCTGGCCACCCTGATCCTGGCATGTCCTGGGGAGAGATGGTAATACCCTGAAAGGGTGCCCATCTGCTGTATGAAGATGGGCCTTTGGGAGGGGGAGATGCCTGGTTTGACTTCCCTGCCCCTGACCTGGGCGATGCTACAGCATCGCTAGTGGGAAGGGTGGCGTGCGTGTGCACTTACACCCCGTAGAGTTGCAGGGAGGGGTCTGCCCTTGCTAACCACGAGGGTCTCCGTGCATAAAGGAACACACGTGAAACACTAAACAAATGACAGGTTGAGAAAGAGAGAGACAGATACTATTGTTACTGATCCAGCTCTTTGAATGAGGGGTCCCGTAACTTCAGTTTGCACTGCATCCCACAGATTATTTAGCTGGTCTTCGATACAGCATCCCCTAAACAGCAGGGCACTGACTGGCTCATCAGGATGAACTGGGGAGATTGAAGAATTGGATAACCAGACCCATGCAGACTCAGGAAGTCTAAGGCCTGGAGAGCTGTATCTAATGGACTCCCTAAGTGCTTTTTTTCTTTTCTTTGATGCAGCCAGGTTTGAGGAGCACTGCATGGAGAACAGAGTTTTTTTGAGATTCTTTCATCATGACCCATAGTAGGAAATACCTTTTATATGGTGCTTGAGTCTGTTTGTGTGCACTTACGCACACACGCACACACATACCCTTGAAATAAGTTTCAGAAAATCGTGCTTACTATTACCATATGTGATCCTTTCTTTTTTATTGTATTCTATCTAGTTCCTAAAAAAATTCTTGCCAAGACTCAGAAAATTGATTCCTGCAATGAGAGACCCCTTGCTCTGGGGAAATGCAGGGGTCTTTTAGCTTCCCACCCACTTCTTCCCAGTTCCTGTGCCTCATCCTCTAGGCTTATCTCTGACTCTGAAGTCTCTTTCTTGTTTCTGCTGAGCTGAGGCGCTTGTCCTGTCCACTCCTTACCCCATATCTCGGCTCCATCCTCTTCTGGGGTGGTCACAAACCCCCCTCCTTCAGGAAGTCTTCCAGGATTGCTCTATTCCCTCTCTTTGGGCGGTTTCCTGTGTCTCCTGTATCTGTGGTTACCGGTGGGCTTTGTACCAAGAACTCACTTCCCGTTCTCCTTTCCAGAAGATAGAATCTTTTCTCTTACCTGTTTCCTCCCGAGCATGGCTCTGACTGGTCCACCAGGGACCTGAGTGCATGAGCCGGCCTATGCCCCGAGCCGGGCTGTCTGCCACCCACCCACGTGAGCTTATCCAAGCTGGGAGTTAACCACCCAGCCTTCTCAGCCCATGGTCGGGGTCAGTCAGCAGGCTGGAGCTGGGGGCTGAGGCTTGGGGGCAGGGGCTCTCTGCCCTGAGCCTTGAATGGGAGGGGCTCTCTGCTGATTCCACAGGAGTGGGTGGTCCTTTCTGCCTGCTCATGGGCCTTGTCCCTGCCACTGGATCCACGGTGCCTGGAGCCTTACCTTCAAAAAGTTACTAACAAGCACCTGCTGCATGCTTAGTGCTGGGGTAGTGAGATGACTGCTGATTCAGACTTGGCCTCTGCCCTTGATGAGTTCAGAGGCGGGTTGGGGAAGCCCCCAGAGCACGTAGTGGAATTTGCTGTGACACAGATGTGTGCAAAGTGGGTCAGGTAGGCAAGGGGCATACGAGCAAGTACCCGTTTAGGGAAGCTAGGTGTAGGGGTGTTTGGGCATCTTTATGTCTGTTTTCTCCTCTGTAAAATGGGAGTGATCAGATCTACTTTGTCAGGTTGTTAGGCTTAGGTGGGTGAAAATTAAAAGTGCTTTGAGAAATATGTCATAAACATTCTGTTCATGCTTGTGATGTGTAGTGTGCTAACCTTGCAAAGAGTGCCAAGAAGGGAGGTGGTTTCACAAACCTGGGAGGCCACAGAATCCTTTGGTTGGGATGATGTTCCAGACTCTGCTTGTGTGTGTGTGCTCAGCCATGGACTGTGGCCCGCCAGGTTTCTCTGTCTGTGGGATTTCCCAGGCAAGAAAGTTGCCATGGCCTCCTCCAGGGGATCTTCCCCAACCAGGGATTGAAGCCGTGTTTCCTGCAATGCAGTCAGATTCTTAACGGCTTGAGTCATTGGGGAAGCCCATTCCAGACTCCACACCTTGGGAGACGCTGGCCCAGTGGACCAAGGCTATATGCCAAGGTCTTTTTAGAAGAGTCACCTTGAAGTGGGTCTTGTAGGGTGAGCAGAGGTGTTCTCTGCAGTGACTGGGAAGGGCGTTATCGGGCAACAAAACAGCTGCCTGAGGGCTGGGAGTGTGGAGCAGGTGGGGCCTTTTGGAATCTGAAGGTGAAGCCTCTTTTCTGCCACCCTAAGGAACCTGGGCTTTGTAACAAGACTTGGCCACAGTGGGTCCCATGCCAGCTTTACTGGTGTGGAGGAGACGGGACAGAAGAAAGAGAGCCAGAGGAGAGGAGCAGCTAATGGGCCGTGTCAGGAACCCCGAAACAGGGCTGGGGCGGTAGGGATGCAGTTGAGACAGGAGTGCTCAGAGTCTCTGCGGCTGGCAGCATCGAGCCCCTCGGTGGACGGAGGACCAGCGGGAGCAGATTGTAGCCTCGAGCTCCTGGCCTTGCCCAGAGCCCGAGAGGACCGATAGCTGGCTCTTTGGCTCTGGGGAACCTGGCAGAGGCTCCACGATGTTTTCACAGCTTTGAAAAGCAACGTGGCATGGCATTCACACACTTTATGTTTTTGTGTATTTTTAACATCTAGGCCAGGCTTGCGCGTATCAGGTGTTCCACGGTTGCTTTTCGAGCAAGTGAATGAACAAGTGGCTTGATCTTTGACCTCCGGGAAGCTGAGGGGGTGGCCTCTGCCCCCGTGCAGCTCTGTCATTCTAAGAGGTCCTGGTGTGAGGTCCTTGTCTGCGCTTTGCCCCCACCGACCAGCTCTAGAAGCCATGTTTAGGGGGGCCACAGAGGTCACCCTGCTCTAGGGGGTCCTGCTTCTTCCTTTGAAGAAGGAAAGTGAAAAAGTATTAGTCACTCAGTTGTGTCCAACTCTTTGCGACCACAGGGACAGTAACCCACTTGGATCCTCTGTCCATGGGATTCTCCAGGCAAGAATATTGGAATGGGTTGCCAGTCTCTTCACCAAGGGATCTTCCCAACCCAGGGATCCAACCTGGGTCTCCTGCATTGCAGGCAGATTCTTTACCATCTGAGCTGAAGTAGGAGTGGGTGGAAATCACACAGAATGGCCTGAATGTGAATATCTGGTGAGGCCTTCCCCTCAGGGCCCCGGATTTTCTGCACCTCCTTGCCCTTCATCTCGCTGTCCCCTCTCCCCCGCCCCCACCCCTCACCGCCCACCCTCCCA
>SJYQ01001665.1:74980-105939 GCA_006410935.1 Redunca redunca
TGTTATTTTAAAATCCATTCCCAGAGAAACAATTCCTATGGCAGTAAGAACACGACTCCAGGCTTCTCTTGGCTTGAACTGGTCCGACACTTCATTGCCGCTTCGAGTGTGCGAGCTGGACATGGGCCAACCCTGCCTGGGGCGGGGGAATCGAGTAACAATAACTAACTGTTAGAGGATTTTCGGGAATCCTGCAGCGGATCCTTGGGTAGGAGACACACAGCACACTGTTCTCCTCTCTGAAGAATCAGGGGGTCCCCAGCCTCCTTGCCTGGTTCTTCCTTGCCCTGCTTCCCAGAAACATCCCAGGGTCGAAATGGTTCTTTGGTGGCCTGGATGAGACCACCTTGAGAGGAGCTGGATCCAGTCCAGGTTAATTCTGAAACTCTCAGGCGAGAGGCAGGGGGGCCCCCCACCTCCTGGGCCTCCGTCTGCCCCACCCCTAGCCACCTCCAGAGTGATGGGTGGGAAGGTCAGAGCTGGCCACGCTGACTACTGACCTCTGCCAGCTCCCCTACCGCCTGGACTGGTGTTGCCAAGCTTGTTCTGTCAGGTGTTAATGGAACTTATGAGAAGCAGCCTGGGAAGTGCTCGTGAACCAAGCTTGAGAGTTTCCTTCAGAATGAGGGAGGGAGTGAAGAACAGGCTCTGAAGCCAGGCAGCCTGGCTCTGAATTTCGGCTCTGGGTGGCCCTGACCAAGTCATCTGACCTCTCTGTGCCTCAGTCTCCGTATCTGTAAAATGGGCACAATCGCAGTGTTTCCCTCCTTGGGTCATTCTGGGGCTTCAGTGAGTTTATATTCACAAAGGGCTTGGAACAATTTCTAGTGAACACTCTGTGCAGCCCCGTGAAGTGATAAAGGCTTTCCCAGAGCAGGCAGTGGGCTGCTGGGCCTCGCAGAGCTTGGGAAGAAGCGGGGGTTTGCAGACATCTATGGCCACCAGGTCCTTTTTTTGGGGAACATGTTGTTTGGCGGGGGGCTCCCAGATGCTGTGCTCTGGGGAAGGCTGGCCTAGTGGGTCAAGGGTGAATGCCTCAGGGGCTATGTCAGCTTCCGCCCTTTGCAGAGGACCTCTTTCTGGGAGTCATCTGCAGCCTCACCCTGCAGCTGCCCCACTAGTGCTGTAGGGGAGCCAGAGAAATGCAGAAGGGAGAGGCCAGCTGGCTTTCCGAACCCCTCAGACCCCGCGCAGGCCTTCAGGGCCAAAAGTGAAGGATGGGAGCCCATCCTCACTCCCAGCAGAACCGCAGCCCCTGGTGGGGAGTGAGCACTGAGGGTCGCCCTTGGAATATGACTGGGGAGCAGGTTGGAGGGCCTGGGGTCCGGAGATGCCCATGGTGAGTCAGAGGCAGAGGAGTTCTGAGGAGCTTCGTGTCCTGGGAATGTGACAGTTGAGGGGGCCTCATGTGGCCCCAGGATGGGGGAGAAGGGACCAGGAGATTCACAGTCAAGCCGGCCCTTCCCTTCATGGACTCAGTGCCTCACGTGTAACGTGAAACTAACAGGATTGGGCTGAGATCAAATGAGGAACGTGTTTGTGAAGTATGCAGACTAATTATTACTCAGTGTGGCCTGCTTACTGGCCGAGGGCCCCAGCTCTGCAACTCCGTTTGGCCCAAGTCCACCCTCTGAATAAGACCAGGGGCACCAACACTTGCAGAAGGATGGGTGTTTACTGTGTGTGTGTGTGTGTGTGTGTGCGCGCGCGTGTGCACCCACATGGTATTTGCGGCCATGCCTGGCTGCGGTTTGCAGTGGAAACATCTTTTGTCTTTGAAAGTATGGTCCCCTCCCCTTTCCTCATTCTGGAAGGTATGGGACTCTGTGGCATTTACCGGGAAGCGCCCTAGTTCCTAGCACTCAGGGAGGCCCAGCTGAAGGGCTGCTCTGCTTTGGAGCCCTTGTGAAGGCTCAGGCTTTCCTCTTCCCCAGAAGGTAGCTTCTGGAATCAGGCCCTGCTGCAGGCTGCAGGCTGCCCACTGACCCTGCCATTGCTGCTGCACCCCCCTCCCCACTCCGGAGGCTCCAGGGCCTTTGGGGGAGAAGGGTGGCAGTTTCCTTCTGATTTGGCTCCAGCTGTCTGCACCCCCACCAGTTGCCTCTGGCATCTGACATTTTTGTCATTCCTGCAAGGGCTTATCTGGGGAGTCAGCACGTACCTCTTCCTGTCCCCCTGTGATAGACTTGGCTTTGTGGCTGATTCTCTCTTCTGAGAGGTCTCAGCCTGCCCAGACACCCTCTATTTGGGAGGTCATGAATTCCTGGGTCTCTTCAGGCTTTGCCAGGCTCCTTCTCTTTTTTGTCCCTTGGGTGATGATAACAATTAGCTCAGATCCTGAAAGTCTTCATGTAAGAAGTATGAAAGTGTGCCTTCCTGGAGAGGCAGCTGAACAAATGGGAGAGACCCCTGTATCAGGGGTCTTAGAGGGAGAACAGTCTGACCCTGCCTAGCCTGCTTCTTGTCTCTCTGGGTGCTCTGCTCATCTCTGGCTACCCTTTAATCTCAAGCTGTTTCCTGCCCCAGGGCCTTTGCACTGCCTTGACCAGTCTTTGCTTTTTCTTAGCCTAGTTAGTTCCTGATCAGAGCTTACAGATCAGCTTAAACATCACATCTTCAGGGAACCTTTTGCTGCCACCCCCTCAAAGTGTTAGGGGAAGCACACTGATTGAAACCGCCCACCCTGGCCAGGCACCATAGTAACCATTTGCATGAGTTGTTTTATGACCGGAGATCCTGATAAGGAATATGGAACTAATAAGCCACCACCAACCGGAAGAGATCGGAAAAGGTCGAAAGGAGACAGCGTGTGTCCGTCCACTTTCCCGGAATCCCTCTCGCTAGCATCCATCTTGGCTGAGTGATGCATGCGCCACCAGGAAAGACTCTGAATTAGAATGATTGGCCGAAGACCACCCGGAAACTAATCCCATCACCATAAAACCCGAGACTGCGAGCCACACGGCAGAGCAGTTCTCCTGGGTTCCCTTACCCTCCTGCTCTCCACCCAGGTGTCCTTTCCCAATAAAATCTCTTGCTTTGTCAGCACATGTGTCTCCTCGGACAATTCATTTCCGAGTGTTAGACAAGAGCCCAGTTTTGGGCCCTGGAAGGGGTCCGCCTTCCTGCAACAAAGGTGCTTTGTTAAATGCCCTCAGAGCTTACTCTCATACTTAGAATTTCATGATAACTGTAAGTCAATCCTATAATTAATTGATTGATAATTAGTTAATAGCTGTCCAAGACTACAAGTCCTCTGAGGACAGGAGTCCCTGCTGTATCTCTAGGTTCTTGCAGAGTGCCTGGATTACAGAGAGCACCCAGGAAAGGGACTAACCACTTTGCAAGCTGTACTAGTTTCTTACGGTTGGTGTAACAAATGACCGTGAACTTTGTGACTTAAAACAGCCCAAATGTATTATCTTACAGTTCTCAAGGTTAGGCGTCTGAAGTGGGTCTCACTGGGATTGAAAGGTATTCGCAGAATTGGTCCTTCTGGAAAAGAATCCATTTCCTTGCTTTTTCCAGTGTCTGATCTCAGGTGGCCTCAGCCTGCAGCACCCTGGAGCAGGGCTCAGGTTCCTAGCCAAAGACTGAGGCTGGGTTGAGGTGCTGAGAATGCCAAATCTTAACCACTAGACCAGTGGTCAGTGACAAGGGCCCTGGCTCTTGGACTTTGCAGAAAAGAATTCCCACAAAGACAGAAAGTACTGAAACAAGTAAAGTATTTATTAAAAGGGAAAACAGGTACAGCACGTGTGCATGGACGCATGGGTGGATTCAGAGACAGAGAGAGTTGCTGAGCTGTGCTCTCATGGCAGTTTGAATTACTTTTATGGGGCATTTCTTCCAGTTTTCCTTTGGCCAATCATTTTGATTTGCCTGGTTCACAGCACGTATTTGGTTCATCTCCCAGGATCCTACCATGTGTGCGCATGCATCTGTTAGCTAAGATGGATTTTACCAAAAAGGCGTCTGGGTAGGACATGCCTTGGCATCACTCCCCTTTTGACCTCCAAGGAGCCTTTTCCGCATATGTGTGGTTGGGGAGATCTCCTGACTTGGAGAATGAGAAATACTTGGTCTGGGCGGGGCCCAGCCACCTCCTTTAACTGTCCTGCTGTTCTCATCTTGGAGTTTCAGGCCACAGGGAGTGAATCTCCAATGGCTTTACGCTGGTGGTAGTGGTGGGGGTGGGGCCCATCTGCCTCCTGCCTCAGTTCTAGAGGCTTCTGGCATTCCTTGACTTCTGGCTCCTTTCTCCATCTTCAATGGGCATTCTCCAGCCCCTCTCTCTGGTTCTGATCCTCCTGTCTCTGTTTTGTAACACCCTTGTGATTAGGCTTGGCCCACCTGGATAACTGAGGCTCAGCTCCCCACTTCAAGATCCTCAGTTTCATCACAACTGCAAAGTCTCTTTCACCACGTGAGATAACATATTTCCAGGTTCCCAGGGTTAAGATAAGTACATTTTTTGGGACTGGGCATTATTTTGCCCCCTACCACACAAATGAAAATGAAAAGGGAGTGATACGACAGACAGTTGGAGCCTTGGAGAGTTGTATTGATCCTAGATTTCAGACAGTATTAAGATTTAAAGTGTCTTTGAGCTTCAAAAGCCTGTTAGACTCATCCTTGTGGGAAGAGTTGTGATAAAGACATGACTTCCCACCTAAGTTTTTACATAGGTTGTGAGGTAGGGATTTAACTTTAGTTTTTTTTCCCCCCAAATCTCCCCTTACACTTCTACTGAATAATCCATCTATTCCCAATAATTTGAAATTTTTTTAATTGCATACTAAATTTTGCTATATACACAGCTTTTTTTTTTTTTTTAATGAACTCTTAATCTGATCTGGTGCCAGAAATCGCACTATTTTAATTACTGTATGTTTATTCGTTGTTTTGTTAGTTGATAGAGCAATTCCTCTTTTGCTGTTCATCTTTATCAAAATATTCTTAGCATGTGTTGTACATTTTTCTTTTGGGTGAATTTTATTTTATTTTATTTTATTTTTTTTTTCTTTTGGGTGTATTTTAGAATCATCTTGTCTAGTTCTATAAAACCTGCTGTTGGGGTTTTGATCTAGACTGTGTTGACTTAGTGGATTAATAGAATTCAGTGTTTATAATACTGCATGTTTTTCAGGAACAAGGAACACTGCTCCATTTATCCAGATCTTGTTAGGTTTATTCCTAGGCATTTTGTAGTTTTTATTGTGGTCAGGAATGTGTTCTGTTTGTTCCCTGACACTTGTAAATGTTTATATCTGGCAAATAGGAAAACTTGATTTGGAGCAGGTTGGTTTTATATACTGCTACCTTCAGGCATTAAAACATGTTTTAATGGTTTTTCAGGTGGTTCTCTAGGATTTTGAGGTACAGAACCCTGTTGTCTTCCAATGTGTATGTGTATGTATTTGTGTATTGGTCATTGTGTAAGTCAGCATCTTGGTTGAGTTGGAAGAATGGGGTTTCATCTTTCTTAAGAAGGATGATGAGGTAAAGGGCTCTAAGGAGAGAGAAAAAAGTGGGCTGTGGTTTGATCTCACCCAGAATCATCTTCTTTGCTCCCTCTTCTCCTCCTTGTCTACAAAGATGATGATATGTTCACCTCACCCCTCGGTTTATAGGCAGAATATTTTTGGAGTTAGAGGACCTAGGATCCACCTACCTTTCCCTCCCCGCCATCCCCCCATTTATTAAACAAACAGCCTAATAATGGACTTTGGTTTCTCGACTCCTTGTAGGGTCAATCATTCTGATTTGAGGCTAAATTATTCTGCCATAATCACCCATCTGTCCCTTCCTCCCTCATCAGCAACAACTTACTCTTCCTGAAGGCAGCCCTGGTCCTAGACTGTGAACTGTCAGCTTCTGTTTGGTCTATCTCTTTCTGTCTAACAAAGCCAGGATCTGTTTGAAATGGGAGAGGAGGTAAATGCTGAGCTGGGGGTGGAGAGTGTGTGAATTCCTCCCTTCCCCTGCCCAACTTGTCCTGTGCCAGGAAATTTGGTTAAAAGGAAAACCAAAGGCCATCTTGATTAACAGAGGCAAGAACATGAACCTATGTCCTTCCACACAGGTATCCCAGGTAGATGGTGTCCACTCCCCCCGCCCCAAACCTCAGGTATCCCAAAGCATTCCTAAGGACCAGAGAGCAGTGTTTCAGACTGGCATGACATTCTATTACAGACCTGTGCCAGCTGTATTTTAGTCCCTGTCCAGTTGCTTCATATGGACTGGGGACTGGCTGTGTGTGCCAGCTCTAGTCCCTCCATGCCCATTGGTGATGAAATCACAGGGACAGGTAAAACTGAGTCACAACTGTGTCTCAGGTAATACAGAAGGCCAAATCATCAATGCCTCAGATCTTGGCATGCCCTAGCAGGGAAGCTTATTGGAGCCTGGGATTGTCTGCCTTGGTTATCACAGTATGCCTGGAATCTGTCCATTTAGAGTCAGAAATAGGTGATAAAGCCAAATAGGTTCAGGCTGGGTGGGCATCAGCCATCTGTGAGTAGTTGGGCAGGTCAGTTTATAAAGTTTCAGCCAAGTTGGACTGTGGTGGATGGTCCCAAAAGCATAGACTTAATACTCAGTACTTTGGAGAAAGGCAAATTGGTGTCAGAACCTCGGCTCCTCATCTAGCTGTGGGCAAATTCCAGTTACCTTGCATCAGCTTACACATCTGTGAAATGGGACCTAACCAGTTCCTGTGGAAGCTTTCAATGAGTTTGAATCGGGGCCGTGTGTTCCTCTTGGAATCCAGCGTGAACAGTGGCCCCTGGGGTGGAGTCGTGCTGCCTTCTGGATAGTAGGGCACCTGGCCACGTGTCTCCCATGGGCTGTTTTCCCCAGGTCCTGTCCGGCTTGCTTTATTCTTATTTCATACTCTTGTTCTGCACCTGGGCTGTGAGCCTCTTGAGGTCAGGAGCCCCATCCCTGATGGCTTTGTCTGCCCCAGCAAGTAACCCATGGCTGAGCATTGATTCAGCCGTGGCAGGCCCAGCTTGGACATTGCAGTGTTTACTTTCCAGGCTGAGAAGTTTAAGTTGCTCTGGAACTCAGGATCCTGGAGTTACATTCTAGCCTGGAATGAACCAGGGAGTGAACAGGGGGGCCGGGTGGACTCTGATGCGGTGTGAGGGTCCAGGCATTGCATGAGCAAGGGGTTTGGCAGGAAAAAGATCAATTCCCTGCCTGGCTGTTGGCAGGGAGGTGGGAGGGCTGGAAATTGTCTGCCTGCAGGCCTGGGGCAGCTGCACGTGGGGACAGCTGTCTCAGCTTTGGACATAGGATCTGCCCCAAGATTAATAACAGAGCCTGGGCCATGCCCGTGGGGAGCAGAGAGGGGCTTGGGTTACCACGCACCAGGAAATTCGCCTGCCCCGCTGACAGTGGGTGGGTAGCCCGGCAGGATGGATGGGCTCTGGGGGTTCAGGGGGTGTCTGGGCAAGACAGCTCAGGGCTGGCCCAGCCAAATGCACCCCCATGGGATGCAAGCTGACTCTCCCAAGGGCCGCTTTCTTTCCGCTGGACCTGAAACCAGCAGGAGCCGATCTCCAAGAATTATGTGAAGAATTGAGAATGGAAACCAAATGTTGGTGTCAGGTAGAGAGAGCTGATGGAAGCCCGGGGCCTGGCAGGCCTGGGAGCAGCAGGGGTTGGGGCTCTGGTGGCCAACACAGATGTTTAGGTGAAAGGAGCCTGACACATCTTCTTTCAAAAAAGGTTTATTTTTTCCCCCCTGATTATATTTATCATAGATCATTTGGGAAATATGGAAAAGCAGAAAGAAAGAAATCATTTACAGCTCCTTTTTCTCCCCTAGGTTTTGAATTTTTAATTCTTGATATTGTGATGGAATTCACACAACTTAAAACTTACCACCTTAACCACGTTTAAGTGTACAATTCAGCGGCATGAAGTGTATTCACGTTACTGTGCAACCATCAACGCCATCCGTCTCCAGACCCTTTTCATCTTGCAGGACAGAGACTGTACACCCCCTAGACACTGACTCCCCGTTTCCTCCTGCCCGCACCCCCAGCCCTTGGCGACTGCCATTCTGCTTTCTGTGTCCATGGTTTTGACTACTCTGGGTTCCTTGTGTAAGTGAAATCATACAGAATTGTTCCTTTGGTGACTGACTGATTTCACTCAGGCTTCCGTGGTGGCTCAGACAGTAGAGAATCTGTGTGCAATGCAGGAGACCCCGTTATTATTATTATTTTTTTAATGTCCTCAAAGCTCATCCATGTTGTAGCAAGTGCCAAAATTTCTTCATTTTTTAAAGACAGAAAAATATTCCATTGTGTAGATGGATCATATTTTGTGTTTCCATTTACCTGTTGATGGACACTTGGGTTTCTTCCAAACCTTCTGGCTGTTGTAAATAATGCTGTTAAGGGACATGGGTGTACAAATTTCTTTTGGCTAGATACTTGGAAGTAGAATTGCTGGGTCATATGGTGGTTCTATTTTTAACCTTTCTAAGGAAATATCATACTGTTTTCCATCGTGGCTGCACCATTTTACATTCCCAACAACAGTGTGAAAGGGTTCCAATCTCTCCACACCCTCGCCAACACTTGTTATTTTGTAATTTTTTTTTTTTTTTTTGGATAATAGTTATCCTAATGGGTGTGAAATAGTATCTCATTGTGGTTTTAGTTTTTATTTCTCCAATGATTAGTGATTGTTAGCATCTCTTCATGCGCTATTGTCCATTTGTTTGTCAACTGTAGAGACATGTCTAAGTCCTTTGCAGGCTGAGCGCCGAAGAATTGATGCTTTTGAACTGTGGTGTTGGAGAAGACTCTTGAGAGTCCCTTGGACTGCAAGGAGATCCAACCAGTCCATTTCGAAGGAGATCAGCCCTGGGATTTCTTTGGAAGGAATGATGCTAAAGCTGAAACGCCAGTACTTTGGCCACCTCATGCAAAGAGTTGACTCAGTGGAAAAGACTCTGATGCTGGGAGGGATTGGGGGCAGGAGGAGAAGGGGACGACAGAGGATGAGATGGCTGGATGGGATCACTGACTCGATGGATGTGAGTTTGAGTGAACTCTGGGAGTTGGTGATGGACAGGGAGGCCTGGCATGCTGCGATTTATGGGGTCGCAAAAAGTCGGACACGACTGAGCGACTGAACTGAACTGAACTGACTGAAAGATATGTATTTATGCATTTGCCTGTGCTGGGTCTCAGTCGCAGCATGCAAACTCTGAATTAATGCATGTGGGATCTAGTCCCCTGACCAGAGACCCGACTTCGGCCCCCTGCCTGGGGAGCATGGAGTTTTAACCACTAGACCACCAGGGCAGTCCCTTTTGCCCAATTTTGAATCGTGTTTCTCACTGTTATTTTTGTTCCCTTAGCTTTTCTGAGTTTTTACCAATTCATCTCCAGACTCTCTCTCACTTTGGGCAGACTTCCTCCTGACGCTGTATGAGACGCTCCAGAGCTCTCACCTTCTAGGAGCAGTCGCTCCTGGAACCTCTGACCCGCTGCCCTCTGTTACCCTTGCAAGCTTGTGCTTTCTATTACTTTCTCAGTTCAGTTCAGTCCAGTCACTTGGTAGGGTCTGACTCTTTGCGACCCCATGGACTGCAGCACACGGGACTTCCCTGGCCATCACCAGCTCCCAGAGCTTGCTCAGATTCATGTCCATTGAGTTGGTGACGCCATCCAACCGTCTTATCTTCTGTCATCCCCTTCTCCTCCTGCCCTCAATCTTTCCCAGCATCAGGGTCTTTTCTAAGGAGTTCTTTGCATCAGACGGCCAAGGTATTGGAGTTTCAGCTTCAGCATCAGTCCTTCCATTGACTATTCAGGACTGATTTCCTCTAGGATTGACTGGTCTGATCTTGCAGTCCAAGGGACTCTCAAGAGTCTTCTCCAATACCACAGTTCAAAAGCATCAATTCTTCACAGTCAGCTCAGCCTTCTTCACAGTCCAACTCTCACATCCATACATGACCACTGGAAAAACCAGAGCCTTGACTAGACGGACCTTTGTTGGCAAAGGAATGTCTCTGCCTTTGAACATGCCATCTGGGTTGGTCATAACTTTTCTTCCAAGGAGTAAGCGTCTTTTAATTTCATGGCTGCAGTCACCATCTGCCGTGATTTTGGAGCCCCCAAAAATAAAGTCTGACACTGTTTCCACTGTTTCCCCATCTATTTCCCATGAAGTGATGGAACCAGATGCCATGATCTTAGTTTTCTGAATGTTGAGCTTTAAGCCAACTTTTTCGCTCTCCTCTTTCACTTTCATCAAGAGGCTTTTTAGTTCCTCTTCATTTTCTGCCATAAGGGTGGTGTCATCTGCATATCTGAGGTTATTGATACTTCTCCCGGCAATCTTGACTCCCAGCTTGTGTTTCTTCCAGTCCAGCGTTTCTCATGATGTACTCTGCATATAAGTTAAATAAGCAGGGTGACAATATACAGCCTTGGCATACTCCTTTTTCTATTTGGAACCAGTCTGTTGTTCCATGTCCAGTTCTAACTGTTGCTTCCTGACCTGCATATAGATTTCTCAAGAGGCAGGTCAGGTGGGCTGGTATTCCCTTCTCTTTCAGAATTTTCTAGTTTATTGTGATCCACACAGTCAAAGGCTTTGGCATAGTCAATAAAGCAGAAATAGATGTTTTTCTGGAACTCTCTTGCTTTTTCGATGATCTAGCGGATGTTGGCAATTTGATCTCTGGTTCCTCTGCCTTTTCTAAAACCAGCTTGAACATCTGGAAGTTCATGGTTCATGTGCTGCTGAAGCCTGGCTTGGAGAATTTTGAGCATTACTTTACTAGCATGTGAGATGAGTGCAATTGTGCGGTAGTTTGAGCATTCTTTGGCATTGCCTTTCTTTGGGATTGGAATGAAAACTGACCTTTTCCAGTCCTGTGGCCACTGATGAGTTTTCCAAATTTGCTGGCATATTGAGTGCAGCACTTGCATAGCATCATCTTTCAGGATTTGAAATAGCTCAAATGGAATTCCATCACCTCCACTAGCTTTGTTCGTAGTGATGGTTTCTAAGGCCGACTTGACTTCACATTCTGCATTCAATAATATAATACATATTTTTGATATTTTAGCCAGTCTGATCAGTTGTCCTGAACTGGAAAGGATTTTTTGAGCAAGAGAAGGGCCTCGGGTGAGGAAGGGAAAGTGGACCATTCAGAGAAGATGAGAACCAGAGCCTTTCTCCAGAGTCCCCAGCACAGAGAGAAGACTGTGGACAATTCACACTCAGACGCTAAGTGGGTCCGTGTGTGCCAGGAACTGTGCCGTCGACTGAGGCAAAGTCAGCCTTGCCTGGTCTGGGGGCTCATATGGGTCAGACACCCCCTGGGAACAAAGACCCAAACTTCAGGTCAGTCACCGGTGCAGGTAACTGGGGACGAAAGTGAGCCCGCGAGCAAGTACCTGATCCATCCTCTTCTGGGAAACTGAGGCACTGGCCTCCTCCTCCTCCAAGGCGGGTCTGTAATTCAGAGGGGTCCTGGAGCAGAGGCCTCTTCTGCGCTTTGTTCCCACCAGACCCGCTTTCCAGAAGCCACTTTAAAGGAGCCACAGAGGCCACCAGCTTTAGGGGTCTGGCTTCTTCCTTTGAAGTGGGAGTGGGCGGAGGAGGACTTTTCCAGAAAATTCTTTGTGGCAGCCTCAGTATAAATATCTGGTGAGGTCTCCGGAACTGGGAACTGCTTCTCTAGGGCTGAGAAGCTGCAGGGAGCTGTTCTGGGGTGGAGGGGGGCACTGATGGCGGTGGGGGGAAGGGCCTGGCCAGCTGGGGGCCTTCCCAAACCCCCCAAGAGCTCCTCGCCCTTCTCTCCTCCCCTGTGGCTCCAGGGTTCCCTCCCAGGGCATCCCCTTCCACAGGTCTCCTCTTGGGCCTGTGCCCTTTGCCCCCCACCCTTGGTCTCCTGCCTGACCCGCTAACCAAAGCCTTCTGTGCGGAGGTCAGCGCTGCCTGGCGGTGGCAACAGAAGCCACATGGGGGATGGGGCAGCGGAAGGAAAGAGGGAAGGGGAGGGGGTGGGCCCCAGCCCTCGGAGCTGGAGCAGATGGCGAAGAAAAGAAGCTTGTTTGCCTTGCCGGGGGCGTCCGGTTCCAGCACAAGATGGGAGCTTCTCCAGTCTTGTTTGCTTACATACAAGCCCATGTGGGAATGTGTGTGTGGGTCACCCTCTTTGTGCTGGAAGTGCTGGGGCCTGCTGGGGATCCTGGTTGTTGCCTACCTTCCTGAAGGGCTGACTATGTCTGAGCCATGAGCTCATCCCAGGCAGCGGCTGTGACACACCCCGCCCGAGGCCCTGTGTATCCTGGGTGTGCATCCGCCCGTCCGGCTGAGTGACAGATGGACCCAGGAGAGTATGTGTCTCTTCATTTGGACCCAGTTCTAGAGGCCTGAGAGCTTAGACACGGTGTCTCCTGCCCACTGCAGTTCCTGGAACATCCTTGACGACCAGTTACAATGGCAAAGCCTTCGTTCGTGCTTATTCTGTGCCAGCTGATCTTCTACCTGTTTATCAACTCATTTATTCCCCACAGTGACCTACAGGCTGTGCTGTGCTCAGTTGCATCAGTTGTGTCCAACTCTGCGACCCCGGGGACTGTAGCGCACCAGGCTTATCTGTCCATGGGGATTCTCCAGGCAAGAATACTGGAATGGGTTGCCATGCCCTCCTCCAGGGGATCTTCCCGACCCAGGAACCAAGCCTGTATCTTCTTACATCTCCTGCATTGACAGGTGGCTTCTTTACTACCAGCGCTGCCTGGAAAGACCCACAGGTTACGTGCTGGTATTATCTCCATTTTTTAGGTAGGGAAACTGAGGCACAGGAAGAAGTGGTGGATGTATTTGTGGCAGAGATTGTAGTGATCGTTTCCCTAGCATATACTTGTCTCTGAATTCATCAAGTTGTATCCATTAGATACGTATAGCTTTTCGTATGTCCATCATACCTTAGTAAATTGGGTTAAAGAAAAGAAAAGTGGTGGGTCTGCAGGCCTCGCCGTCATTTGATCCCCGGTGTCCTGTTGTGAGGTCTCTTCTGGAGAGGAGAAAACCTTATTCCGAGGAATTCTAACCAAAAGCTCAGCCATCCCACCACAGACCTGATGAAAAGAAACCTTTCTAGCGGGAAGACTGCAAGTCATTAGTTTTCAGCTTTGTCTCATGTGACTGACCGTTGGGTGGGCTGCTTCACAGCATCCTGCAGCTTGTGATGACTTTAATTTTCTGTCGCGATCTCATGGTGAAGCCCACCTGTAGGAGGGCATTAGCCGGGCCAGCCCTGCGCCGGTGCTCCCGGGGCAGACAAGGTGCAGATGGAAGGGCCCTCCTGGGGGGCTCTGTGGGAATTGCCTGTCTGCAGAGGTTCCTGGGAGGAAAGGCCTTTCGTCAGCGGGACAATGGGGGAATGGCTCTGCAGAAACAAACCAAGAACTTGAAAGAGCATCTCTCTGCCGGGTGCCAGGGGAGAGGGGCAGTTCTTCTCCGGTGATCCTGTGTCTTTTGTTGTGGCCGACCCCGCGGGGCCTGGAGGACTTGGGCAGAGCAGCGGCATGAGAGGGGAAAGGTGAGGGGAAGGTGGGCTGCCCGACGAGGGGGACATCTGCCTTCAATCATAGTGGAGAACAAAGCAGGGCCGAGGGATTGCCTTCCACCCGGCTTCTCCGGAGGCTGCCGCCTTGGGGTAGGGTCTCAGCTCTGGGGTCGTGCACACAGGGGCTGCTGGAGAAAACCTTCTGGAACTTAGCTGTGTTCACATCCTGCCCTGGCTTACAGACTGTTCCGAGGGCTCCCCTGTCCTCAGGCCAAGGCTGGAACCGCTTGGCCCCTCCAGCCCCACGCAGCCGTTTCTCTGGCAGTTCTAGAACCTCCAGGCTTTTGCAAATGCCCGTCCTCCTCATGAACATTCCTCGGGCCTGACTGATGCTGATGCTGGATGCTAAGGATCGTTTCCCGCCCCGGTGTAGGGGTGGGGGGCACTGGAGGAAGCCAAATTCTATCCTGGGAGGGACCGTGAGGCAGGGACCAATGGCAGCAGGAGTGAGAAGGGGAGGCCCAGTGGGTGCTAAGGAGACAGCATAAAGCCCTGGTGCAGGCGCGGTGGCAGAGATGCTGGGGACATTTGCTGAACAAAGGGCCGAGGGCCGAGTTGTGGGGAAGGGGAGCCGGTTTGGCGTGCAGGATGCTGAATTCGTTTTTGAGCTTGGGGACAGTGCAGTGCCCGGACAGCCTGGAGAAGATGACTGGGGGCCTTCCCTGTAGACACCTGGAGTGGACGAGCTCCCTCAAGGCGGGCACAGAGGGAGCGGGGAAGGGTTCATGGGACCTGGGGGACCTCAACGTCTAGATGAGGCTCAAAGAGGAAGGAGGAAGAGGAGGTGTTGATGGGGCTCAGAAGGTCTGGAGTGGAGACTCGGGAGGCCGGGGCATGTGGACTCCTCTTTTGAGAACTGTGGCCCCGAAGAAGCGGAGGAGAGAGAAGGGCGAGCCTGGGGGCGGGGACCGGGATCTGATGCGAGAGCCTAGAGCGTGTGGGTTGCTGGACAAAGATCCAGTGGAGGATGGACGTGAAAGCCTGGACTATATGGGGCTTGGGAGGCAGGGGGACAGCTGGCATGGCCTCCTGACAGGCGGAGCTGACAGGCGGAGAGGCCACCTCTTCCGGGTGAGTGAGAGGGGGAGGATGAGCCAGGTAAGCCCGGAGGAGGCGGGGAGAGAAGCCTAGGGAGTGCACACCTGGGGGCTCAGCGTTCTCCGTGGACTGGGAAGTGGGCAGCCTGCGGTGGGGGGCGGAAGGAGGGGAGGGGAAGGGGAGGCCAGCGGAACATTTTGGGGGGGGTACCAGGGAAGACTGAACTGCCACTGGCAGGAGGGCCCCTGCCCAGGTGGGCGTGGTTTGAGGGGATCAGAGTGGTGGTGTGGGGTGAGGAGAGGGGGTTGACCTTCCCGCCTCTCCTGGGCAGAGCCAGGCATCTCCTCCTCAGGGCATCCCAGCTCCTCACCTGTTCTCATCACCTGCCTCCTGTTTCTGTGGTTCTTCTGTGTCCTCCTCCCAGGTTGCAAGTCTCCCTTCCTGCTCTGTCAGCCAGTGACCATGCCAGGGGCTAGTGCCAGGAGACAGCTTAGTAAATGTGAATGGACCAAATGGCTTAGATCCACCGTCAGGAGCTCAGAGTGCCTGTTAGATGGGGCAGGTGGACAGCGGCTCACCTGACGTGCCCCACCCGTACTTTGCTGGAAAATCTCCCCGAGCCCCTGGCTGGGGGACGATTCTGCAGACGCAGGTGTTTGCAGAACTACCTGCCCAGAGAGGGTGTTTCCCTGATGCCGCCAGCCCCGTGGGCGGCAGAAGCCTGGCCCTGGCCGGCTGGAGGACGTGGGACCTCACTGGGCCAGTCTGGTTTCCTGGCTGTCTGACTTCTAGGCAAGGGGCAGTGTTTCTGGGGCCCTTCTGCCGAGGTGGAGGGTGATGGTCTCGATAACAGTCCCTCAGCTCTGATGCTGTCTTGTCCGTTCCATCTGCTGCTGAGGAGGAGGTGGCGGCCCAAAGAGGGATGGGGTCCGAACAAAGTCACATGGCAATTCCTGCAGCTGGACCCCCAGTTCAGGGCTCTGGAAGCTCCTGTGAGGAAGGTCCCTGGAACCCACTGGCTCGTCTTGGACGAAAAGTGCAGGATCCATCAGTTTTAATCCATGTTTCCCTGATACCTGCTGGAGGGGTTGATGAGCTGGCAGTGAAGGGTGCTGAGGGCAAGAGGCCGCTAAGAGGTTAGGAAGCAAAGACAGGCTTGAGAAGTGGGGATCCCAAAGAGAAGGCAGAGTTCACAAACAGCAGGATTTCATTCGGAAGGCGGCATTCATTCTCCCCAATTCTGCCCTTTGCAAGGGAATTGAGGAAGCCCTTAGAGGCTCCGACAGCTGCAGGACTCTGGGGTGTTATGGGCCACCCAGCTGGGCCCGGTGTTGAGAGCTGGAACCCCGTCTCTTTGGAACTGGACGCAGGTCCAGAAGGTGTTTGGTTCACGGGAGAGTCGCTCGGTCGTGATTGTGTGTGATCCTCGGGTGGGTATCAAATGCCAGATTCCACAGTCAGTCGCTTTCAGCCGTCACATTCTTCAGATTCTTATCAGCTTTTTTTTTTTCCCCTCAAGTGAACACTGGGAACCACTAGCCTGGCTGATTGTAGGAGGATGGGAGAAAATTAAAAACAGGAGTCCTGGCTTTCGTCTGGACTCTGCCACCAGCTTGCCATCCACCTTGGGTCCTTCCCTTCTCTTTTCACCTGTAAAGAGTCGGGGTGGGGACAGGATGATCTTTGCAAAACTTCTTGGGGGTACAAAGCTTTCATAATCCTCCATCTAAGTCCATAGCAAGACGCTGTCCAGAAAATACACCTAAACCACATCCCGACTGCGTCACCAAGTACAAGAACCTTCCAGCACATTGACAGTGTCAGGGGCTGAGGAGAGGTGGGCTTTCCACGTGTCCCCTTCCTCGTGGGGTGCCATTCCTCCCCCTGAACGTTGCAGCAGGGATTCTCAGAGATTCTCAGGGATTCTCAAACACTCTTGAGTTCCAAGAGGCTGGGCTGTCAAGGAATGCTCCAGTGAGTCTGCACCCCCCATCTCCCCAGAAGTCTGCTGTATGGCCGCTGGCCATACCTGATGGTGATAATAACCACGGCAGTCACTATCACTGATGCTCCTTAGCAAGTGACAACGGCTCTCACATTTGTTTATTTTTTGTGGATCCTGGGTAGCAGGTTATTTTTCCCACTTTATAAAGGAAGGCACAGAGGCTCAGATGCCATGAAGCCCGTTCAGTGAGGCGAAGCAGAACCAGGACTGTAGCCTGACTCTCCTGACTCCCCAGGACCTGGGCAGTTTCTGCATCCCGGGGTGCGCAGGGGCACACACAGCTCATCAGGGGACCTTGCATGAGGCAGGGGGCTCCATGGACATTGGTGGGATCGATGAGTGATGCCTGCTTGTGCCCACCAGGCAGAGTCAGCGCTGTGGTTGGCACTCAGCTGTGGGAATCTTGGGGCACATGTTACGCTGATGTGTATGGAAGTGAAGCATTTACATCCCAGGGATCCTAAGACCCCAAACCAAGGTTGGTCAAGCCACAGCAATGTAACCCTCACAGCCCCAGACACAGCCTCTGGGACTGTTCATCATCTAGTGGAGGAAAAAAGATGCAGATTCCAGGGACTTCCCTAAGAATTCACCTTCCGACGGGAGAGGAGTTTGAGGGAGAGTGGATATGTGTACATGTATTGCTGAGTCCCTTCACTGTTCACCCGAAACTATCACAATATTGTTTGTTAATCAGCTATACCTCAATACAAAATACGAAGTTAAAAAAAAACAAAAAGGATTTGTCTTCCAATGCCGGGGACGCGGGTTCGCTCCTTGGTCGGGGAAATAAGATCCCACATGCCGAAGGGCAACTAAGTCCATGTGCCACAATGAAAACTCAGCACAGCCAAAAAATAAGTACATAAATATTTTTAAAATGCAGATACCATTGGGTAAAGAGCAAAGTCCTCTTTCATCCCAGAAAAGATCAAGCTCGTTCAGGACCGTGATTTACATTATGAAGTAAATCTTTATAGTTTGAAAGTAACGTCTATTATCTCCCTAGAGGTTTGCAGTCTGCAGATTACATTCATACAGATGTTATTTCTCTTGAGACTTCTGGCAGTCCTTGGAAGGTGGGCTCCCATTTGCAGATGAGAAACTGAGACTCTGGAGTTGAGACTTGCCCAAGGTCATGCAGGTGGTAAGTGGTGCAGGTCGAACACAAACTGGGCCTCCTGGTCTCACATTCTTGTGTCTCAACAGTGTTGTATGATAGCACGTTTCCATTAGGTTGCTTTTAGGTGGTTGTAAAAACCTGCTGGTATGGGCTTACACAACAAGGTGATTTAATATTCTGCATATTAGGAAGTGGGTGGCTCCAAGGTTAGCTGATTCAACAGCATCACATGCTCAAGGGCCCTGTCCTTCACTCTGCCTTCCCTGGGCTATCTTTCCTCATGGCTCTAATATGGCTGCCACAGCTCCAGACATCACACTGTCATACAACCCTGTCTAGAAATAAGGATGAGCTTCCTTTCTTGCACTCCTTGCTTTCTCCCATGGGGGATAATGTTTTCCAGAAGCCCTTTAACCAACTTCCTCTTGTCATTGACCAGAACTGGGTGAACTTGCCTGTGCCTCAACCAATGAGATTATGATTTTGCCTACTTTTCTTACTGATGCCCAGAGTCTGAAGAAACCCAGAGGTCTATGCCTAAGGTAGGAGGAGGAGGAGGAGATGATTACTGGGGACTCAGGTGTCATCTGTGAGAGGTCAGCTTGGGCCGGCCTGTCTCACAGTCTGTTCTAAAGGCCACAGTTCCCCAGAGTGCCTGCTGCAGGGGTCCTGGGCCCCCTTGTTTTGTACCATGTGACTCCCCCTCCCCTACAGCCACCTAGGAGTGAGCATGTGACCCGAGGCAACTAGACCTACTGGGGCCTGGTGTGGGTGAAGAAGCTGGCCAACCCGTGTCTCTCCAACTCAGGAAAGAGACCCGGGGGAGAAAGAACACTTTGTCATTAGTGTCCCTCCTTCCTACTCAGTGTCACCTGGGAACCCATTACACCTGCCTGTTCCTGGGCCCGTCCCCACAGAATCTGAGTGTCAGGAGGTGGTTTTGAGAGATGATGCACTTGATAAAGACTACAAAGGGCCATGTCTTCTGAGAAAAACACTGCTGGATCCGTCCTGATCTTGGACTCAAGAAGGCTCCACTTTCCACAGGGATCACTCACTGACCAAATGCATCCTGGTCCCCTGTGGGCACCGAGGACCATTGGGAGGTCCAGAAGGAACGCACAGCACCTTGTTGACACACTGTCGGCACTCAGGAAACGTGCTGGTCAGTTCCAGTGCTGGTCATGGGAGGGGCGGCCTTTGTGGCCAGAGAGCGTCTCAGCATGTGGTCCCCCTAAACGTGTGCAGGAACGCTGACCCCACACAAGGCATCTGGCCCCATCTTCTCACAACTCGCTGACTCTGGTGCTCCCATTAAGGGGAGTAGATGCGGACCGATATAAATGCTCAAAAACCACACGGTCAGCTCGGCCAAATCATATACTCCCTTAGCTACCCTCCTCTGAATGAGAAATTCAACTCCTAAGTAGCTGATGTTCTGTGCAGGGCTCTCTCCAGCCTCCTTTCTGGTGGGGGAGGCCTCAAGAATTCCCAGCTGTGGAAGGTGCTAGAGGATGAGTGCAGACAATAATGAAGTGGGAGGAAGCCCAGAGGCTGCCTGCAGCACAGCGAGATCCCTGGGGTCTGCCGGCTCTCCAGCACAACCCCCTCGCACACCCCCCCACCCCNCGCCCACGAATCCGAATTACACCTCGAAGTCTCCATTCGGCACCCTGGAGTCTGTGCCAGCGCGCTCCTTTCTTGCAGAAACATTTGGTCAGTTGCCACGGGGCTTTCCGATCAGCATCCTTTCCCTCTGAAAGTCAGTGACCTCACATGTACTTAAATTCCTCCCCAGTGTTGCCTTGAAAGGGAGAGTTCCAGTAAAAACGATTGGGAGGAGATGCAGACAAATTGATCTGCTTATCCAAACACTCCTATTGATTTTTTGTCCTGAAAACCCATCAGGCCTTAGCGTAACACACACTCAGTGATCCTTACATAAACAAAGCCCTAACTCTGGACAGTGGTTTAGGTGGATGAGAGATGAGAGATGGAGAGAAATGTCAGCCGGTTTCTTGGACGATTAACTTTGTTGCGAGACGCCACATGGTGGCCCATGGATGGGTCCAGTTTCGACCTAGGTGGTAAAGGCCATCTCATGGGGCTTCTGTGGGGCCTGTTTATCCCGAACGGGCTCAGCCTCCGGCCTCTGCCACCAGCTGGTCCTCCTGGAACCCCATGGACCGGGTTCCCATCTCATTTAAAAATCTTCCGTGTCTTACCCCCTCTTTTCCAATAGGGTGAGTCTCCTCCAAGCTCTCTGAGGGCCAGCTGTGTATGTTCACCCTCCATCCACTGAGTGGGTGTCCTGCCTCTGCTCGCCCATCACCTCCCAGGATGGGGCACCCACTACAACCATATGGGCAGCTCATTGCACCGTGGCCCACCCTTCTGGGAGCAGACACCTCCCCAGCCTCTGTGGAAGTCTGTCTTCTGATGGTCTCCTTATTCTGTTCCTGCTCTGGGCCCTTGGTGGCCCCACGAGCAAGGGTCATCTGGCTCCCCTGCACTTATCTCTGAGGGGAGAGTTGGGCTCCCAAGCTGCCCCACTCCACTGTGGCCCTCAGCTTATTTCTACTCAATATATCTGAAGTGTTAGTCGCTCAGTTGAGTCTGACTCTTTGCAACCCCACGGACTATAGCCTGCCAGGCTCCTCTGTCCAAGGGATTCTCCAGGCAAGAATACTGGAGTCAGTTGCCATTCCCTTCTCCAGGAGATCTTTGTGACCCAGGGACTGAACCCGGGTCTCCTGCATTGCAGGCAGATTCTTTACCAACTGAACCACCAGGGAAGCCTACATATCTGAATATGTCTGAATGATCCATTACCAACAGGTCTCACCTACTGGAGAGGGCAGATGGGAATCCGAGGGGCAGGGGCTTCCCCTCTCCCTCCCCAAATCATGGGCTTCTGACCTGCGGCCTTCCCTTGGATGCTCACTGGTCCTCAGCCCCGCCGTGCTCCCAGCCCTGTCGTCTCCTGCTCACAGGACAACAGCCTGCAGCCCTCTCCTCCCAGCACACCTCCTCTCAGTTTGTTCCTCTCCTGTTGGGGCTCCAGCAGACACCAGGTGGAGCCCCCAGGAAGCAGATTCTGAGATGGGGTCCAAGAAGAAGGATGTGTATTGAGGGTGGGTCTTAAGGTTGATGCCTGTGGAAGCTGGGGCGGGGCGTGGGGCGGGGCAGAAGCAGGAGTCAGAGGGAGAAGTTGAGCTGTGATGTGGACTCTGTGCCTCCAATGGCCCTCCCACTTGTCCCACGGTCCATAAGGCTGGGCCTTTCATCTTGTGCAGGGACCGGACACTGGACAGGGCCCCAGCGAGACTTGGGACCTGGGGGAGGTGGTTCTGGGCAGCCGAGGCTGAATAACCCCTGGCAGTGTTTCTAGCACCTGGGGCTAACGGCCTTGCATTGAGGGGCTCTGGGTGGCGCAGCCCAGGGTCCGCCGTATTTGGGCCAGTGCAGAGGCAAGCAGGGATGTTCTTGATGTTATTCTGCTGTTCAGATGGCCTGAGATCGCCTTTGCTTGCTGTAGACCGCACACTCTGCTGACTCACAGTGAACTTATTGTTGGCGAGAACCACTGCGCCCCATCTGGGGCTCGTCCTCTGGGTTCTGGGGCCTGCAGTGCCGGACTCCACGTTTGCCTGGTCGTGTTTCCTCTTGTTAGATTTGGCTCCTCGCTATGGGCTGGGGAGATCTAGCTTGGATCCTGACTCCCTCCCAGGACCTAGGCCTCTGGACCTGCCAACTCCCGGGCTTCCGCAGTTTCCTTCAGCAGCACTACACCCACCCCTGCCCCCCGCGTACCCTGCTGCCTCTGCCCATCATGGTCTGCGGCCCCGTCCCCTCCTGGCAGCACGGCCCCAGGTGGACAGACCCCTGTATGCAGAGACCCAGGCTCTCAGGGTGAGCTTCAGGTCAAGCCAGCAGGGTAGCCAGGTGGCAAAGGGCTGGGCTTGAATCTGGATTGTCTGTTGACTTGTTGGGTGGCCTAGGGTACGCCTTGGCTTCCTTACCTGGAAAACTGGCATGATAGAAGTTCTGACTGCCTAGGGTTGTGTGAGGAGGTCTTGATTAGGTAACTGCAGCGGGGAGGGGGCAGGGGACAGCACCCGCTTGGAGCCCACCCCTGAGCCCTGTTGTGGCCCGAATCGCCCTCAGCAGTTGTCCTGATGGTTTCACACAAGAGGCGGGGGCTGGCCCCTGTTTGGTTTGTGAGGTGGTCCCCTGAGGGCCTGCTGGAGTATGTGGTATTTGCTAACTCTCCGCTGTCCTTCATGGCCACGTGGACACCGCAAGAGGTTTGGAATTAGAAAGCTGCCCTTCAAGACCCAAGATAAAAGGGATAAACTTACCGTTACAAAATAAATGAATTTCGGGGATAGAATGTGCAGTCCGGGGAATATAGTCCATGATATCATGAAAACTTTGTATAGTGACAGATGGCCATGAGATTTATTATGGTGATCATTTTGTGAGGTGTAGAAATATTGAACCACGCTGTCGTACACCAGAAACACATAGTATTGTAGGTTAATTATATTTCAATTAAAAAAAAAAAAAAGAACCTACACTGATCACTTATCACTGTGTGACCTTGAATCTCCCCTGCAGTCTGGGTTCCTGACCCAGGGATCGAACCTGGGTCTCCTGCATTGCAGGCAGATTCTTTACCATCTGAGTCACCAGAGAAGCCCCCCTCTGTTCGTATCATATATTTCCTCTTTTTATAGAGGCACCAGTCATATGGATTAGAACCCACTGTAAGAACCTCACTTTAATATAATTATCTCTTTAAAAGATCCTATCTCTAATACAGTCAGATTTTGAGATAACTAGGGTTAGGGTTTCAGCATACGAATTTGTGGGGATACAAGTCAGCCTATGACAGTGTGTGAAACTTGAGGGGCTGGGCCCGACTCTGTCTGCAAGAGAAGGTCTCCGTGTGCTCAGGACCCTTGGGCTGACTCTGTGTGGGCGAGTTGTTCTTTCTGCCCCTGGGAGGGGCTGGGAGCGGGCTCCTGTGCCCGCAACTCTCTGGGGACCAGCCCAGGCCCTGTGGGCTCTGTCACGAATGTGGCCTCAGCATCATCCAAATCACCCATCCATCTGGCCATGGCCTTCGGGCTCCAAACTTCAATTCTCACAGCGTTTCTTGAGCCCAGCTAGCAGGCAACCCCACCCCCCAGAATTGGTCCCCCCTGGAACTGATCAGGCAGGGTGTGGTCAGGTAATTAGAACAGCGAGGGCCAGTGGAGAAGGGCCTGAAACAGGACACCCCCAGCCTCGAGGTAGGTGGCTGCAGCCACGGGAGCAGGGCTGGGCCGGAGAAGCAGTTTTTGGTAAGAGTGAATGAATGTGGATGGGAAAGGGTCTTTCTGGGATGTGGGGCTTGGAGTCACATAGATGAGGACACCTTTACAGGGCCTGCGCTGAGCCCACTGTCCTTGGGTGTCTGTGGTCCTCAGGTACAATGAAGGCTAAGATAGAGGCGTGCAGGGGGCCCTGTGGGGCAGAGGATCAGAGAGGGCTTCCCGGAGGGGATGGAGCCTCACTGCAGGCTGGTAGGGTAAGAGTTGGCTGAATGAAGGAAGGTGGGATGGCATGCCAGGGAGGACAGAGTGACAGGGTAAATGGCAGGATGGAATGGAGCGTAGTTGGAGGTAACACACGGGAGGTGGGTGGAAACCGCAGGGGTGGGGAGCTAAGAAAGGATTTCCAGAGATGAGGTGACTGGGCCAGATTTGTGATTTAGGGAGCGCCCTCTGGTGGCACCTTGGAGAGACTGCAGGGAGACTGGCAGACCAGCAGGGGCTGGACTGTGGCAATCAGGACCCTCGGCCCAGGGCCGGGGTTCAGGCAGGACTCTCCTGATGTAGGGCTGGTCAGCCATGGAGCATGAGGGAGGGAGAGGGTGGAGGGTGGGGCAGCTTCCCCCTGGGGATTCTGGGTAAGGGGACCGGAAGCTTAGTGCCGCTGGTCACTGAGATGGAGCTAGAAGGGGTTGGAGAGCAATGGTCTCAGGCGTGGACGGATTGCAGTGGTGTGCCTTGAGGTGGTCCATGGGCTGTGACGAGGTGTGTCTGTGCAAGTGGGGCACATATGTTGGGGGTTCAAAAGGAAGCATTGAGGCGATGTCACGTGTGGGTGGAACAGAGTGTGGGGCAGGAACATGGGGGCAGGCCGTGTGGTCCTTGTGGGAAGGAGGGCACTGTCAACGCCCCCAGGCTTGGGTCAGGCTCTGGGGTCGGTGGGGGAGGCGAGATCAGGTCTCACAGCAAAGCTCAGACAGGACTGGGGCTCAGAGGTCGCTCGGGGAGGGGGTCCCAGGCCTAAGGTGGGGAGAGCTGCTGCAGGGGCATCTCCCGGTAAAAGAGCATCGGAGATGGGTTGGCTAGTCCTGTTAAGAGGAGGGCATGGGCTGGGGTATTCCAGAGACCTCTCCGTTTCATCATGACATAGTTTCCTAAAGCTACTTAGCACTGGTTTTTCCCAAAGGACTCAACGAAGGATTTCACAATTCACCAAATCAAGAGAACAAGACACTTAGCGTGGTGAAAGCTGCTTGGGAGCAGCCCCTCCGGGGGCCAGGTGGAGCAGGGCCAAGTCAATTGCTCTTCTCCATCAGGCGTAGATTGGGCTTCCCCAGTGGCACAGATGGTAAAGAATCCTCCTGCAATGTGGGAGACCTGGGTTTGATCCCTGGGTTGGGAAGATCCCCTGGAGGAGGGCATGGCAACCCACTCCAGTATCCTTGTCTGGAGAATCCCCATGGACAGAGGAGCCTGGCGGGCTACAGTCCATGGGATCACAAAGACTCGGACACGACTGAGAGACTAACACACATCAGAGGTGGGGTGTGTGTGTGTGTGTGTGTGTGTGTGTGTGTGTGTGTTTGTGCGCGTGCGTGCTAATTCGCTTCAGTCGTGTCCGACTCTGTGCGACCCTATAGACTGTAGCCCTGGGCCTCTCCTCCTAAGGAAACAAGCCTGGAGGAGAGCAGGTTTGTCCCCAAAGCTGGGAGTCAGTTTCCCTTCCTGGACCCTCCACGAAAGCTCAACTGGAGGGTGGATGACAATGATGAACGGATATTGCTGAGATGATGTCCCCAAATAATGCCAGTCATCCCCCCTCCCCCGATCCTGATGGAGACTGCTGAGGCCACCCTCACTTCCTAGGCAGTTTGAAGACCAGCCCTGCCACTCCCTAATTCTGTGCCCCTGGGCCAGTCCTTCCGGTGCAGTCACGAGTTGTACTTCTGCTGTCGGGCTGGTCTCTGGGTGGAGTCATTCTGTAGCCCGTACAACCTCGTTCACCCATCATTGTGCACTCATCATGGTCAGGCGTGGGGGTGAGGGTGGGGGGTGGTGCGATGCCACCCACTAAATAAGTGTGATACTCAGGACCTGGGGATCCTAAGGGGGACCCTATGGGAGGGCAGAGTGTGTCCTCCCAAGATTCCCCAGAACCTCGGGAGCCTGGAGATGAACAGGGTTTAGAATTCCATCTGAAAAGACCCGGAGCCCTCCTTCCTTGTCTCTGCCTGCCTTCTTGGTTGTTTTTGGCCAGGTTTTGATTTTGGGAAGCCATTTACAGCCCATTAAAAGATCAAATGTCTGGAGATGATGAATCGAGGCATTTGAAAATGTTTTCCAATTCATAGCTCATTTCCCTATAGAAAGCGCTGACCCAGGAGTGGCTGGACTTTGTTCCAGATTGCCAGGGGCAACTCTCAGGGTGGAGCATGGTCCTTGGATTGGGCAGCAGTTCAGCCCTCAAGATTCTTGCTGATGCTCCCAGGTAGAGATGGAGGAAGGGTCCAGGTCCAGTTTCCCTGAGTAACTGGCAGAGACAGTGGTTTGTATTGCGTAGGTACAACCCTGGGCAGGAGAGATGGATTCCCTTCCCAACTCGGCCTCCGATTTGAGTCATGGGCAGTGGGAATTCATCTCCCACTACTTATTTTCCCATCTGTAAAAACAGGAAGGACAATTTTTACACTTTACATTTTGGGGTTCAAGTGGCCAGCTAATCAGTCATGACACCTTGGGGTAGGTGGTGCCGTGTCGTTCACACACCAGTAGCCTGGACCTGCTCATTTAGTCCTCACAATAACCCTGAGAGGTAGACTTTTCTATTTCACCGAGGCTTGCTTCAAGTCATGCAGTAGACCGGTGGCAGAACCAGGTTGCTCGGTGCCTTTGGGGAAAGGGATCGACTTTTGACTGCTTTTTCATGTTCTTTCATGGTATTTTTGACAGTGCCAATATATTTTCCTAGAAAATTGTCCAGTTGTAGAGATTTTGAAAAATTTTGACATCACGATCAGACACAATATTTATTTACAATGTCTAATCTCTATATGGAATTTTTTTCTTGTTCTCAATGTCTACTTATGTATTTTGTTGTTTCTCAGTGATAATTATCTAAATTTTGTCTATTTGATTTTTTAAAAGCCCGTGTTTGATTTTGTTGATTCACTTTTGCATGTACTCTATTTTCATTCATTTCTTTGTTCATCTTGCTTAGCACTCAGTGGGCCCTTTTGAATTAAGAACTCGTGTCTTACAAATATCATAGGATATCACTCATATGTAGAATCTAAAAATATACAAATGAACTTCTTAACAAAACAGTAATAGACTCACAGAGACAGAAAACAAACTTGTGGTTATCAAAGGGGAAAGTTGGGAGGGGGATAAATTAGGAATCTGAATTAACAGATACATACTACTATACATAAATGAACTAAACAATAAAGACCTACTGTATAGCACAGGGAACTATATTCAATATCTTGTAATGATCTATAATGGAAAAGAATCTGAAAAAGAATATATTTACAGGCAAGAGTACTGGAGTGGAGTGCCATTGCCTTCTCTCATATGTATGTATATATATATTTAAAACACTGAATCACTTTGCTGTAAACCTGAAACATATTTAAAAATGAAAAAATTATTCACACACGCAAAAGAATTCATGTCTTTCTTCAGCTCTGGGAAGTAGTCTTTATTATTGCTTCAAGTCTATACATTCCTGTGCTCTCTCTGGTCTCCCCTAATAGATGTGTGTTGGAACTTGGTATGTCCTCTGGGTACCTCACCTTTGCTCACACGTTTTCCATCTCTGTGTCCCTTTGCAGTGCATCCTTGGAGAGGTCATGGCTCACATCCACTCATCAGCTCATTCCTTAATTTGTCTGCTCTGAGTTTTCAGCCCGTCTGTTGAGCCTTTTTTCTTTTCCCCGTCATATTTCATTTCCAAGGTATCTAACTTTTTCATTTCATAGTATTTCTTATGTGTGAAAAATTATGTCTCATTGAGGACATTAATCACACTGGAGACAACCATTTCCATAAGGAAGCATCTCCAATTGCTTTACTCATTGTTTTCTCTTGAATCGTGATTTATTCCCTGTTGAGTCAGTGCCTTCCAGGGTATTGGCCTTTTTTTCTTAAATAGTTTGAAATTCTTGGCATTTGGGGTTTTCCATTAGCTGTTTCTGTTTCTCTGTCCATTGCTGCCTTGCCTCTTGGTGGGTTGGTGGGATAGGTAGAGGATAAAGAATGTTCAAGGATTCAGCTGTCTGACCTTGAGAGAGTCCCAGTTTTTCCTGGAGGTCATCTGCCTTTGAGGCACCCATTCTGATCACACCTGCCATGAAACAGGAGAGTTCAGTGCCTGATTCTTTTTTTTTTGTTAGTTGATTTTTTTATTGAAGTATTGCTTTACAATGTTGTGTTAGTTCCTACTGTACAGCAAAATGAATCAGCCTTATTTATACGTCTATCCCCTCCTTTCTGGACTTCCTTCCCATTCAGGTCACCACAGTGCGTTAGAGTTCCCTGTGATTTACAGTATGCTTTCATTAGTTATCTATTTTATACATAGCAGCAGTAGTGTATTTGTGTCAATTCCAATCTCCCAATGCCTCCCCCACCCCCGCCCCCCGCTTTCCCCCCTGGTAGGTATCCATATATTTGCTCTCCATGTCTGTGTCTTTTTTCTGCTTTGCAAATAAGATCATCTATATACCATTTTCCTAGATTCCACATATATGTGTTAATATACGTATTTGTTTTTCTCTTTCTGACTTACTTCCTCTGTGTGACACCAACGCCTGACTCTTGAGACCAGCGAGGATAGGCATCCTGGTCCTGCCCGACTGGCTCCTTCTACTGTGGTCCTCTGACCGTTGCCCCTGCGCCCCTCCCCTACCCCATTTGCTGCTCCTGCCGTGCACCCACCTTGAACCCAGTCTTCCCTGTGTGTGTTGGACTGTGCTTCCTCCTTCAGTTAAGTCCCTGGTGCTTTTAGCTCCTCAAATTCCTCAAAGTACCTGTCCCACTGCTTTTTGTTTTCCAATGCTCCTAGGGACTTTTATTTGTATTATCTGCTTTATTGAATTCTGATTGACAAATTTAAAAAGTGTTTATTTAAATTGTACAACTTGATTTTTTTTTTTTTTTTGGTTTACAATGTGATGATTTAATTGCATATACATTGTGAAATGATTACCATGGATTATTAACACATCTATCATTTCACATAGCTACCTTCTTTATGTGTATAAGAACACAAGTAAGAACACTTGAAGATCTATTCTGTTAGCAAATTTCAAGTGTACAGTATGGTATTATGAATCATAATCACCCTGTACAGATCTAAACTGTACATTAGACCCCCAGAACTTATTCCTCTTATAATTGGAATTTTGTATCCTTTGACCAACATCTCCCCATCTCTCCCATCCCCCTCTCCCCTGACAACCACTATTCTCCTCTCTGGTTCTATGAGTTTCACATTTTCAGATTCTTCTTATAAATGAGATCATACAGATTTGTCTTTCTCTGTCTGACTTATACCCTTAGCATAATGTCCTCTAGATTCATCCATGTTGTCACAAATGGTAAGGTTTCCTTTCTTTTTTGTGGTTGAATAATTGCATTCCATTGTGTATATACACTGCATTTTCTTTATCCATTTATCTGTTGATGGACGTTTGGTTGCTTCCTTCTTGGCTATTGTGAATAATGCTGCAATGAATGTGGAGGAGCAGATATTTCTTTGGGATACTGATTTTGTTTCCTTTGGACAGATAAACCAAAACTGAGATTCCTGGACCATATAATAATTCTATTTTTAATTTTTTTGAGGAACCTGCCATCATGGGTGCACCAGTTTACCTTCCTACCAATACTGTACTGTGGTTCCCATTTTCCTCCACCTTCAACAACCCTTGTTGTCTCATGTCTTTTTGATAAGAGCCATCCTAACAGGTGTGAGGTTATGTCTTATTTTGATTTGCGTTTCCCTGATGAGGCTTCCCTGGTAGCTCAGCTGGTAAAGAGTCGGCTGCAATGCAGGAGACCCGGGTTCGATTGCTGGGTTGGGAAGATACCCTGGCAAAGGGATAGGCCACCCAGTCCAGTGTTCTTTGACTTCCCTGGTGGCTCACCCGGTAAAGAATCTGCCTGCAATGCAGGAGACCTGGGTTGGGATGATCCCTTGGAGAAGGGAACTGCCACTGACTCCAGTATTCTTCCCTGGAGAATTCCATGGACTGTATAGTCCCTGGGGTCATTTCACAAAGAGTCAGACATGACTGAGCGACTTTCACACACTGATGTTGAGTACCTTTTCATGTGTCTGTTAGCCATCTGTATGTATTCTACATGTCTTCTTTAGGAAAATGTCTATTCAGATTCATTGGCCATTTTTTATTGGATTATTATTAAATTTTACTATGAGTTTTATGAGTTCCTTATATATTTTGATATCAGTCCTTATCAAATAAATAGTTTGCAAAAGTCCCAAAGCTCCCACAAAGGCATTTTTGTCTGAGGACTACTGCCAAATTATTGTTACTGGGGGGTATTGAGTAAGGGACCTCCTCTGCCACCATCTTGATGAGTTCATGGGGGACTTACTTTTAGATTTTCAATTTCTAGGATCTGGAAATGGGAGGGGGGAGGTGTCTGCCATCTTGATCCAATCACCATATTGGTTGCACATGTTCTGCACCCCCACCCCTCTGGGTCCCAGTTCAGGCCTCCTCAGCTCTTACACACCGCACCAGAGGGGCTTTTCTGAAATCAGAGCCATCTGAGTCATTGCCCACAGCTCAGAGTCTTTCAGTGGTTCCCACCAAAGTCAGGATGAGACCCACTTCTAGCCTGGCAGGTTCCAGGCCTCTTCCTGTCTCCTGGTTCTCTGAACCCACGACGGTCCGTCTCTGCTCCTTGCATTTGTTCACTCTGCTCTCTTCTGCCGACTGTCTCCACTCTTTGCCCCTACACTTAGGGTTGGCGATTTTTCCCCTTTCTTAGGACCTGTGTTGGGGGCCCTGCTGGGTTCCCACAGTCTCACAGCCCCATGCTCATCCTGTGATTGTCCCTATGACCCCGTGTTCCAGTGTGTTCTGATCATCTCCCCGACAGTCTTCCCTCCCAGAGGGGGATTTCCTGGCAGGGGTACAGCCCCATCCTGATTTCACACCGAGTTGTTGGAAGACTGGAATGAGGCGGGGGGCTTGATGGCTACGGGGTGCGGCTGCTCTCTCCCTCTGACCGAGGCAGAGGGTCTCAGTGGCCCCTTGGCCCGCAGCGGTGGCGCCGCAGGCGTGTGGAGGGGCCCCTTCTGGCCTCGGCCGGCCTTGATCCGCAGTCAGATGCCCCAGCAACGGGCGGGACTGATGTGACTGTCGCTCTCCCCACAGGCACTGGTGCCATCACACGGTCACACGGACGGTGTCCTGCCAGGTGCAGAACGGCTCGGAGACGGTGGTGCAGCGCGTGTACCAGAGCTGCCGGTGGCCCGGGCCCTGCGCCAACCTCGTGAGGTAACGGCGGCAGGGCTGGCAGGCTCTGCCTTTCCCTTCACTTCCTCTGGGTGAGCCCAGCTCTAGCGGAGCTGCTGCGGTAGGAGGGCTGGCGCCTGGAAACAGAGTCGGGCACGCACTTATGGAGCACCTTTTGTGTATGGTGTATGGGGACAATGTGTGTGCAAAGATGAAAGGGACTTGCTCCCCAGCTGAAAGATCCTCATAGTCCAGTGGGTATTTGATGAGCAAAAGGGCTAGGCGAGTGCATTCACACACACATACACACACAACCCCACAAGCCCCTCTTCTCAAGAGCTGCCCGCCTCAAGCCCCACCCCTCACA
>SJYQ01001665.1:112649-200555 GCA_006410935.1 Redunca redunca
TCGGGGGCGGGGGGGCAGGGGATTAGGAACTCTCCTGGGATGAGGTGACGTCAGAGCTGAGGCAGGGACTCACAGCAAAGAAGCAGTAACAGCTAGTGGCATGATGGGAGGATCTCAAGGGCTCCAGACCCCTGCGTGGGGCTGGGTGATGACAGAAGGGACCTCTGCACTGTCACCCAGCTGAGGAGTTGGGGCTTAGCTGGTCCTTCCATAGATTTTGCAATGTCTAGTCCAGGAGCCTTCAGTTAAATAGATTTATCTCCCCTATCTTTCCTGCCAAGACAACTGGCTGAGGCATTTCTTTCTCTTTGATGGGAGCACTTTGGGCAGTGAGGACCCAAAGCAGGAGGCGGGAGGCAGAAAGGAGGATGAGCTGAGTGAGGAGCCCTCCACCCATCACTTCGTGCCTGGGGAGTGTCTTGCTAGCTCAGAACTCTGGGTTTTTTTTCAGAGCAGCAGTCTCGGCATGTTCTCTAGCACCTGTGGAGCCATAAGAGATGGACGGGCATGAAGGAGGGGTCTGCCTGCACCCCTCCGCCACCCTGCAGAGCAGAGTGCCTAGGGAAGAAGGCCTTTCCACTCAGGTCAAGGAGACCTTTTAGTGAGGCCACTGTGGTCCTCCAGCCATGCCCATCCTCAAGGAGTGGAGTCCTTGAGGCCAGGAGGATGTGTCATCTGGAGCCCACGCCCCTTCTCCTAGACCATTCTCTGGGCACCTGGCTAAATAGCCTTGACTGGCTTCCAGGCCCGCAGTGGCGTCTCCCTTGAATCTGGGGGAGAGTGCCTATGGTGGGTGCACCGCAAGCCTTTAGGGGGGCCCTGAAGGGTGGCTCTTTGTGGGAATGAGAAGCATGGTTGGAGGACGAGTGGAACTGGTACATGCGGGCTGGGCCCACACAGGGGAGGAAGAGAAGGGAAGGGGGTTGGGGCCTGGCTTGTGTCTTCTGTAAAAATGATGCGTCATATGAAGTTACTGGGGGGATTTGGCGTTGGGGTGACGGCACGTCCAGGCCAGGGTCTTGCTGGTGGTACGTCCTCGGTACGTTGGCTCCGACTCTCAGAGAAGAGCTGAAATACCCAGTGACTCATGAGCTGATGCGAAGCCGTTTTGCTGCCGAGCGCTTGGGGCACCGGCACTAGCTCCTGCCGCCCACCCGGCTCCGTGTGACGTCTGGGCTGGGGCCACGGCAGAGAGGAGGGGTCTCTGCACGTCTGCAGAGTGAGATCTGGGGATCAGCAGGACCATAATCCTTGGTGGGGCCTCTCTTTGCTGAGCACTATGAAGTCATCACATTATTTCATTACACCCTGATGACATTTTTATGACAAAACTGCGCACGTGGGGGGAGGGAGGGTGTGGTTGTGAAAACAGGAGTGTAACCGAATCTGGGCACAGTGAGGCCGATTTGGAATGCACTGGGGGACTGGCATGTGTCCCCAGTCCCTCCCTGTGCCCCCACCCTCTCCCCCAGGAGCCCCGCGTAGGCCTCTTTCTCTGTGTTTGTTCATGAACTCAAGGGTCTCAGCAAATTTTATAAAGGAACCTACTTTGTGCCATGGGGGCAGAAGTGGAATATGATGGTGAATAAGACTAAATCTTCTCTCTGATGGAGTTTGAAAAAATGAAAGCGAAAGTCACTCAGGCATATCTGACTCTTTGTGACCCCTTGGACTGTAGCTGCCAGGCTCCTCTGTCCATGGAATTCTCCCAGCAAGAATATTGGGGTGGGTTGCCATGCCCTTCTCCACGGGATCTTCCAAACCCAGGGATCAAACCTGGGTCTCTTGTATTGAGGGCAAATTCTTTACTGTTTGAGCCACCAGGGAAGTCCCCCAGTGGAGTTTATATTCACCTAAATATGAAAACAAGAAAAGAAAATATACCCTCCTAATGAGTTCAGGACATTTTAAAAGGGTAACATGACTGAGTAAGACTCAGGAACTTTAGAGAACATGGGAGAGATTCTTTGAAGAGATGACTTGGATGCTGAGTCATGAATGGGGAGAAAGAGCCTCTGTGTGAAGATGGGGTGGAGACAGTTGGTGCAAAGGCCCTAAGGCAGCAAGGTCCTGGATAAAGGACCTTGAAAGAGAAAGGTCTGTGTACAGAAGCAGAGCAGGTGAGGACCGTACGGAGGCAGAGACTGATCTCAGCAAGGGTCAGTTTGGAATTTATTGTAGGAGAGTGTTGGGAAGCCATTGAAGGTGTTATTTTTGAAATATGTGTCTGTTTATTTGGCTGTGTCTGGTCTTAGTTGTGGCATGCGGGATCTTTCGTTGCAGCCTGGACTCTCTCGTTGTGATGCTTGGGCTCAAGTGTTGCAGTGCACGGGCTTAGATGCTCCGCGGCCTGTGGGAATTTAGTTCCCTGACCTGGGATCAAACCTGCGTCCTATGCACTGGAAGATGGATTCTTAACTGCTGAACTACCAGAGAAGTCCCCATGGAGAGGTTTAGGTACTGATGATAAATGCCTTGCTTTAGGATTTCTTTTTAAATTAAACTTTATTTCAAGGCCATTGTAAATTCACATTGTGTTAAGATACACATAAAGTTTGCCATCCGAACCATTTTAAGTGTACAGTCAAAAGCATTTGTTGTGTCAAGATCCCAGTGCTGTGCTCAGTACACACACAGAAAGGACTTCTTTTTTATAGCTGAGTAGTATTTGGTAATATGGATATGCCACAGTTAGTTTAACCATTTGTCTGTTAATTTAAAAGCAACTGGGTCATTTCCAGTTTGGGGCTGTAAGGAATAAAGCTGCAATAAACATTTGTGTACATTCGAGTTTTTGTGTGAGCATCGGTTTTTATTTCTCTGGGTAAATGCCCAGGAGTGCAATTGTCAGGTCATATGGTACTTGCGTGTTTCGTTTTTAAAGAAACTGCCAGACCGTTTCCAGAGTGACTGTACCATTTTACGTTCCGACCAGCAATGTCTGAGTGATCCAGTTTCGTGTACCCTGGCCAGCATTCGGTGTTGTCACTATATTTTATCTTAGCCATTCTGTGTAGTCTGTTTCACTGTGGTTTTAATTTGCGTCTCCCTAGGGGCTAATAATGTTGAACATCTTTTCATGTGCTTATTTGCCATCTGTATATCTTCTTTCATTAACTGTCTCTTCATGTCGCTCGCCCATTTTCTACTTGGATTTTTCCCTTTACTGTAGAGGTTTGAGGTGTCTTTGTATATTCTAGATGCTAACCCAGTGTCAGGTATATGGTTTGCAAATATTTTCTCCCTCTCTGTGACTTGCCTTTTCATCCTCTTATGAGTCTTTTGCAGAGCAAAAGTTTTTAATTTCAATAAAGTTCAGTGGATCAGTCTTTCATTTTATGGATTGTGCTTTTGGTGTCAAGTCTAAGAAGATTTTCCTCTATGTTTTTTTTCTAAAACTTTTATAGTTTTTTTATTTGGCACACGAGTCTGTGGTCCAGGTTAGGTTGATTTTTGCACGAGGTGTGTAATTTAGGGCAAGGTTCATTTTATTGGTCTATGCAATGTCCTAGCTATTTTGGTACCATTTGTTGAAAACATCCTTCCTTCATCGAATTGCTTTTGCATGTTTGTCAAAAATCATTTGGGCACAGTTGCGTCCGGCTCTTTCTAAGTTCTCTCTTCTATTCTGTTGATACGTGTGTCTATAGTTCTGCCAATATGACACAGTCTCGATTTCTGTAGCTGTGTAAGACTTGGAATCAGATTGACTGGTTTTTCCCACTTGCTTCTTCTCTCTCTTTTAAAATTTTTTTGGGGAGGGCTGTGCCATGGGCCTTGTGGAATCTTCGTTCCCCAACAAGGGATGGAACCTGTGCCCCTTGCATTGGAAGCTTGGAGTCTTAACCACTGGACGCCAGGGAGGTCCCCATTCTTCTCTTTTGGAACTGTTTTAGCTACTGTAGTTCCTATGTCTTTTCATATAAACTTTAGACTAATTTTGTCTCTATCGACCAAAAACCTTGATGAGATTTTAACAGAAATTGCATTAAACCTGTATATCCACATGAGGAAAACTGATATCTTTACTGTGTTGACTGTTCCAACCCAGAAATATGGATTTCATTTATTTAGATAATTTTTTATTTCTTTCATCTTTCTTCATTGATTTCTTGGATTTCTTATAGTTTTTGGCATATAAATTCTCTTATTTTTTTTTGGAATGATTGTAAACAGGTTTTTTTAAAAAATACAATAGGTAAAATTGAGTTTTTAATTTTGATATCCATGTGTTCATGGCTAGTACATAGAAACACAATTGATCTTCTAGGATCCTATAACCTTGCTGAACCCATGCATTAGTTCTGGGAGTTTGGGTATAGATTCCTTGAGATTTTCTACAAAGACAATCATGCCATCTGTAAATAGAAACACTCCTGTTTATTCCTTTCTAACTTGTATGTCTGTTATTTCCTTTTGTTGTCCTTTCACTGGCTAGAACTTCCAGAACTCATAAATAAGAGTCGAGAGAATGCTTGTTCCCAATTATAGAGGGAAAGCATTTCACCTTCAACTATAATATTAACTGTAAAATTTTTGTATTATCCATGTTCTTTATCAGATTGAGGGAGTTCTATTACTGTTTTTCTCAGAGTTTTTAATCATGGGCACTGAATTTGGTCAAAAAAATTTTTTTTTGCATTGATTGACATGGTCATGGGATGTTTTTAGCTTGTGAATATGGTGATTACATTGAATGGTTTTGGAATGTTGAACCAACATCACATCCCTGGAATAAACTCCAGTTGGCTGTGATGTGTAACTTTTAAAAATGTAAGACAAGTCCGTTTGCTAATATTTTGCTAAGGGTCTTTGTGTCTGTCTTCACGATGGAAATTGGTCTGCAGGTTTCTGGTTTTGTACTGTCTTTGTCTGACATTGGTATCAAGGTCTCGTATGATAAGTTGGGAAGTGCTCCCTCCTCTTTTATTTTCTGGAAGAGATTATGTACAATTGCTATTAATTCTTCTGAAACATTTGGAAAAAGTCTCCAGTGAACATCTGGGCCTGGAGATTTCTTTATGGGGAGTTTTTCAGCTACAAATTCAATTTCCTTAATAGTTATGGGGCTATTCAAATGATCTATTTCATATTGAGTCAGTTGGGGTAATTTGTGTTTTTTGATGAATTGGTCCCTTTTTTCTAAGTTGTTAAATTGATGTGTGTCGTGCTCTTCCCTATGTCATTCCTGATATTGATAATTTGTGTCTTCTTTCCTTTTTTCTTTGTCAGTCTTGCTAGAGGCTTGTCGTTTGTGTGATCTTTACAGAAAACCAGCTTTTTGGTTTCATTGATTTTTCTCTATTGTTTTTCTCTTTTCAATTTGATTCCTGCTCTTCTGTATACTTTGTCTTTCCTTGTGCTTGCTGTCCAGTTGCTCAGTCTTATCTAGCTCTTTGCGACCCCATGAACTGCAGCGTGCCAGGCTTCCCTGTCCTCCTGTCTCCCAGAGTTTGTTCAAACTCATATCCACTGAGTCAGTGATGCCATCCAACCATCTCATCCTCTGTCGTCCCCTTCTCCTTTTGTCTTCAATCTTTGCCAGCATCAGGGTCTTTTTCAATGAGTTGGCTCTTCACTTCAGGTGACCAAAGTATTGGAGCTTCAGCTTCAGCATCAGTCTTTCCAATGAATATTCAGGGTTGATCTCCTTTAGGACTGACTGGTTTGGTCCCCTTGCTGTCCAAGGGACTCTCAAGAGTCTTCTCTGGCACCACAATTTGAAAGCATCAGTTCTTCATTGATGCATTCAGCCTTCCTTATGGTCCAACTCTCACATCCATACGTGACTATGGGAAAAACCACCATAGCTTTAACTATATGGACCTTTGTTGGCACAGTGATGTTTGTGCTCTTTCATAGGCTGTCTAGCTTTGTCATAGCTTTCCTTCCGAGAAGCAAGTGTCTTTTAATTTCACGTCCGAGTGACTTTGGACCTCAAGAAAATACAGTTGGTCACTATTTCTTTTCCTTGTGCTTGCTTTGGGTTTATAGTTTCTCTACTTTTTGGAGGTCCCTGAGTTGGGCTAATTTTAGGTTTTGAAAAGATCACTGGCTGCTGAGGGAAAAGTGGACACAGGCTCAAGATGAAAGTGGGTGAGAGCTGGGGAGGTGGACAGAGGTGGGTGGATTCAGGGGCTGCTCTGGAAGCTGAGATGACCAGAGTGTCTGATCACTTATGGGTGGGAGCAACTAGGGATAACCCTAAATTTTCGGTGTGAGAGGCTTGCTGGTTGGGTATGCCGTTCATTGAACTGGGGGCACTGACCAGAGATTATCCCCAGGAGGCAGAAACCAACAGCTCTACTCAGGCCAAGTGAAGTCTGAGATGCCTGTGGGGGATCCGTAGGGAGCGGGGTATCAGGTAAGTGGTTGAGTAAGGAAGTTTGGAGTTCCAGGAAGACTCTGGGGCCATATCAAATTTCATGGATTCTCATATGCTCTTGGTAGGAAGAAGTGTATTATACTGTGGCCCCTAAGAATGTTTCAAATTAAGCCATAGCACACCATCAACTGTTACATGAATTTCAGTATCAGAGATGTTAAAATGTAACAGTATGTGCAAGCTTCCCTTGTGGCTCAATGGTAAAGAATCTGCCTGCCAGTGGGGGAGCTGCAGGACACACGGGCATGGGTTCAATTGCTGGGTCAGGAAGATCCCCTGGAGGAAGGCATGGCAACCCACTCCAGTTTTCTTGCCTGGAGAGTCCCATGGACAGAGGAGCCTGGCGGGTTACAGTCCATGGAGTTGCAAAGAATTGGTTGGACACAACTGAAGCGACTTAGCACGCATGTGCAATGGTATGTGCGTGTAAACGTGATATGATTGAGAATAGGATGGTATTTAAAGCTATGGGGCTGGAGGTGAACTTGGGGATGAGTAGATGGAGAGGAGGGTGCTGATCCCAGAACAGTCTGGGAGATAGGGCTAAGGAGATGAGAAGCAGCAGCCAGGTCAGAAGGGGCATCAGAAAACCCGGCGTCCTGGGAGGAGAGTTTTGGGAGGGAGAGTAGGAGTCTCTCAGGGCTTCTGGGTGGCCGGTGGGATGAGGGCCAAGGAGTGACCATTGGGTTTGGCAACATGGAGTCACTGGGGACCCTGGCAAGGGCAGTTTTGGGGAGTGGTGAGGATGGATGCTGAGATGGCATGGGTGGAGGAGAAAAATGAGGGGCGAGGGAATGAAGACTGGAGAATAGAACACTCTTTCCAGTTTTGCTGTGAGGGAAGCAAGAAATGGGGCTTGGATGCTGGAGGCGCAGCATGAGGCCCAGGGAGGTGTTTTGGTTGGTTTTTAAGACAGGAGACACAGGAGCATGCTTGCAAACTGCCCGCAATGAGGTGGGAGAGCGGGGAGGTGGCTGGTGAAGATGGGCAGAGGACAGCCACAGGAGTAAAGGGCTGGGAGCCCGGGGCCGGGTGTGGGTGGCAGTGGGGGAGGTGGGGAAATGAGGGAGTGGGGGGACTGGGGACTGGACCCCAGAAGGGAGTGGGGGCATCTTGTCAGAGCAGCACTAGGAGAGAAGGCCAGGGCGGGGGCACCCATCCCCTGTGCAGGTCCAACCACGTGACAGCCAGGCGGTCTGAGTTCAGTGCTGACTCTCAGGCCACCCACGAACACATCACTGTGGCAGGACCACAGTGTCCTCATCCCAGAGCCTGGGCACCTGAAGGTGCTCAACAAATGTTCATTAGAGAAACATATCCATCCTCTTAAATAAAGAAAAAAAAATTGTATTACAACTGTGTCCAGTGTGGATTTTCCCATTCTATGATTTTTTTTCATGTAGGATTTTTGTAATGTGTGTGTGTGTGTGTGTTGGGGGTGGGGGGGCGGTGATGGCACCCAAAACCAATGTTCACAGACAAACATGAGACCTGGAGGACTGAGCCTGGGGCCCAGTCTGTCCACGCTAGTGTGGAGCCGGGTCCTGTGATGCCTGCTCTGGCTTTGGGACCTGCGACCCTGACTCAGGTTTCTCTGAGCCTGTGTTTGGTCTGTTTAGCTGTTAAGTTCTGAGTGAGCACTTAAGTGCCAAGCACTAGTGTGCAAAAAGATCAGGACCCCTCCCTCTCAGAGATGGGGGTGGGGCGGGGACGTGAGGACCATGTCCATCCAAGACTCACAGCCAATGGGGGGAAGGGTGTCTCTGCTGTGAGCCCTGGTTCTGGGGCTTCCTTGGGGGACACTTGAGCTGAGATCTGGGGAAGCAGGATGGGGAGAGGGAACAGCAGGACTGAAGACCCTGGAGGGGGGCCGTCTCCTCCCTGGTGGCCTCTCCTTCTGGCTTGTAGTGAAAGGGCTGGATCCCGACCCTTGCCCGGAGGGCCCTCAGAACCAGTCCAGAGAATGAGGGGTGCTGCCCGCTCCCCGTGCCTCAGTTTCCCTACCTGGGAAGTGGGGCTAAACAGCCCCATCTTGCTCGGGGGTAGGAACCACAGCCCTGGCCTGCAGCCGGATGTTGGCGTGTTGTCACCCACCCCGCTTCCGCCCTCCAGAGCCCCTGGTCAGCGGCTGGACGCGGTGATCGCAGGGCCAGACAGATCCGGAAGGAGGCGCCCCGGGGCTGCAGGGGTTAAGTTTTCCTCGGCCTGGTTTCCCTGCCCTCAGCTCTCTGCCTGGCCCCTCTGAGCTCTTTGATGGCATTAGAGCCAACCTCTTCCAGATGTGCTGAGCCGAGGGGTTTGCCGGAACTTCTGCCTCCTTCATTCCCCTCCGCCAGACGGCCCCCTGCCAGCCAGCCTCCCACCTCGGGCTGGGTTGCCTGCAGCCCACAAGGCCACAGGAAGTCCTGGACTGAGTGCTTTCTTAGAACGTGGCCTTCTTTCCTGCCCCTCCTCAGCCAGCCTGGGTGGGTCTAGAAGCTTGGGGATGTGTCCACCTCCCCCGCCCCACCATCTCCCCGTCCCCCACCAGTAGACTCTGGTCCCAGGCTTAAGTACGACCGACGACCTGGGTGGGGGACACTGCCCTCTGGGCCTGCTGTTCTTTCCGTCTGCACTTGGGAACGCCTGGCGTGGACTGTGGGGAGGCCAGCGCCCGGAGGACCCTGCCTCCTGCCGAAGAACTGCGGTGGGACCGCCCCTGCCCCGCCCCCTCCCCGCCGGCCCCGCTGCTATTAATCAAGAGATTAATAATCTCCTGCCTCCCTTTCTGAAACCCCCACTCCCGTTTCCTGTTGAGTCTCCAGTCTGTCTCGGTACCTCCCAGTCTGGTCCTCCTCGCGGTGGTCCCCGGTGTTGAAGCGGGGTCGGGGCAGGAGCCGCGGTGCCCAGTGAGGGAGGGGGCGCCTGCCTCCCCCAGATGAGGTCATTGGCCTGGCAGAGTCATTCCTAGCAGACCCTGCCCAGGACGATGGCACCCACTCAAGGACCTCACAGTGCTATAGGGACATCGCCTTTGGAGGCCAGAGAGCCATGACCTCGGCTTGCATACCTCCAGCGACGGGCATCTCATCTCTTGCCGGAGGTCTTCCTTCATATTCCCTCTCATGTGATCTTGGGCACCCAGGGCCGCCTTTGGGGACACACAGGACTCATCTGCCCCCTAACCAGGACAGTCTTTGAGTGGCTGCTGGAGGACTGTGGCCAGGAGTCTCCGAGGACCTCATGACCGCTCTGCTCACTGAGTGGGTCCCAGGGGGCTGCAGAGGGCAAGGCCCTCCTCCAGTTCCTGAGAGAGAACATGGGGTCCCTTCAGGAGACCAGGTTCGGTCCAACCTCTGCCACTTTATAACCTGGAATCTGACCCCGTGCTCCTCTTTGGCCTCAGTTTCCCCTCTGTCACCTGCAGCCATTCATCCTGCCCGCCCCACCCCCTTTCTCGGCCAGCACCCTCCTGGCTCACCTCCCCCCCTCCCATCTCTTCTGTCCCATCCGGCCTCCATGCCGGCGCAGGTGGGGTCTCTCTTGACAGCAGATCCGATCACGATGTTCCTCTGAGCCACAGTGCCTGGGTGGTTTCCCCACGGCTGGGAAGGGTGGCCTCCCAGTGGGTACACGAGACTCTTTTCTCGAGGGGTGGAAAAACCACATCAAATCTCCTGTTTATTTTTTAATCTACAAAATAAGAGAGAAATTAAGCTTTACTGATTTTTTTATGTATGCAAAGATGGTAAATAATATGTGTTTATATACATGTATAAATTAATATGATCTCATGCAGGCTCAGAAATATTTTACTGATCAGCATCCTTGGATGCCTGGAGAGCATGGCCAGTCTCCAGGGACGCAGTCCAGACTCTTTGCCTGCACTCCAGGCTTTCACAGCTGCCCCGAGTGCTGTCTGCCTGTCAAAGCATTCTGCCCCCGAACATCATCCACATCTCCTTGTTCTCCTGGTGCTGGCTGCCTCCTCACCTTGTCAGCTCAGCAGGCCTCCCTCCAGTCTCCCCTCATGTGGGCAGTCTTTTCTGGGCCCTCCTGGTGGGTGGAAGTGGCCATGCCCTGCTCCCCATCCCTGCCTCCATCAGTTTCCACTGTCACCCTGAGCTCCTCCTGGGAGCTACCCTGTCAGTTAACACTGAAGTTCCCGGCCTGGGACTCCATCTGGTGCAAATTTTTCATGGATTATTTCATTCATTCCATCAATTTTTACTGAGCATGTATGATATGCCAAACCCTGAACTAGGCCTGGGGGTTAGTGGAGGAGACAGATGTCAGACAAATGATCACCCAGGTGGGTGTATACTTATAAGGGTGATAAGAGTTTAAGAGAGAAGTCAGGGTTCTATGAAGGTTCTTTTTTTTTTTTTTTTCTATGAAGGTTCTATGACAGTGAAAGTCAAAGGGGTTCAGCCTGTGGTGGAGTGGGCGGAACTGAGGGATGGGCTGACCAAGGAGGGCTTCTCAGAGGAGGCGGCACTGGGGGCCGCCTTGGTGTTAGTGGGTGTCTTGAGCAGAGGGAACAGTGGATGATGAATCCTGATATGGGAAGGAGCCCTGTGGGTTCAGAAATTCAAAAGCCAGTGACTGCTGGAGTTCTCGGGGTGGGTGGTAGGTGGGGAGGTGGTGGATGTGGGCATGAGCAAGGGTGGGCAGCCAGGAAGGACAGTGGCCAGATCTTAGAAGTCTAAGTGGTCATACTAAGGATTTGGTTTTTGTCCTGAGATTGAATGGAAGCTGGGAAGGGTTCATGGAGGAGACCTGTGCTTTGAAAACATCACTGGAGCCAGCTGCTGAGTGGAGGATGGAATACCAGGGGTGGGAGTGAAAACTGGGGCATCAGTCAGGGCCCATTGCTGCTGTCTGGGAGGGTGTTGATGGAGGCCGGACCAGGGCAGGGTGGAGGAGTGCAGTGGGCAGGTAGGATCTCCTTGGTGGAATTGATCTCCCTGGACTCGTTGATAGGGGGGGCCAGAGAAGGGTAGGGTCCAGGTTTCCATGGATATTTGTTGAGTGAATAACCACCCCCTGGGGAATATATGTCCCTGAATGTGCCGAGTGGCAGTGAAGGAACTCTCAAGACCTGCCCTACGGAGAGAGCTAAAACAGCGATCAGAAGTCCCTAGAATTAGTCTGTCTCAGGAAAAAACAGCAACAGCAACAACCAGGGTTAGTGAGACATAGATGGGAGATTCCACATCATATTTGGAGAGTCCCAGTGTAGCAAGAGATCTGTATGCCACAGCATCTTAGCCCAGACTTCACAGTGGGCTCAGAGAGGCAAGGACAGACTTTACAGGGGGGCTTAGAGAGGCAGGACTTGCTCAGTCAGTGGCTCACAGATGGGCAGGATGCATTGGGATCACATGTTGGTGAGGATGTTTTAAACCATCCAGTCTACTATATTTTAATATGGCAGCCTGAGCAGAGGAGTACAAATACCTAGGGGTAAATTTAACAAAAGGTGGCACTCTGCTGAGAAAAATTAAAGAAGACTTGTATTAATGGAAACTTATGCTGTGTTTGGGCTTCTCTTGTGACTTGGATGAACAATCCACCTGCAATGCAGGAGACCTAGGTTCGATCCCTGGGTTGGGAAGATTCCCCTGGAGGAGGACATGGCAACCCACTCCAGTGTTCTTGCGTGGAGAATTCCATGGACAGAGGAGCCTGGCGGGCTAGAGTCTATGGGGTTGCAAAGACTCAAACGTGACTGACCAACTAAGCACAGCTCAGCATATGCTCTACTTATGGATAAGAAGCCTGGAATTATTAAGATGCCAGTTCTCTGCACATTGATCTATAGATTCCATATAATCTTATCAACATTATAGTGGGTTTTTTTTTTTTTTTTGCAGAAATTGATAAAGACAATTTAAAAAGGCAATGGGAATATAAAGGACCTAGGAGCCAAGACAACCTTGAAGGAGAACAAGATTGGAGGATTTACATGACCATATTTGGACTTAATTAGTAAGCTACATTAATTTAGACAGTGTGGTTTTGGTGTAAGAATGGAAAATGGATCAATGGAACAGAATAGAGTCAAGAAATAGACTCACATTTAAACACTCATTTGATGTTTTTCAACAAGGCGCTGCTGCTGCTGCTAAGTTGCTTCAGTCATGTCCGACTCTGTATGACCCCATAGATGGCAGCCCACCAGGCTCTGCTGTCCCTGGGATTCTCCAGGCAAGAACACTGAAGTGGGCTGCCATTTCCTTCTCCAATGCATGAAAGTGAAAAGTGAAAGTTTAGTCACTCAGTTGTGTCCGACTCTTTTGGGACCCCATGGATGGCAGCCTACGAGGCTCCTCCGTCCATGAGATTTTCCAGGCAAGAGTACTGGAGTGGGTTGCCATTGCCTTCTCCACAACAAGGCACTAAGATAATTTAATTTTAGTGGGAAAATTTAGGCAAAAAGGTCTTTTCAACAATTGGTGCTGTAGCAAGTGGACATTCAGATGGAAAATAATGAAGTTTGACTCCTGCCCAGCAGATAGTAAAATTTAAAAAATGATAATTGAACTTGATAAAAACTTACAACTGATCAGTAAAGATATACTTTAAGAAAATGAACAGGCAAACCACGGGTTGGGAAAAAACATTCAGAATACATACATTTGAAAAAGGTCTCTCTTGTATATCTTACAAACTGATAAGAAAGACCCAAAACCCAATTTAAAAGTGGGCAAAAAACCTGAGCAGATACTTCACAAAAGGAGACAAATAAGTGGCACACATGAAAAAGTGTTCAACTTTGGTTAAAACTATAATGAAAGAGTTCTGCATACGCCTTAGAATGACTGAAATAAAAATGACTGACAGTATCGAATGTTAGCAAGGTTATGGAGAAACCGGAACTCATACACTTTTGCTGGGCCTTGTTCATCCAAATGGGTTTGGGACATGTGTTTGTAGCATCTACGAAAGTTAAACATATATCCGTCCTATGGCCCATCAGTTCTATTTCTAGGTACATACCTTAGAGAAGTGGAAATTTGTCCACAAAGACTTGTATAAAAACACTCAGCATGTTTATTCCTCACCAGTGAAACTGGAAATAACCCCAGAGTCCATGAACAGGAGAACAGATACATTGTGGTATGTTTATGTAATGAAATATTATTTAGGAATAAAAAGAAACAAAAGATGCCACCCTTAACAATACAGATGAACCTCACAGACATGACGGTTGAGAGAAAGAATGCAGACAAATGCGTGCATGCTGTATGATTCCATTTATATGAAATTCTACAACAGGCAAAGCTAATCTCTAGTGAGAAGTCAGAAGAATGGTTATGCCTTGGGGCTAGAGAATCAACTTGGAAGGGGTTCAAAAGGACTTTGGAGCAATGGGAATGTTGGTGTATACATAGGTTCAGAGTTCATTGAGCTAAACACTAGATTTATCTACAGATCTTCCTTGACTCACAATGGGGTTACATCACCACAGACCCATTGCAAGTTGAAAATACCTTAAGTCAAAAATGGATGAGATGCACCTAACCTGTTGAACGTTGTAGCTTTGCCTAGCCTACCTTAAGCATGCTGAGGACACTTCCATTAGTCTACAGTTGGGCAAACTCACCTAACACAAAGCCTGTTTTATAATGAAATGTTGAGAAGGTGACAAGTGAGAAATAGAATGGAGGGTACTCACCATTAGCATACACCGCTGAAACCGCATTGAAGAATGATGGCAGCACTCAGCTAAGATTAACCGCTGGATGATGGGGAAGCTAGAGAGACAGGGTCGCCCATTCCTCTCTTCAGATGAGGCTCCAGAATAGCTTGGGAGAAGGCACCGGGTCATCAACACTTGATGGTTTAGCAGGTGGAGTGCTCTTGGGGAAGATACCAAGTTTTGACTATATGGTGTGTTTCTTCTCTCCATTGTATGTTTCTCTAGAGCAAGCAAGAACATCTTGTACCTGCCTGTCAGCTCTTGTGGACCTCCCGTAATTGACATCCATTTCTTCTAACATCCTTCAACCATTGCTGATGGCAGCAAATGTCTCTGCCAGTTTCTTTGCTGTGAACTTTCCTGGTGCCCCGGGCATAACTTTTTCCTCTGCCTCAACTTCTCTCCCTCTTTCTTTCTCCAGTTTGAACAGCTCCTCATTGGAAAGTTCTTCACCCTCGGTACCAACAAGCTCATGAATATCCTCTTCTTCAAATGTCCAATTCTAGGTGTTTCCCAAGCACTCATATCTCGGGACTGTTTCATCCACAACAGAATCTTGGTTAAAACCTTTGAACATGTTCACATATGTCTTTAAAACTCTCTGCAAAATGCAGTTCGCTGTTCACTCATTGCTGTGTGACTTCCTTCCAGGGGCAGCGATGGATGGTCTGGGTAGCATGTTTAATGTTAAAACCTTTCCAAAACTTTCAGAGCGTTCGACCAGTTCCCGTTGCTTCAAGGGCCTGCACAGACATTTTGGTGTCAAGAATATGGTTTGAATGTAGCTGTGGCGCCTTGGTCCTTGGGTGGAATGAGTACACTTGTGTTCAGTGGCAACTACACAACCTTGACATCAGGATGCCTGTCCTGATCTGCTGTGGATGCCCTGGAGCCTTGTCTGAGATCAGCCGAATCTTGAATGGGATGTTGTTTTGCCTCCAATATTCTCTTGCCTGAGGGATAAAACACTTCAAAAGCCAGGCTTCAAACAATGTTAATGTCATCCAGGCTTTCTCGCTATGGCGATAACAAACGGGAAGTGAATGCCTGGCTCACAGACTTGAAAGCTCTGAGGTTCTCCCGCTGGTAGATTAGGAAAAACTTCCATTTGAGCCCTGTGACTTTTCCACCCCCAAAGCAGCCTTCCACGCGGTCTCTGAAAGCCTTGAATCTTGGCGTTGTCCTGGACTCCTGATGAATGTATGTTCTCTCCAGCACACACTTCCAGAACAAGCTCATTTCATCGACATTCAATATTTGTTCTGGCAAATATTTCTCATCCACAATTATCCTCTGCAGCTCTTCTTTAAAAGCTTTGGCACCTTCAGTATTGGCACTCGCTGCCTCACCACTGACTTTCACATTATGAAAATTATGATACCTTTTGAAGCGTTGGAACCAGCCATGACTTGGTATAAACATGTGCGTTACTTGTAGGATCATGGGCATGCTTTTTTAGTGTATTGAAAGACGTCTTGCCTTAGCCTGGATTGTCAATTGGCTAAGTGGTATGAGCTTCTGAACCTGGTCTTCCATCCACATGGCAAGATATTTTTCTTTCTTTCCTTTTTAAATGTTGTTTATTTGGCTGCGCCAGGTCTTAGTTGCATCATGCGGTATCTTTGATCTTTGTTGCGGCATAAGGGAACTAGTTGCCTGATTAGACATGGAACCTGGGCTCCTTCTTTTGGAGCTTGGAGTCTTACCCACACTGGACCACCAGGGAAGTCCCTGTAAATTATATTTTAATTAAAAAAAGAAAAAAGAAGATGAATCCATTGCAATTCGAGGAGTGGACTAAGTGCTTTCTTCCCTGGCACTTACCATCGTGTGTGTTAGTTGCTCAGCTGTGTCCGACTCTTTGCGACCCCAAGGACTGTACCTGCCAGGCTCTTCTGCCTGTGGAATTTTCCGGGTGAGAATACTGGAGCGAGGTGTCATTTCCTTCTCCAGGGGGGTCCTCCCTACCCAAGGATCGAACCTGGATCTCCTGAATTGCAGCAAGATTCTTTACCATCTGAGCCACCAGGGAAGCACCACACACAGGCACACATTCACACCTATGATACAGAATTTGTGCCGCCAGCTCTCGCCCAGGGAGCGCTCTTGCTGCCTCCTTCATTCTTGTAATCCCAGCGCTTGGTATACAGCAGGCACCCCGCATGTAAAGCCAAGCTCTGTGCAGGGTGTGGGGGTGCTGAGGAAGGACCCCATCTGCTCTGGCCAGGACTGGGGGTGTTTCACAGGGAAGAGGATGTTGGCGTCACACCCTGAAGGCTCCTGGGGGCTTTTCTCTGCGGAGTACAGGAGGATGGGCCGATAGGCAGAGGAGCCGCACGTGCAAAGGCCAGGAGGCAGGAAGAACTGCTCGTGCTGTGGTGGGAGGAGCCTTGGCTGGTGGTTGTGCAAGGAGGGGAGGGGAGGACGCTAGGTGGGGCCTTATTCCCTGACCTGGAGAGTGCGGTCTTTGGTCTATGGGAGCCGTGGAAAGTTTTGAGAGAGGTCAGCCTGGTTCGATCCCTGGGTCGGGAAGATCCCCTGGAGAAGGAAATGGCAACCCACTCCAGTATTCTTGCCTGGAGAATCCCATGGATGGAGGAGCCTGGTAGTCTACAGTCCACAGGGTCACAAAGAGTCGGACACGACTGAGCAACTTCACTTCACTTCACTTCAGCCACAATACAGAATCATTTTATAAAGATCAGTGGACCTGTGAACTGGACCCCAGTGGAAGGGCTGGGAGTTCTTCATGGACATAGGAGGGCAAAGTGATGGGAATAAGCCGAGGGACACTTGCACCTGCCCTGGACATTCAGGGGAGGGTGGAGGGGCTGAGCCCTGGCCTGCTGGGCTGGTGAAGCAGCGCCACCTACTGGCGGGCCCTGCTCCTGGACTTCACAGCCACCCAGATGCTTCTGGTCCCACATGGGACAGACCAGCCCATGGCCCTCGCTCGGAATGAGGGGCAGAACAAGACCTTCTCTGGGGACTGAGCTCTCCCTCTGGCTCAGGGGCCACGTCTCAGTACCTTGACCAGATGCACAGAGGAACAGGGCGCCCTGGTACGGCATGCACACGTTAATATTCCTAAGTTCTGCCAGTTCTGCCTGGGTTTGGAATCTAGTTCCACCACCTTCTAGCAGTGTGACCTTATAGTTACTGAAGCTCTCAGTGCCTTGGTTTCCTTATCTGTAAATTAGGAATGGTGATAGCATCCCCCTGTTAGGGTTGTTATGTGTCAGAACAGTGCCTGATACGTGGCAAGTACTCAAAGCTCTCACTGTATCTGCTATCACTTTGTCACCATCATCACTCAAGGCACACAGTGAAGAGCCCTTTGGAGGGCTCCTGGGCTGGAGGCCGAGGGGCAGCCTATGGCACAAGGGACCTGGGGGCAGCCGTGGCAGCTGGAGAAGGGCTGGTCCCCAGCGCTAAACAGCTTAGACTGTCTCCTGACTACAGTGGGGATGACCAAAGGGTGCGGGCCAGGAGGAATGAGGTCAGGTCTGTATTTTGCAAACCTAGCATCTACACATCCCTTTCTGCTCTCACACGTGCCCTTCCATTGAGCCTCACGCCCAGCATCCTGGTCCTCAGAATGCAAACCAGGAAACAGACTCAGGGAGGTTCAGGAACGTGCGCCATCCCCATCGTGAATTAGGGTCAGGACCCTAAATTCTCAGCTGGTGCCCCCTCCTCCCGGGGCTCCATCTGCCCCATGGTTCTGTGGTTATGGGAGGAGTTCTGTCGCTTTCCCAGCCCCTCTTGGCCAGAGGAATGATCTGCCTTTAAGAATTAATTTTAGAACTGAGACTGGGATTGGCATGCAGGTGTGTATGCCAAGTCACTTCAACTGTGTCTGACTCTTTGAGACCCTCTGGACCATAGCCCACCAGGCTCCTCTGTCCGTGGGATTCTCCAGGCAAGAATACTGGAGTGGGTTGCCATGCCCTCCTCCTGGGGGCATTGGCATAAATACACTATTAATGTGTAAAACAGATAACTGATGAGAGCTGAGGGGCTTCCCTGGCAGTTCAGTGGTTAAGTCTCCCCCTTTCAGTGTGTGGGACATGGTCAGGGAACTAAGATCCCATATGCCATGCAGTGTGGCCAAAAAAAAAGGAGAACCAGTTGTGTAGCCCAGGGAGCTCCACTCAGTGTCCTGCCATGACCCAAATGGGAAGGAAGTCCAAGCAAGAGGGGATGCATGCTTACATATATAGGAATCAGCGTGGCTGGCTCACTCTGCTGTACAGCAGAGACTAACACAACATTGTCAAGCAGCTACAGTGGCCGTTTAGTAGCTGAGTCACGTCCGACTCTTGTGACCCCATGGACTGTAGCTGGCCAGGCTCCTCTGTCCATGGGATTCTCCAGGCAAGAATACTGGAGTGGGTTGCCATTTCCTTCTCCAAGGGATCTTCCCGACCCAGGAATCAAACCTGGGTCTCCTGCATTGCAGGCAGATTCTTTACCTACTGAGCTATCAGGGAAGCCCCAAAGCAACTATATACTCCAACTAAAAAAAAAAAAAATGACATTTTAAATTGAAATCAAAGCATCTTCCTTTTCTCAGATGAGCCTGTTTCTGGCTGGGAGATCTGCAGCAAGAAGCAGCTGTAAGAGTGTGTGTGTGTGTGTGTATGTGTGAGTGCATGTGTGTGTGAGCATGTGAGTGAACGTGTGGGTGAGAAATGGTGTATGTTTCTTATCAGTTCAGTTCAGTCAGTCGCTCGTCATGTCTGACTCTTTGCAACCCCATGGACTGCAACACGCTAGGCCTCCCTGTCCATCACTGACTCCAAGAGTCTAATCAAACTCAAGTCCGTTGAATCAGTGATACCATATTTCTTATGCAGACAGTCTATTTGGACTCCTTGGACCCAGGCTCACCTACCCCGCTGTGTCTCATCAGGTCCCTTGCTGTGAGGAGTGGTGACATTGACTGCTCCTCTGCCCTCCCACCCCCCACCCCAGTGGCCTATGCCAGCTGCTTCCTGAGATCTTCCTGCCTTTGGTCTGAGAGTCCCCAAGGCCCGGGTTTGCCCCTGGGCACCTCTCCCTGCAGACTCCCATCCCCTCACTTCAAAGGTTCCAGCCCCTGCCTGGCTGCACACTGCCAACACTTCCTCTTCCCCTATCCCCAACTTAGAGCTCCAGGGGGAAGCGGCTTTGCTGGAATGTTTACGAAACACAAGAGAGAGGATTTTTTTTTTTTTCCAAAGAAAAATTCGTGTAACAGGATTTTTCAGATTTAGCTCACTATTTCTGAAATTCGAAACGTGACTTATGTGTTTTCCTGTCAACAGTGTGCCTAAAAACATCACGCCTGCTGTTCTCAATTAATTCATAATTTTCCCATTCATGATTAAGTTGCTTGGTGTCAGCAGATGCAAGTTCTGTGCAGTCATGCAGTTTTCCTTTCAAGAGGAAGCTGTGCAGACTTGATCAAGCTGGGATGGAAATTGAATCATAAAGCTGGACTTTTGCCCCTTGTGAAAATCAGTCATATGTGTGTTTTCCTTTTTTAAATTATAGTTGACTTCCAGTGCGTAAATTACACTGTTTCAGGTGTGCAGCAAAGTGGTTCAGTTTTATACGTACCTGAGGGTGCTCAGTCGTGTCTGACTCTGCCATCCCATTGTAGCCCGCCAGGCTTCTTTGTCCATAGGATTTCCCAGGCAGGAATACTGGAGTGGACTGCCATTTCCTGCTCTGTGGGATCTTCCCCCAGGGATTGAACCCCCCGTCTCCTGTGTCTCCTGCATTGCCAGGCGAGGTCTTTATCACTGTGCCACTTGGGAAGCCCGTACATATATTCTCTTTGAGATTCTTTTCCCTTAGAAGTTATTAAAAAATATTGAGTGTAAGTAGCTCCTTGTTGGTTATCTATTTTATTTGTAGTAGTGTGTATCTTTTAATCCTAAACTCCTAATTTATCCCTCCATCCCCTTTGTGTGTCTCTGTGTGTGTGTATATGTGTGTGTTAGTTGCTTTGTTGTGTCCAACTCTTTGTGACCCCATGGACTGTAGCCCACCAGATTCCTTTGTCCATGGGGTTCTCCAGGCAAGAATACTAGAGTGGGTTGCCAGATCCTTCTCCAGGGGATCTTCCCGACCCAGGGATCGAACCTGGGTCTCCCACATTTCAGGCAGATTCTTTACCGTCTGAGCCAACCATAAATTTAGTTGCTATGCATGTGGGTCTGTTTCTGTTTTATAAATAAGTTCATTTTTGTTAGATTCCATATAAAAGTGATATCATATAATATTTGTGTTTCTGTGTCTGGCTGGGCTGGGTGGTCTCTGCAGGAGTGGGGTCTGCGGTGGGCGGAGGGAGGCCCTCACACTGTCCTGATGCTACCCTTGTGTTAGTTACAGGACTCTGATCAGACCCACATACAGAGTGTCCTACCGCACGGTGACGGCGCTGGAATGGAGGTGCTGCCCTGGCTTTACCGGAAGCAACTGTGATGAGGGTGAGTCTCTGGGGAAAATTTGGGTTTGGAGAAAATAAAATTGATAACAATTCTGGGATGCCAGAAGACTTTGACTACATGGACTAAAATGATCAACGTTGATGAAGGAGTTATGTGCTTATGAATATGTAAATTTTTATATTATCCAGCTAAATGTACTTACTGAATTGTCATTTACCCGTAACTGTGTTTATCATTTTATTAATTTTAAATCAGGGGGTCAGGGGATGGCTGCTGGCCAGGCCGGTCCTCAGAGTCTCCGGACACTCCTCTCCTGCCTGCCCTCCTTCTGGGAGGAGTTCCTCTCTTTTTCACATTCTTTCTTTCTCCCAAGCATCTCTGAACTAAGCGCTCAGGACCGGCCAGCTGGGGTGAGCCTGACACCCTGCCTGGGGGGCACCGAGGTGGGGTCCGTGTGTGCACTGCTCGGGCCAGGCCTGGAGGAGAATCAGAAGCCCCGGCCTGGGGAGGAGATTCAACGCACAGCCTATTTCTTCTGCTCTGGCTCTGACTCATGCAGGAGCTGGGGCAGGCAGAGCTGGGTGTGTGGGCTCTGAGTAGATGCAGATGAGGACCTGTGAGCCTTGAATCCGCACCTGTTGTAGAATAAGGCAGATGGGCCTGGTAGGTGGAAAGAGCAGGAGAACCTCACCCCAGCAGCTCCTCTGTCCAGTTGGTGCTCAGAGAGAGGGCGAGCGAGGCCCAGGGCCAGGGGTCCCTTCCGAAAGCAGTGCTCGGGCAGGAATCAGAGGTGGTGTCAGAGCCCACTGCTACCCCGCTCACGTCCAGCCTGATGAACAGGTTTGCAGCTCACCCGGTTCTCCAGAAGAGCTGGGCTGTCCCAGCTCAGGAGTCGGTTTTGTATTTGGAAACAGTAGCTGTCCTCAACCTCGACTTTCTGACAACACGATCCTTCCTCGTCTTTTTTTTTTTTTTATTCCCTGACTTGCTGATTTTAGTTATGTGTGTATGCACAGTCCCTCCAGTCATGTCTGGCTCTTTGTGACCCCGTGGACTGTAGCCCGCCAGGCTCCTCTGTCCCTGGGTATTCTCCAGGCAAGAATACTGAAGTGGATGGCCATGCCCTCCTCCAGGGGATCTTCCTGACCCAGGGACTGAACCTGAGTGTCTTGTATCTCTTGCCTTGTAGGTGGATTCTTTACCCACTGAGCCACCGGGAAGCCTGATTTTAGTTATATGTATGTTACAACACTATTTGTTGTTGAGTCGCTAAGTCGTGTCTGACTCTTTGTGACCCCATGGGCTGTAGCTTGCCAAGTTCTTCTGTCTCTTGCACTGGCAAGTGGGTTCTTTACCACCAAGCCACCTAGGAAACCCAAGTTAGATCCTACAGAACGATAAAAACAAAACCTTTGGGGTTGCCCTCTCTACCGAGAAATCATTTACATCTCTGCAGTTTCATACAAGTTAACCTCCAACTTCACAGAACCTGAGCTGTAACCTGTGATGAATGGCAAGGAAACAAGGTGAGCTTCTCCCAGGATGACCCATGCCCTGAAGTGGGCTCCATGACATTGAAAGGTTGGGCCATCACCTTTTGGGCCCACGCACACGTTTTGGGTAATTCTTGCAGACTGCATGGACGAAACACAGCATTTGGCAAGTAGCATCAGGCCAGCGGGGGTTGGGGGTCAAGCTCTGTTCTCAGGGAGCTTCTGCCCCCCAGGACAGCAGTAGGTTCAAGCAGGGCCGGGGGCCCACCCTTCCTGGGAGAGGAGGTGGGGTGACTCTGACCTGGTCAGATGCCTCCAGAGGCACCTGCCCTTGAAAGCGCGTGGCACCTCCCCTCCAGAATAAAGATCGTCCCTGGTCAACCGCACTGATGTGGGTTATCAGCACACTTACCAGGAATGTCTGAGCGTCCTGAGCTAATTAGTGAGAGGTGTTAGCACATCGCAGGACACTCAGAGCCAGCCCTCCCCTCTTGAAGGATCTTCCAGACTTGTCTGCCTCGATGAGGACGTGTGTGCATCTTAGGGCTTGGGATGAGGTTTGCCTCTTTCAGGGAGCCTTGAGGTTGAGCGGTCCCTATCCAGCTGTGAGCATGAGGGTCCTAGGAATCCTATGGGCTTGAGGGATTCCTGGGAGCAGGAGGCCCTCGGCTGAGGTGGGGACTGGCTTCTTGAAGCCCTGGTAACGACTTTATATTCCCAAGGATGAACCCATAATGTCAGAAGGTGAAGTCAGAGCGGTGTCTGTGACTTCAGACACATTCCTGAGATGGTTGTGGAGGGGCCTGGACTGTGAACTCCCACTCGGTTCCCAGGCTGACCTCTCTGGAAAGCCCGCAGGTCAGAGGTGCCCTCCTCCATGGTTTCACTTTGCCTCAGATGAGAGTCCCCAGGAGAAGTGCCTTTTTTTTCTGATGTGTCTGGCCTTCCTTCCAAGTTGTCAGGTCTCTGGTTTTAGGACTTGGGCTGGGATTGCCTGGGTAGGTGGCTCCCGCCTCCCAGATGGCCTGTCTCTGGACCTGTTTGCCTCTGCTCAGTCTCCCCTTCTATTTCCTCCCTGGATGCCCCAGGAGTGCTGGCCTGAGGCTTGGGAATGCTCTCCTTCATAGACGTGTCTCCTGCATTGCAGGTGGATTCTTTACTGACTGAATCACCAGGGAAGCCTCACATCTATATACCGTCTATCCTAACTATTTTTAAAAATATGTTTTTATTTAATTATTTGCCTGTGCCGGATCTTAGTTTCAGCATGCAGGATCTTTAGCTGGAGCATGCAGACTCTCACTTGTGGCATGTGGGATCTGGTTCCCTTCCCAAGAATTGAACCCAGGCCCCCTTCTTTGGGAGCGTGGAGCCTTAGCCACCCAGACCACGAGGGAAGTCCCCCACCCTAATTATTTGAGGATTCTGCATTTGTGAATTTTACTAAAATTTATTTGTAACCCAAATTAACACCCGAAGCATTTTTGTGGCCATTCAGAGCTGTGTGCAGAGTGATAAAAAATTTGAGTCGCCTCGTGTGTGTTCCCATGTTAGAAGGCTGAACCGGATGGCTCCCTGCTTCCTGGTTTCAGTTCTCATGCAAACAAGCGTCCTTTTCACAGTCTGTTTAGTGCCGTGTTTTTTGCATTTTTGTGCTTTTCTTTTTTTTGGCGGGGGGAGTGATATCCTTGTCTAAACTATCCCCAAGCATAGCGCCGGCCAATGTTCTTAGCGCAAAAAGACTCTGATGTGAGTTCCTGAGAAAATAACGTGTGTTTAGTAAGCTTTGTTTGGCGTGAGTTATAGTGCTGCTGTTGGCTGTGGGTTAAATGTTAATGAATCTACAGTGTATATTCAATAAGATGTCTTTAGATGGAAGCCGACATAAAACAAGGTTATGTATTGATCGTATTGATCAGTTGACGAAAATGCTGTGACCGGATACTCACAGGAATCTAATCCTGCATTTCCCCTACAAGCGATGGTTCAGTGGTCACTGATTCAGGATTCTCCCGGGGACTTGTGAAATGTGGCTACCCTGAATAAGGAGAATTAACTGTAATATCTGCATCTATCTAGAAATATTTTTTCCTTATTGCACAAGCAAGTGTGTGTTGGGTGTAGAAAAGTGAAAACATCCAGAATTTTACCTCTCAGGGTGACCTCCAGTCTCACTTTGAAGAAGACCCCCCAGACCCTTTATCTTGCTGGGAAGGGCTGCACTGGGTCTTTGCTGTGGCACGCAGGCTTTCTCTCTCTGTGGCACACAGGCTTCTCTTATTGCAGAGCGGGCTCCCTAGTTGTGGTGCGGGCTTAGTTGCCCAGTGGCTTGTGAGATCTTAGTTCCCCGACCAGGGGAGCACCCTGGGTCCTACACCCTCTGCATTGGAAGGTGGATCTCAACCTCTGGACCGCCAGGGGAGAGCCGCAGACCTTTCTCTGTGCTTTCGTGTCTGTTATACTCTGCACACCATTCAGTAGCTTTCTTTCTCACATTGACCGTCATGCACACCTCTCCTTGTCAACAGATTGCTTTCTCTAGTATCATTTTCAATGGCTGTGGAATTTGGGTACACACTTTATTAACTAAGCCCCTACTAGAAAATATTTAACTTGTTTCCATTAAAAAAATTTTAATAATCTTGGTACAAACGTGTTTCTTTAACTGACAAAAAATTTACATATACCAGCGGACACCCATTTTAAGTGTACAATTTGATGAATTTTGATACATGCATATATCACCTCACAGAAAATCCCCACCCCTTAACAACCTCTATTCTGATTTCTAACATCATAGATCAGTTTTATCCATGCTTGAACTTCACGTAAAAGGAGTCATACAGTATATACTCTTTTGTGCATGCTTTCTTTCACTTAGGATGTTTTTGAGATTTATTCATGTCCTTATATGTGTATCAGTAGTTTCTTTGTTACTGAGGATTGTTCCATTGTATGCGTACATACGTGCTAAGTCGCTTCAGTCATGTCCGACTCTTTGTAACCCTGTGAACAGTAGCCCATCAGGCTCCTCCGACCATGGGATTCTCCAGGCAAGAATACTGGAGTGGGTTGCCATTCCCTTCTCCAGGGGATCTTTCTGACCCAGGTATTGAACCCACATCTCTTATGTCTCCTGCACTGGCAGGCAGATTCTTTACCAGTACTGCCACCTGGGCAGCCCATCCAATTGTAAAAATAACCAGTTTCATTCACCCGTTTTCCTGTGGATAGATGTTTGCGTTGTTTATAGTTTTTGCCTTTGTGAAGAAAGCTCCTGTGAACAGTCTTGTTTATGTCTTTCTATCCACGTGTCTGTTTTTATTTCCCTTGGGTAAATCCCTAGAAGTGGAATTGCTAGGCTGTGATGTACGTTTAACTTTTTAAGAGTCAAACTGTTTTCTAAAGTGGATTTACCATGTTACCCTCTTATCAGCAAAGTATGTTCTAATTGCTCCACATCCTTGTCAACAGCTGGTGTTGTCAGCGTTTAATTTTAGCCGTTGCAGTGGGTATGAAGTGAGACTTCCCTGGTGGCTCAGCTGGTAAAGAATCCACCTACCATGCAGGAGACCCTGGTTCTATTCCTGGGTTGGGGAGATCCCCTGGAGGAGGGCATAGCAACCCATTCCAGTATTCTTGCCTGGAGAATCCCCATGGACAGAGGAGCCTGGCGGGCTACAGTCCATGGGTTCACATGGAGTCGGACACGACTGAAGTGACTAAGCTGCAGCAGCAATGGGTATGAAATGCTTTCTAATTCGCTCTTGCCTGTTGATTTAAGATGTTGAGCATCTTTCTGTATGCCTATCTGAGTGCTTACTAACCATTCTTATATCTTCTTTTGTGTCTGTTCAAGACTTTTGCTCATTTTTAAGTTGTTTAATAATAATAATAAAACCAGCCAAACTGTTCCCAAAGAAGTGTTAACATTTTGTACTCCTACAAGCATGGTGTGTTCCAGCTGTTCCCCATTCTCACCGATATTTGGTGTTGTTAGTTTTTTTAACTTGAACTATTCTAGTAAGGATGGAATGATATGTAAATCTAGTTTTCTTCTTTTTAAAGTCTGGTTTGACCACTCTAGTTCTTTTGCATTTCCATAAAAATTTTACAGTCCATTTATTAATGTCTACAAAAATGTCTATTGGGTTGAGATTAGGGTTGTGATGAATATGCAGGCCCAGTTTGGGGAGAATGGATCTCTTAATGGTGAATCTTCTGATTCATGAACATGATATTGCTCTGCATTTATATAAGGCTTTAGTTTTTCTCAGCAATATTTTGTAGTTTTCACAGTAGACAGCTTTCGTATCTTTTATTAGGTGTACTTATAAGTATTTCTATTTTTTGGTGCTTCTAAAAAATGGGTTTAAAGTTTTCATGTTATAATTATTTTGCTGATAGTATATAGAAATATATTTGATTTTTGATTATTGACTTTGTGTCTGAAACCCATGCTAAATCCAGTTTTTAGTCCTTATATATTGATTCGTTTGGATTTTCCACTTAAACTATCATGTTTTCTGTGACTAAAAACATTTTTGCTTTTTCTTTTCAAATATTTTGCTTTTAATTTCCTTTTCTTGCCTTATTGGACTGACTAGAATGTCTAGTAAAATGTTTAATAGAAGTTGTGAGAACAGATACACTTGTTCCTGATCATAGGGGAGAAGTTCTCAATATGTCAAAGTTTGTTATTAAATATGTTATTAGCGGTAGGTTTTCTATGTATTGGTGAAGGAAATGGCAACACACTCTAGTACTCTTGCCTGGAGACTTCCATGGATGGAGGAGCCTGGCGGGCTATCCGTGGGGTCACAAAGAGTTGGACACGACTGAGCGACTAACACTTTCTACATGTGCTATCTATCAGATGAGGACAGTCACTTCTAAGTTGGTTGAGAGTATTCATCAGGAATAGGAATAGGTGCTAACTCTTATCAAATGCTTTTTCTGCATCTATATTCAGGCAATTATACTGTTATCCTTTATTATGTTAATGCAACACATTGACTGATTTGGAACACTAAACCAATCTTTGTTCCTGGGGGTAGCTTTATTGTTACTGGAATGAAGTGCATTTGGACACTTTATTCTTTTCTATATTTCCATGTTTGATGTCTATCTGTAGTTTTCTTTCCTTCTACTATCTATCAATTTTTAATTATGAGGGTTAAGCTGTTCTCATAAAAAGAACTGGGACATTTTTTCTCCTGTTTTCTGAAAACTCTTTTCTTTTGAAGATTGTGTTGCTTTTTCCTTAAGTGTTTAATTAAAACTTTGAATTCACAGGGAAACCATCTGGACCTGTAGTTTTATTTGTGGGGAAATTTTTGATAACAAATTCATTCTCTTTCATCTGTTTCTTAATGTTAATAATTATTTGCACATTTTAAATCAACTTTGTACAAGTGTAATTTACATACAACTCATTACATATATTTAATTTGCATACACCAGAAGTATACAGTTCAATAACTTTTGACCCCATGAGTGAATAATTTTCTACGTAATTCTCTTTTCTCTGGTATTCCACCCACCAAATTTGCCTTAGCCTCCCTGTACTCTGATTTCTCTTTCTTCCACTCAGACAGATTGCTGTGTTCTGCTTGGTGCCACCATGTGCCCCAGTCCGGAGAGTGCTTCCAGGAACCACCCTGTTTGTTCTCCTTCTCTCAGGAATCACTGCTCCACGTGGTTCAATGTCTGTGAACATTCATTTCATAAATTTCATCTCATTTTCTAGTTGTTTATGATGGGAGGGCAAATTCAATATGACTCAGTCTGTCACGACTGGAATCAGAAGTTACATATTTTCCTTCATTGGCTTTTTAGTTATACTTCTCCATATGACATACTAGCACTCCAAAGGGTTACAATCTGTATCCTTAACTTATCATAGCACACTTAGAGTAAACATGGGACTATTCCATGTAAAATGAAAGAACATTTTAACAGTTCATTTATCTACTCCCTCCATTCTTTGTGCTATTGCTGTCATATGCTTTAAATATGAATGTGTTAGAAATTTGACAATTCAACATTATACTTTTTGCATTAACAGTCAGATTACTATTTAAGAAGTGAAGAGAAGGAAAAACAGCCTTCCCTTTATTCTGTAGTTATCACTTCCAGTGATCTTTCTTTCTTCCTGGAGCTCTGACCTTTCTATATATATATATATATCTGTATCTATAGAAACATACATTTGTTGTTTAGTTGCTAAGCCATGTTCGATTCTTTGTGACCCCATCGCCTGTAGCATGCCAGGTTCCTCTGTCCTCCACTATCTCCCAGAGTTTGCTCAAATTCATGTCCATTGAGTCAATGACTTAACATAAAATTTACCATTTCAGCCATTTTAAAGCATGTGATTCAGTGGTATTAAATATATTCACAGTGTTTTGCAACCATCATGCTCTCTAATTCCAGAACTTTTTATCACCCCAAAGGGAAACCCTATACCCATTAAGCAGTCATTCCTCATTCTCTCCTTCCCTTAGCGCTTGGCAACCACGAATCTGCTTTCTGTCTCTACTGATTTACCTATTCTAGATATTTCATATAAGTGGAATCATTCAATATGAGGCCTTTGTGTCTGGCTTCTTTTACTTAACATCATGTTTTGAAGCTTCATCCAAGATGTGGCATGTATCTGAATAATGAATAATATTCCATTAGATGGATACACTACTTTTGTTTATTCGTTCATCAGTTGATGGACAATTTGGGTTGTTTCCACCTTTTGACTATTGTGATTAGTGCTGCTATGCACATTCACATACAAGTTTTTGTTTGAACACCTGTTTTCGATTCTTTTTGATGTATACTTAGGGTTGGGGTTTCTGAGTCATATGGTAATTTTCTGTTTAACTAGCTGAGGGACTGTAAGACTGTTTTCATAGTGGCTGCACCATTTCACATTTCCACCTGCAATGGACAAGGGCTGTAGTTTCTCCACTTTATCTACAATACTTCATTTTCCATTAACTTTTTGAATATTTTTATTGAGTTTATAATTGTGGGTTGATTTTTTTTTCTTTCCATTATTTTAAACTGCTTGGTCATTCTATTGTCTCTCTGCATCCATTGTTTCAGGTGAGAAGTCTGCTAGAATCATGTTGTTTCCCCACTAAGAATGTTGCCTTGGGTTGTTTTTAAGATTTTTCTTTATCTTTGCCTTTCAGCAGTTTGTCTATGATGTTACCAAGTGAGATTTTAAAAATCTTGCTTGGGATTCTTTGAGCATCTTGGATATGTGAGTCAGTGTTTTTGACCATATTTGGAAAATCTTGTCCATTATTTCTTCAAATGCATTTTTCTGCCTTATTCTCTCCCCTCCTCTTAAGATTCCGTTTGCATCCATGTTAGATTGCTTGAAATTGTCATTGAGGATCTGTGTTTTTTCTCTTCCTTTCTTCAGGTTGGATAATTTCTATTGACTCTTATGACTTTATAAGCTTCTGTCAAGCCCTCCAGTGAAATTTTCAGTTCAGATGTTATGCTTTTCAGTTCTGAAATTTCCACGTGGGTATATATGTGTGGTTTTTTGTTTTGTTTATATTTCCCTGATAAGCGTTCCCCATCTGTTCACTCATTGTGACCATAACTTATTTTTGTATCCAAGAATGTGTATGTAATAGCTGCTTTTAAGTCCTTGTCTTCTATTTCCAACATCTGGGTCATCATATGGTTTGTTTGTATTGACACTTTTGACATGGGTAGCATTTACTTCTTTCTGTCTCTCTCTCTTTCATTCCCCTTCCTTCCTTCCATGTTAATAGCTTTTGCTTGTCTATTGGACACTTTAAATGATATGCTGCAGAGATTCGGATTTTTGGGGAGAGTGTTGACTTTTGTGCAGCAAAAAGTTAAATCACTGTACATTTGTGAAGGCTTGGTTTTTATACTTTATTGGGGTGGATATGTAAAGCTCTTAGACCTGGGATACAGCCTTTTTAACTAAGGCGTAGCCTTTCTGTGGTTTCAAAGGCACACTATAATAATAAACACCTAACTAAGGTGTTTATTAAGCCCCCTAACTTGGAGAGACTCAAGCTCTAGGTCATCTTCCTTTTATTAGACAGCAGCTGATACATCTGCTCAGCTTTTGTAGCTTCCCCACTGTTGTTCTCTGCTAAGCTCATTGGAATCTCCCCTGCACATGCACAGTTTAGGGGTCAGCCAAGGATTTCAGGGTAGTTTGTACACAGAGTTTAAGGCTCTCAGCTCCATGTTGTTCTTCTCTAATTAGATTTCTTTCCCCAGTTTCCAGGTTCTCTGGCAGCCTTAAGACTAAACAACTGCAGTTTTTGACTTGCATTCTGGCCAACCGTGCATTGCGTGAACTGGGGTATGCCCTTGAGGGAAAAGCCATGTAATGCTGTATTCACTCAGTGCTCTTCTCTTTTTTTTTTTTTTGCAAGGTTTGAATTCCCACCAGTTTCTGCTGGCTTTTTGTTATTCTTTAGTGCCTTCAAATAGTTGTTTAAAAATTTCATCTAGAGTTTGTTATTTTTATCTTAAGTGGAATTAGTCTGACACAAGCTACTCTGTCCTACTGGCACTCAAACTTTATGACCATCTTTTTAGTTAGGTCTCTGTCCACACCTTTAGCGGTTTCCTTAGAATAAATTCCTAAGCAGAATTATTGGGTCAAGGAGCATATACACCACATCAAGGATTACGAATCATACTGACAAACACGTCCCTAGAAAGGTTGCTTATTACAGTGTTGTGGACGGGTTGAGAAATTCTGGAGGATAGAGTGTTGTCACGACTAACTTCCCATTGTGGTACCTGACATAGTACTGGCACTTAGTATCTGTGAAGGCTGTTGACTGACTGTACCTGGAATATGATTGCTGCCGGTGCTGATCAAAGGAGTCGGCTTTAATCCTGGGACAGAGGACCATTACTTCATCACTAGAGCTACATTTGAAAATGTTCCTTCAGCCACCTGCTGCCAACAGATGTCCCTTCAGGGAGTTCAGCTGGCTGGCAGCAGAGATGATACCAACACCTTTATCAGCATCGTATAATTACATCGGTGCTCCTCACGTCTGAAGTTTTGTACTTTCAGGAGCTCTTTCAGTCACATTATTTTATATTTCCACAGTACAGATGCTGCTACAGACTATCTGTGTCCACCGCCCAGACGTATATGTTGAAATCTGTTCCTCAAGATATAGGTATATTAGGGGCCTTTGGAAGGTAATTGAGAGAAGCCTGGTGGGCTTCAGTTTGTAGGGCTGCAGAGAGTCAGACACCACTGAAGCAACTTAGCATGGGAGGTAATTAGGTCATGAAGGTGGAGCCCTTATGAATGGGATTGTTGTTGGCTGTTCTTGAGTTGCTAAGTCGTGCCTGACTCTTTTGCAACCCCACCGACTGTAGCTTACCAGGCTCCTCTGTCCATGGGATTTCCCAAGCAAGAATATTGGAGTGGGTTGCCATTTCCTTTTCCAGGGGATCTTCCTGACCCAGGGATTGAACCCATGTCTCCTGCATTGGCAGGAGGATTCTTTACTGCTGAGCCACCTGGGACTCCCTGTGTAGGGGATTAGTGACCTTATAAGAGACTCCAGAGAGCTCCCTCACCCTTTCTGCCATGTGAGGACATGTGAAGAAGACAGATGCCTGTGAACCAGGAACTTGGCCAAGGTCATCCAGCTGAGAAACTGCTGATACAGAGCTGAAACCTGAATCTCTTGCTCCTGATTAAATGCTCCTTATTCTAAATTACCAGCGACCAATAAGGTATTGGAAAATCGCACTCAAAGTTTCCCCACCACAAAGGACAGATCAGCTGGACTCTCACCTGGCTCCTTCATGGAATACCTGCTGTGGTCTGGTCCCTGGTGTCTTAGAAGCGAGATCTCATGTTACTTTGCTGTCATGGAGGAGCTTTGCACAAACTCATCAGGAGATGATAAGTTTCATTCAACCAAGGGATACTTCCTGTGTGTTGTGTGTGTGCGCGTGCGTGCACTGGAGTCCTGGCCAGGACAGGAAATGAATCCTCTGGGCCTCCATATGGGCAAGGGCAGGCCCGGGGCGAGGCAGCTCAGCTAGCGCATCCAAGCACTGAACTGATTGATTTGAGTCCAAGACGATGCTGACATTTCACCCCTGGCTAGAGCTCTGTGTATGAGTGTGTTTGTGTTTTAAATGGCTGAGTGTTCAAAGCCAGAAGGAGTTCTCCTGGGAGGAGGCTGTAGCCTCCTGGGTAATCTGCAGAGCTCAGCATTTTAGGGAAATGATTCTTAGTGAATCTGATGATGTTTCTGAGACTTGCTGTCATTAAAGGGAGGGGGACAAGCCAGTAGAACCGTATATTCAAATTAGCCTGGAGGTTCGAGATGCTGTGCATCTTGGGTCACATTGACGAAAAGGAGGCCTCAGGAGCTCCTAAATAGAAGGGGCAGGAGTGTGTTGGAGGGTGCCGGGGATAGAGGTGTGAGCAGATAATCATAATACTGCCAAGTAAAGGGCTTTGCTAAAGGCATGTTAGGAACTTCCCTGGTGGTTCAGGGGTAAAGAATCCATCTGCCAGTGTAGGAGATGCTGGTTCGATCCCTGCGTTGGGAAGATCCCCTGGAGGAGGAAAAGACAACCCACTCCAGTATTCTTGCCTGGGAAATCCCATGGACAGAGGAGCCTGGCTGACTACAGGCCATGGGGTCACAGAAGAGTGGGACCCGATTAAAGAACAGAAACAAAAGGCAAGTTAGAGGTGCTGTATGGCCCACAGAGGGCAGAGATTGGGAAGGGGTCTTCCTCCAGTTCATGACCTCGCCCTCCACGTCCAGCTCAGCTCGCTTTCTCAGATCTGCACTCCCCCGAGCATCCCTTCACCCTCATAAGCTCCATCTTCTCACCCACTGGTTTCTTCCCATCATCACACAAAGCATCTCTCATCTTTGAGAAAACAGTCTTATTGAATCTGCGTCATCCTTTAGCCACCATCCCATTTTGGGTTTCCTTTCTTGGGCAAGCCTTTTTGGAGAACCACCTTCCCCGCCTCAGCTTCCTTGCTTCCAGGGTCTTCTGGAAACTTGCAAGGTAAAGCCTTTGCCCCGCTTACCACTCAGAGGGTCTTTTCACTATTCACTGGCCAAGAGCTGGAACCCAATACATTTCTTGAATGAATGAATGAAAGATTACAAAGGCAGTTTTCACAGGTGTGTGATAAGAGGTTCAGATGATGGATGGCTGATTCTCCCCATTGTAGAGACGAGTAACTGAGGCTTAGAGAAATGTTATTATCCGTGTGAGGCCTTGCTGGAGCCCATGGGAGAGCAGGAGACCAAGTGATGGGAAGAATAAAGGGCCATTGCTTTCTGACTGGCTGAGCTGGAGAGAATTGCTTGGGCTGCTTCTAACACCTGCTTCTTTGCTGGCATCTTTGGTAGACTTCCGACCCTGGCCTGTTGGGGAGAGTGAGCTGAGAATCTGTTCTGTTCAGCATCTGCTCCTGCTCACAGCCTCAACAGACAGCGTGGCCTCACTGATGAGATTCTGGGCCCTTTGATACTCCATCCCAGCCTGGAGTGGTTCCAGCCGTCGAGATGGGTTTCGCTGTCAGGCAAGCATCTTTCGGCACCTCCCATCATGCTGTGTGGGGCTGTAAATATCCACAGATGTCACCTGCCTGTTCTTTTTCTGGAAAGAGCTTGCACGGGGGCTGGCCCAGGTCACAGGCGCAGCGCTCAACTGCTGGGCTGTCTGCACGTCCAGAGGGCTCCCAGCACTCCCTGTGGCTGCTGCTGCTTCATTCATAGGCATTTCTCAGGGCGTGGCTGGGCCACCATGGTGCCACAGGAGATGGTTGCTAAGCTGGTTAATTTTCTGAGACTCTCCTGGCCAGAGTTACATGACCTCTGGGGGAACCCGGATGTTTCCCGCTGGCCGCAGGGATCCAGGGTCTCTCCAGGGCGGAGGCTCCCGGAGTAAGACAAGGCTCTCTTGTCACTCCCTCTGATGTGCTGAACATGAGGAGGGAGATGGGGGCCTCCAGTGAGATCTAGGAAAGGCTGGTAGAGCCCAGGACAGTCAGGCTCTGTCTCTCTGTAGTCAATCACCTCCTCAAGAGGTGAGTATCGGCCAGCCCAGAGACCAGGGGCTGGACCACGTGTGCCTGGAATGGCACAAACATGCTGTGGTGAGATGTCAGGGTAGAGGGGGCTGTGCATGGGCGAGGAGGAGGGGCCGAGCAAAGGACAGCAGATGTGCGTTCCACCCGCCGAGCTCAGCCTTTGGCGGGGGGTGTGGGGAGGACCGGGTCCCTCAATTAATGTCTGAGGCTCCAGGGAGAACATGTTCATCCCCTAAGCGACCTGCAAGATGCCAGTGGACTTCTCTCCAGAGCACTTAGGAAAGGAGTGGAAGGGCTGTCTAGCACATGGCCTGCGTGTTGGCGGGGAGATGTCGGCCGTGGGGGTGTGTGCTGATGTTAGAAGAGGGGAAAGTGTAAAGAGAGGAGGAGTCTCATGAATTCAGCAGATTCGGGAGCTGGTCTTCCTCTTCCTCCTGCTTCGTGTTAGGATCCTCTATGGGGCCAAGTTCACACGCCAGGGCTCAAGGTTACATACTTCGGCTTTGGGTGGCTGGGGTCGGCTCCGGTGCACTGGAGAGGAGTGGGGTGGGCCGTCAGCCTGTTGCAGGGAAGCATTTCCAGAACCTTCCAGCTGGGGCCAGTGTCCCAGGGACTGAGCACATCACACCCACGCTGCGGCCAGGAGAGGGGAAGAGGGCCTTGGCCAATATCGTCAACTGTAATCTAGCCACATGATGCTGTCTCAGGCTGGGTGGAGCCAGTGGCTGGCAGAGGCGACAGGTCTGCCCCAGTCTCACCCACAAGGTCTATGCAGCTGACTGTTTGGGACGTGCCTGCGCTTGGCAGAAGCCTTGGCCTGTCATGGTGGGTGGTGGCTCGACAGCCTCGTCTTCTAGATACTTCTGCCTCTCTTCCTGGGACCTCCAGGACTGCAGCGTCATCAACAGCTCCTCATGTTCTCTCCGGGGGCCTCTGTGTCTTGACCCCAGGTGACAAACGGGGAGGGTTGGGGGAAGTCTGGACCCATCACGACAGTCCTAGAACCCGGATGTACTGAGGACTGGAGAACACAGGCGTCTGCTGGGTGAGATGGAGCAAAGCAAACCAGGAGCCTCCCGCCGAGGAGGGGCTTCCAGGGAGGGCATCCCACGTGACCCAGGAGCTTAAGGAGTGACATGACTCTGCTACCATCCTCTCCTTCCCCAGAAGAGTGGACTGGACGTCTCAGCAGACAGCAAGGACAGACCAGGACTGTCAGGCAGTTCCCTGGACTAGGCTTTCTCTGCTGAAACCTGCTGCCATCCTGATTCTCAGCTCAGTCTTTTCTCGAAAGAGAATGGAGGTGGGTGGGATCCAGCCCTTCTGAAAACTGGACAGGACATTTTCTTACAGTTGCTCCTAAGGTGGGGCCGAGAGGGGCCAGCTCTCAGGATGGGAGGTGAAGAGCCTTCCTGGAGAGGAAGGGGTGGTGGGAGCTGAGTCTCCTGGAATCGTGGGAGCATCTGTGCAAAGCACCTGGCAGAGCTTGCAGGAGCCTGTGCTCGCAGTGCCTGCTGCAGTCCTCACCGGTCACACTGCGGCCAAGGCAGGAGGTGGTGCGGATGCCGGAGTCCTGCCCGGCGTCTCCAGGCTCACCCTTCCCACCCCCAGGCACTCTTCTGTGAGTTGCGGCCAGGCTGTCCTCCAGGCAGCCACCCTTGGGCTGCGCTAGTGTCCTGGGGGTAAGCTGGACCCACTTTGCCTGCACGAGGTGGCAGCACACTGTGTATTCTCATGTCCTCGATGACGGGCTCATTGGATCTGCTTGCTTAGCTCAGGCTATTGTAACAGAATTCCACAGACTGGGGGCCTTAGTGAAAGTGAAAGTCGCTCAGTCGGGTCTGACTCTTTGCGACCCCATGGACTGAAGCCCACAAGGCTCTTCCGTCCATGGGATTCTCCAGGCCAGAACACTGGAGTGGGTAGCCATTCCCTTCTCCAGGGGATCTTCCCAACCCAGGGATTGAACCTAGGTCTCCTGCATTGCAGGCGGATTCTTTACCGTCTGAGCCACCAGGGAAGCAAGAGGACTTAAACCACAGACATTTGTTTTGCAAATGTTCTGGAAGCTGTGCAGCCCAAGATAAAGATATGGCAGATTCAGTTTTCAGTGAAAGCTGTCTTCCTGGTCACCTTGCTCTGTCCGACACAGGGACAAGGCGAGAGCTCTCTGGTGTCTCTTTAGGTGGAAGTATTAGTCACTCAATCGTGTCCGATTTTGCGACCCCATGGACTGTAGCCCACCAGGCTCCTCTGGCCATGGGATTTCCCAGGCAAGAATACTGGAGTGGGTAGCCATTCCCTTCTCCGGGGATCTTCCCAACCCAGGGATTGAACCTGGTCTCCTGCACTGAAGGCAGATTCTTTAGCATCTGAGCCACCAGGGAAGCCCCTCTTCTTGTAAAGGCACACACTAATCCCATCATGGGGCCCACCCCCGAAATTGCTTGGTGACATGTCTCTCCATTCCTCTATCCCTCTCTCCATCTTACTTTTTGGTACCTGGGTCCTCATGTCCTGGGTGGATGGGCTCAGAGAGACAGCTTCTTCTTCTTTTAAAATATTTATTTATTTATTTGGCCGCACCAGGGCTTAGTTGCTGCGTGCAGGATCTTTACTTTTGGCATGTAAGCTCTTAGTTGCGGCACACGGAGTCTTAGTTGCGGCATGTGGAATCTGATTCCTTGACCAGGCATCAAACCGGGGCCCCCTGCGTTGGGGATGCAGAGTCTTACCACTGACCACCAGGGCAGTCCTGAGAGGCAGCTTCTTTAATATCTCATCTGCCCCTCACCCCAGGCTTCCCAGGTGGCACAGTGATAAAGAACCTGCCTGCCAATGCAGACGCAAGAGACTCAGGTTTGATGCCTGGATCAGAAAGATACCCTGGAGCAGGGATTTGCGAACCCACTCCAGCATTCATGCCTGGAGAATCCCATGGACAGAAACCAGCTGGGCTGCAGTCCATGGGATCGCAAAGAGTCCAGCACGACTGAGCTTGCACACATCCACACATACTGCGTGTCACCCTGGGCCTGTTTCTGTGAGTGAGCCCTGCTGTGCACTTTCAGTTTCCCATCGTACAGTATCTCTGCCTCTCTTGCTGAGCAGACTCGGTTCCCGAATCCTCCTCCAGATCAGACAGGCCACCATGGCCGCCATCCTCACTGCCCTGCCTGGTTCTCCTGTTCCTGGGGACGGTGGTGGATTAACCAAACTAGAATCAGAGGGTGGGGCTTTATGGGCTCCATTTAAATATTTTTCTTCCAGTGCCACATGACCAACAAAGGCCAGCTTGGGGTCCACTGGGAGCTCAGGAAGGTTCCTTCTGAACCATTTAAACAGAGTTAGCTCCTGGGCTTGGGCTGAGGAGGGGAGGGGAGAGCCCCAGCCCACACAGATATGAGGAAGTGCCTTGCAGTGATAAAAGCATCAGGGCCCTTCCCATGTAACTGGAAACCCATGGGCAGAGTGTGGTCATGTTACAACAGGACAAGCAGAGGGGAGAACAATGTCTCACCTCCCCAAGGGCCCACCCATGATCCCCTGGAGTGTGGGGTGAGCCAAGCCAGCTGGCTGAGGGCAAGGGTACCCTGGGCAGCATGGGACGATGGCTTTCCACCCGTGCCGGAGGAAAGGAAGGGTTGGTCACACACACCCTGCTTCCTGTGGTCCTGCTGTGCCCAGGGTGGCTGTTTCCCGTTAGAGCTCCCAGACAGGGGGTTTGGGCTTGGTGCCCAGCACCATGAAACAATCTGTCTATCCCTGTAGAAGGATTCCATATCTTTAATTCTCCTGTACAGTGGAAATACCAGACATCAACCCAGGCCAGGAGCTGAAATGCTGTCTCCACACCTCGCTCTGTGGGCAAGTCACTTCTTATCTCTGAACCTCAGTTTACTCATCTGTAAAGTGGGCTCAATGACACTTGTCTTACAGACTTATTAATTCTATTGCACATCAAATGAGATGGATTAAAAAGTACCTGATGGGCACAAGCAGCCCTTAATAAGTGGCTCTTGTTACTATTATTGTTCTCTCAACTTGCCCAGTGTTGGGTACAATGCCAAGTGCTAGGTATCAGAAATATACATCAACTGAGCATGGTGTCTTCTGCATATGGGTGCTTAGGGCTGAAATGGACCTGAAAATCTCTATTAGGGCCTTATGTGTGCGTGTGTGCATGTGTGTGTGTGTGAGAAAGGTGGGGGGAGGAGGTTGATTTAACCTCTGCTGTTTTTGAACATGACTGAGATCTGAGCACAGTGTGAGATTTAACCCATAGATTCCCAGGCACCAGGGGCCACGGAAGTGGGGTTCACTCAGCTGCCAGAGATGCTGAGCAGCCCCAAGAGGGAGAGGGCCTCAGGGTCCTTAGTCCTCCTGCGTCAACTGCCACGTATGATCTCACCCGCCGAGGTGCTGTTCTCCTTGAGGGAGAGGAAGTCTGCAGCCAGGGGCTGGGCTCCAACCAGATTCTGCTTCAAGGCAGCTGATCAGCACGAAGGATGCTAGGAATGGAAGCTGGGAGGTGGCAGGCGGTGTGGACAGAGCCGGGAGCGTGAGGCTAGAAGCCGAGACTGTTCCTGGGTATGTGACCTTCGTTAAGTCACCTGCCCCTCAGTTTCTCCTCTGGAAACGGGGTTGTTCTGCTGGCGAGGGGTGAGCCTTTGAGGTCTGCGAGCCTGTGGTTCTGGGCTCTCCTCCGCAGAAGCAAGGCTGTTGTAACAACGAGGCTGAGCTCTGGTTATTGTAAACTTCCCGCAGAACGAGGCATACCTTACCATGATGTCATGTCTAGACACCCAGGTCAGGTATAAATTATGGAGACAAAGTAGCACGTTCAGTGGTTAGACTGTAAAACTTTAATGAGAGATTTCTGTGACTCCAACATGTGCTGGGGAAGACTGCTTTCGGAGGAGGAGAAGGAGGAGAGGCCCTTTCTTCCTTTTTCACTTCCTTTCCGGCATCTGTGCTTGGGGCAAGGCCCTCAGGACTCATGGAGACGCTGGTCCCAGGTGGCGGCTTCCTCCAGCGCAGGAAGTGACCAGTGCTGGTTTCCGGAGACTTGGTAGCTGGAACGCTGCCCTGCTGAGCTGGGTGGACCTGGGGCAAATCTCAACCTCACAGGGCCTCAGTTTCCTTATCTGTAAAATGGGGGTGGAAGAGAGAGAGAGAACATTCCAGCACAAACGCTTCCATCTCCTGATCCTTAAGGACCTGGCAGAGCAAAGCAGTAGACACACGTATCGAGCAGAAGGAATGCCTTTTTGCATTTTAAGACCTACCTCCTGTGGCTTTGGTGATGAGAAATGTGGCAAGGCAAAGGAGCAGCTTCAGAGGCTGTGAAGTGCCGTGCTGTCGAGAGGGGGGCCTGGCCTGGAGATCCTAGGGTCTCCTCTGAAAAGGGTTGAAAGTTAAGCCAGTAGCAATTGAGGGGAAGGGGGCAACAGAGGGTGAGATGGTTGGATGGCATCACCGACTCAACGGACGTGAGTCTGAGCAAACTCCGGGAGTTGGTGTCGGACAGGGAGGCCTGGTGTGCTGTAGTCCATGGGCTTGCAAAGAGTCAGACACAACTGAGCGACTGAACGACAACAAATTGAGGGGCTGTCTTTGTGGAAAAGACGGACACTGTTGTGCTTTTGTTCTTTTCTTTCTGACACCAAACACATTGTTCCAACACCAATTCTCCAATTCTCTGACCGTGCCTGGGGGTTCGACACTCCAATTCCTGTTCTGATACCAACTACCCGGAGTTAGTGGACACCCCACACGTGAAGGGCTCAGTCCCACAAGGCTGCTGCCCACTTCAGCTGCCAGCTGCACTGAGGTCCCTAGGCTACATGGCCTTCTCTGCCACTCTGCTGACTACAAATCTGTGGGTTCCCATGACACCCCCTCAAGTGCGATAATTCACTAGAGTGACTCACAGAACCCAGGAAAGCACTGTACTCACCGTTACAGTTTTATCATAAAGGACACAACTCAGGAACAGCCAAATGGAACAGCCGCAGGTTGAGGGATGGGGAGGGTGCTGAGCTTCCGCACCCTCTGGGGTGCACCGCCCTCCCAGCACCTCGGTGTGTTCACCCACCCAACTCTCTAAACCCCATCCTCTGGGATCTTTATGGAAGTTCCATTACATAGACACCGTTGATTTAATCATGGCTACCGGTGACTGAAGTCAACTCTAGCCCCTCTCCCCTCCCCAGAGGGCTTGCCTGGGGCTGAACATTCCAACCTCCTAATCAAATGGTTGGTTCTTTCGGTCACCAGCGCCCAACCTAAAGCCCTCTAGGGACCCACCTGGCATCACCTGATTAGCATGAACTCAGGTGTGCTTGAAAGGGGCTCTTTATGAATAATAAAAAACAGGCTCCCGTCACTCTGGAAATTCCAAAGGTTTTAGGAGCTCAATTCCAGGAACTGGGGGTGAAGGTCAAACATAAACATTTTATAATACCGCCTCTGTAAGCTGGTGGTACTGAGTACACTGAGGATGCCTACCTTGGTCCCTAGATCTGAGGCGGGGAGGCCCTGGCATCCGGTAATGACATACCACGGCTCCAGCAGCCATGGGGAACGACGCAGGAGTCTGTTTCCAGATGCCCCAGTGTGCATCACGGCAGGAGGGCTCCACTGCAGTCACACACAGGGCAGAGGAATGACCGAGCATTTGAATGGGGCGGTTGGCATTGCAGGATGCTCAGGCCTTTGCCGTGTGGGTGGAGCCATTCAGTCTCCATTCATCGGTGCCACAGGGCAGTATATACCACATGAGCGAAGGATACAGGCTCTGTGATCCCAGGATGTGTGGACCACGGTCATGTTCATCATGTCACAGGAGAATGACCCCCAAGGGACCATGGAGCACCTGGGATGAGGACAGTCTGTCCTCAGCCAACTGTTTCACCATCTTGTCCCATTTATGAAGTGCCCACCTGCTCTGCGGAGCCCGTGAACACTGGAGTCCGTGCGCAAACCTCACTCTTTCCCACTGAAGTGTGGTGGGCAGGAGAGGCCTCCCTGGGAACTTCGGGCTCTGCGGAGGGAGTGCGTTTGGCCCTGGGTCCCCTGTTCCCGCAAGAACCTCTCGCATGTTCTTTAGGGCCAAGCATTGCCTGAACTTCCCCTCAGAGGGGGCTGTATTTCCTGATTTGGGTTGGAATGTTCCAGAACCCCCATGCCTCGCTCTGCTTTGAACAGTTATTTATTGCCTGGGCCTCTCCTTCAGCGCTTCTCTCCCAGGCTCGGGGTTTCCTCCTCCCGCCCCTCCCCGCTCTCTCCCTCCCACCCTTCTTCTCCTCTCAGTTGCCTACATGTCCAACTTTTCTCTGAGCTGCCTGGGGGTTGCGTCTTTCTCTGCTGCTTTTTGGTCTGCAAGGATGCCTCCCCTAAGGAGAAAAAAATGGGGTTTCACCTACAGTCAAATCTGGCCCCACCACTTCCTAGCTATGAAATGTTGGACAACCAAATGATTTCTTGGAGCCTCACTTTCCCTATTAATAAAATGGGAAAATTGAGGCTTACTCTGCAGGGGTCTTAGGAGGTTCTAGAGGCTCCTGAGAAGTGCCCAGCTCCTGGGAGCACCCAGGGAACCAGACCAGGGCCTGGCCCGTGAGAAACACGTGCTGCCTGGCACCTGGCCCTGGGACATGATTTCCTTTTACCTTCCCGGTAACCCCATGGAACAGGCAGGCATCACGGTGCTCCCATTTTACAGATGAGAAAGGTGAGGCTAAGTGCTTAAGTGGGTAGATGAAGGCCACATGGTTAGTAAGTGACTGATCTTGGAGCAAGTCACTTTGCTCCAAGAGCAAATCACAACCAGGTCCTGGCTTTGGACTTACTCCACACTCAGTGAGGCATGAATGAATGAATGAAAGAATGATTATATACAGGGCTGCTCCATGGCTGCAGCCAGCTCTGGGGTCCCCGAGCTGTGAGGGAGAAGCCCTGGGCAGGGTGAAGAAAAGCAGGTCGCCAGCTGGGTTGGCTTGGCAGAAGGATGGGTCTCCAGAGGCCTCATTCAGAGACCAAGGGCCAGACTCAAGGTCAGAGGGTGGACCCACAGAGCAGGGCTGCGTTGCGCTCATGATGCGTGTGTGTGCCTCGCGAGTATGGGATGTGTGTGGTGACTATGCGTATGGTCCGTGTATGCGTAGCACTGGTGCAAGTGCAGGCGTGTGTGAGGGGTACCTGTGCTGTCTGTGTGTGGTGGGTGCATGTGATGCGTGTGAGCACATGGGGGATATGTGTTGGTGAGTGGACTCTGTCTATGTGGGATATGTGTGCTGTGTGTGTAGTGCTGTGTGTAAAGTCTGTGCACATGTGTGTGTTAGTGTGTGAGGTTTGTGTGTGAGTGTGCAGATGTGCAGCGAGTGTGTAATAAACCCTCTGTGATGTTCTCGTGGACCGGTTAGATTCCCGTGAGATAATCTATCTAATCTTGAACTTGGAAGGTGTGCGTCTGGCCACCTGCACAATGGAAGCTGAGGCGGGGCGGTGTGGGGAGCGGAGGGATGGGTGGGGCGGGCCTGACCCTTTGGTGTTAACTTGCACTTAACCCACGGGCTTTCAGAATGGCTCCCTCACCCTCCTTCACACCTGGTATCATTCCATCACGAGATCCAATTTTCTGCCTGAGAGGATGTGAGTACCTTGAAACTTCTTCCTCCCTGTAGACTTCACTTCTGTCCTATTTTTAGCACCCCCGTAGAACTTCCCTTTTCTCGGTACCTGATCCTCCGCCCTCTGTGGAAGGGAGATGAGCTTTTCTCTGCCCATCTCCCTGCCGACTCAGGACGCAGCGCTTGGGTCAGCAAAGGCAGCTTCCATTTCTGCACTTGTTTTGCGGTTTTCACATTTCTGCTGCAGTCATTTTCTCTCCTATTTTCTTCATCCTTGTCAATTTATATCTTAAAAAAAACCCAAACCCCCAGAATGCTTCCTGTCACTTCAGTGGGGTTTCAGGAGAGTATTCATTCATTTGTTTGTTTTTTGGCTGTGCCAGGTCTTAGTTGTGGCACAGGGCATCTTCTGGTTGAGGCAGGCAAACTCTTAGTTGCAGTATGTGGGATCTCCTTCCCTGGCCAAGGATCAAACCTGGGCCCCCTGCACTGGGAACGTGGAGTCTTAGCCACTAAACCACCAAAGAAGTCCTCAGAGAGTGTTGATAAATGTGTACCTTCCATCTCTGCAGAAAACACGTAAGCCAAGGAAAACGGCATGCTGTTCCTTTGTGGAGGCAGGTGAACTTGGCTCAGTAACCTTGCTCAGGACCTCTTACCATCCAAATGGTCAACTTAAACTCTTAATTTAAAAATTATACATAGGAACTGTTTCAAACTAACTAGAAAGTGCATAAAAATTACCCCATAAGAGACATAGGTACCCACTACTGAGATTTAACAGTGGCAGTCAGCATTATGTCATATTTGCTTCAAAACAATTATTTTGAACTTTAAAATTTTTTTTATTTTAAAATAATTCAAAACAGTGTCTTAAAGACATGAAATGTTAACAGGTATGACTAAAGCCAGGTACAGCTGAACTTCCACCATCCATGCCTTTTCTCTTTTCCCTTCCCAGGCAAAACCCTAACCTCAAATTGGTGTGTGCCCTTCTGAGGCAAATTTCTGTGTTATTATTTTACGTATTTATACTTCCCTCCTGGCTCAGATGGTAAAGAATCTGCCTGCAATGCAGGAGACCCAGGTTTGATCCCTGAGTCAGGAAAATCCCTTGAAGAAGAGAATGGCTACCCACTCCAGTATTCTTGCCTGGAGAATTCCATGGACAGAGGAGCCTGGTGGGCTTCATAGTCCATGGGGCCACGAAGAGTCAGACATGACTAGGTGACTAACACGTAGATATTCTAAAAGTATATATGATTGTGTGTTTTAAAATTTGCATACATGATGTTCCACTGAATGCATGCTTTTACAGTTTGCTTTTTCACTTAAAATATCTGTGAGCTCAGTTTGTAAAGATCTTTACTTATTTATTTGGCTGCACTGGGTCTTTGTTATGGCACATGAAATCTTTAGTTGCTGCATGCAAACTCTTAGTTGCGGTATGTGGGATCTAGTTCCCTGACCAGGGATTGAACCAATACCCCCTGCATTGGGAGCTTGGAGTCTTATCTGCTGGACCACCAGGGAAGTCCCTATGATGACCTTTTACCCTCCAGTTCATTTATTACTTTCTAGGAGTCTCCTGCATGAATGTGCTACAGTTAATTTATTATTCTTCCACTGAAAGACATGCTGCTTTCACTTTTTCACAAAGGCAAATAGGACTACAGAGAATGCCCTCAGATCCTTCTGCACACAGGCAAGGGCTTGCCCAGACTGAGAATGCTGATCTTTATTCTGTGATGATGCTGGTTTAGTTGCTCAGGTGTGTCCGACTCTTGCAACCCCATGGACTGTGGCCCACCAGGCTCCTCTGTCCGTGGGGTTTCCCAGGCAAGAATACGGGGTGGTTTGCCATCTTCCCTCTCCAGTGGATGTTCCTGAGCTGGAGTTTGAATCTGAGTCTCCTGCATTGCAGGCAGATTCTTTACTATCTGAGCCACCAGAGAAGCCCCTCAGTTCAGTTCAGTTCAGTCTAACTCTTTGCGACCCCATGGACTGATGCACACCAGGCTTCCCTTTCCATCACCAACTCCTGGAGCTTGCTCAAACTAGAGCAAGCCCCTAGATAGTATTGAATTGCTCTTCAATCCCATCCTTTCCATTCCACTCCACAGCATCAGTATGAAAGTTGCCCATTGCTCTATATTTTTACCAATATGTGGTGTTGTCAAATGTGATTTTTTTTGTACTCTGGTAGACTAAAAATTGTATATTGATTTAAAGATCTTCATTCCCCTAGTATATCTTAGTTTCAGTTTCTTTCAGTTTTTGTTTGTCCAAAAATGTTTGTATGTTGTCCCAACTCGTGAATGATAGTTTAGTTGGGTATAAAATTCTAGGTTGATGATCACGTTCCCCCTGCACTTTAGAGATACTATACCATTATTTTCTGGACTATTGTTGCTGTTGAGAGGTCTACTGAAGATGTCTTTGGAGATAGTTCATCTTTTTGCTTTGGCTGGTTATAAAATTTTGTCTGCAGATTCACTGTGATTTGTCTAGGTATGGATCAGCTTATTTATCTGTTTGTGACTCCTTGTAATCCTTGAATCCTTGATATATGAGGATCCATATATTTTAAAATCAGTTCTAGAAAATTCTAAGTCATAATCTCTCCAGATTTTTCTTCTTTATCATTTTCTCTATTTGTTGCTTCTGGAACTCTTTTTAGAAAGATAGGATCCTCATTCTGTCCTCCGTGTCTCTTAACCACTCATTCTTTGTGGTGTTTTACCTTTGCACTTTGGACAAAATTTCCTCAGGTACAACTTTTATTAATATTCTCCTCACCAGTATCCCGGAGAAGGCAATGGCAACACATTCCAGTACTCTTGCCTGGAAAATCCTATGGACAGAAGAACCTGGAAGGCTGCAGTCCATGGGGTCACTGAGGGTTGGACACAACTGAGCAACTTCACTTTCACTTTTCACTTTCATGCTTTGGAGCAGGAAATGGCAACCCACTCCGGTGTTCCTGCCTGGAGAATCCCAGGGACGGGGGAGCCTGGTGGGCTGCCGTCTATGGGGTCGCACAGAGTCAGACACGACTGAAGCGACTTAGCAGTAGCAGCAGTATCCAATATGCCTTTTTACCTGTCCATTTCATTTTTATTTTTAATTAGCATATTTTTAAATTTCCATAGGTTATATTTTGTTCTTTTCCATTTCTATCCAATTTTTAGCATTTTTCTTTTAGCTCTCTAATATTTTTAAAAAATCTTATTTATTTTTAGCTGGGGCATGATGCAGCATGGGGCATCTTAGTTCCCTGACCAGGGATCAGACCCATGCTCCTTGCTTTGGAAGTGGAGAATTTTAACCACTGGTCCACGAAGGAAGTCTCCACTCTCTACTATTTAAAAACATATATATATTTTTTCTTTTTTTACATTAAAATTTTATTTATTTATTTTTTAATATTCTTTATTTATTTTTCAATTGAAGGATAATTGCTTTACAGAATTTTGTTGTTTTCTGTCAAACTTCACATGAATCAGCCATTTCATATTTTCTTTATTATTGGAATTTTATTTTCTCCTGTTGTTGGGATTTAATCTTCCTGGCTGTCTTCTTTACTCTCTCACTTATGGTCGCTGTTTTCCTTTTTTTTTTAATGTATCTTTTTTTAATAGTGTAACTATTTTTTAATATTTAACTTTTTTTAATAGCTGTAACTTCTTTGTTACAGCTTTTTTATTTTTTTTTTGTAAGAATCCCCTGTAGCCTGGTTTGTGGAACCATTCTCCCACAGAGTGTTATAAGGCACTCCAGAATATCACTAGCTAGGAATAGATTTTTATGTTAATTTCTTGGTTTGTGGATTTCTGGTAAATTGTTCTGGGCTTATAATCTCAGTTCAAACCCCAGATCCACGCAAGGCACAGGCTTGAGATTTGGCTGCATCAGCAGAGATTTTCTGTTTAAATCTAGGGAAAAGAGAGAAGCTTCACTATTCCCTCCCTGTGCTGACTGACAGATAGTCTTCTAGAAAACCTCTCATGGGGTATGCTGCCCTTTCCCCCTTCATGGACACTCAAAGCAGAATGGCATGTAAACATCACAATGAGGCAGCCAGTGTTATGACAGTGATGACCCCCTCCCTCGTTCCCCAAGTCCAGTTAGAGCATCTGCTCATATAGTATCTACTCTTTTCGATTTCCTCTTTATTCTTGTAAATACTTCCTTTCTTTCTTTGGAACTCAGTTATGCACTTAAAATCATTTTCATTGTATTTTATCCAGCATTTCTTCTTTAATCCAGTATTTCTAAGTGTTTATAGAAAGAAGTGTTTCTGATTTTCTTATAGACCATCTATTAGGACCTGAAATCTATTCTTAATTTCCTTTTGTCTCAATTTCTCCACTTAGAACGTAGGAATAATGTTGCCGTCTACAAAGAGTAATCAGAATCAGGTAAGGATTTGCATAATTGATCTAGCCATAGAGTAAGTGCTCAATAAGTGCTAGCAGTAATTATTACTGTTACATTGAAACCATATGTGTTTTTTCTTTTTGATATTTGTGGGTAGCCTAGTTGGAGGTCTTTGAAAATAAAATAACTAATTTTCTCCCAGTGCAGATTGTAATCTTTAGTTTTGCTAAATTTATTCTAAGAGGGAATAAATTAAGGAAAAAACAATAAACTAAAAGTTAGTGTTCACATGGTCTGCTGGTTGTTTGTTGTTCAGTTGCTGAGTCCTGTCTGACTCTTTGTGACCCCATGGACTGCAGCACGCCAGACTTCCCTGTCTTTCACTATCTTCTGGGGCTTGCTCAAACTCATGTTCATGTCGGTGATGCCATCCAACCATCTCATCCTTTGTCGTCCCCTTCTCCTCCTGCCTTCGATCTTTCCCCAAATCAGGGTCTTTTCCAATGAGTCAGCTCTTCGCATCAGGTGGCCAAAATATTGGAGCTTCAGCTTCAGCATCAGTCTTTCCAATGAATGTTCAGGGTTGATTTCCTTTAGGATTGACTGGTTTGATCTCTTTGCAGTTCAAGGGACTCTCAAGGGTCTTCTCCAGCACCATAGTTTGAAAGCATCAGTTCTTTGGTGCTCAGCCTTCTTTATGGTCCAACTCTCACATCCTTACATAACTAGGGGGAAAATCATAGCTTTGACTATACAGATCTTTGTTTTCAAAGGTATGCTAGTTACAGTATATTTGGTAACAAACAGCCCCATGATTTTAGAGGGGAGTTGATCCAACAAAAGTTACTTTCTTGCTCAAGCTGCATGTCAGAGCTCCTAAGGGCTCCAGGTTGACAGAAGTTCCACCATCTTGTACCTGCACCCAGTATAAGTGGGGAACTGAAAAGCCATGGACTTTTCACTGCCTCAGCCTCTTATAACTTAATGTCTGAAGCTAGTTGTGTGGCCCTGGTTAATTCCAAAGGGTCAAGGAAATGGAGGGATTTGGGGTGATTACATCTGTCTCTGCCTCAGGCAGAATAGAAAGGTAGGAACTTTTCTCAGACACCTTCTAAGTGTCCGGCAGTACACCAGGAAAGTGTCCTATTTCTTGAAAAAAAAGAAACTGTTGGTTGCTCAGTCGTGTCTGACTCTTTGCAACTCCATGGACTGTAGCCCACCAGGCTCCTCTGTTCATGGAATTCTCCAGGCAAGAATACTGGAGTAGATAGCCATTTCCTTCTCTAGAGGATCTTTAACCTGCATTGCAGGCAGATTCTTTACCATCTGAATCACTGTGAAGCCTGTCCTGCTTTCTCAGTTCTCAGCAATGCTTCAAGGTAGCGTTGCATGTAAAGAAACAGGAGCTGGAGAGATTAAGGAACTCACATGAGATGCCACTTCTCATCTGGTAGAGCCAAAATTTGGATTCTGCCTTCTGACTCCATACTGTCTGTTTCTACCAGGGGAGGAAAAGGGCGAAAGACACGCAGGGAGGTGGGAGGTAGCCAGAGGTCAGCTCTGGACACATTGGCCCTGAGAGGTGATGCGGCCCCTGCTGGAGCCCCAACAACAGGGAGTCTGATTAGCCTTTCAGCTCCCCTGCGTGAGGGGTACTCCCCTTGGCTTCAAGGGCTAGTCATGTTATGCCGTACCAGACACGTCTGTAGTTGTAGACACATTCTAAAGTCAGGTGTGAGTGCTCTGTGATAAGTGTGAGTTCAGGTCCTTTGTGCCATAGGCTACTGTTCTATCAGAGGATGTCCAGACTCCACCGGGACATACACTTAGGAGCTCATGGACCAGCACGGATGTGGTCCTTGTGGTCCCAGCTTCTGTCCCCTGACCTGTTTTTGCATGACTGCTTTGGCCAGGATGCTGGTATCATCATCTGGTTTATCCCAGTATCTAGGACAGGGCCTGACCTTGAAGAGGGCTCGGGAAAGGCTCTTTGGTAGGACAGAGCTGACTGTTCTGACACTCTTGCAAGCAGGCTGTTACAAAGCTGTATTGCCTAGGCTGTCAGGGAGTGGGCAGGGGAGACTAGGGTCCACTCCTGGCTGCTGCCTTCGTGTGACTCTGGGATGGCTCCATGCTCTCGCTTAGCCTCTGACTCCCATCCCGGATGGTGGGCTGGGGACTGCAAAGACATCCCAGCAGATCTGAGATTCCCTGAGGTTCTGGCATCTCTCCTCACCTTCCAGCAAGACTGAACTTGGGAAAGGTTTGGTCAGGGATCAAACCCCGCAGAGGACCTTAATGAATTCTCGATTCTGAGTCTCCTCCAGAGCCCAAGCCTGCCTGTATCTACCTTACCACAGTCTTGGGGTTTGCCTTGGGCCTTGGGGTTCACAGACCAGGCTCAGCAGAGACCTTGAGATAGGAGGAGGCTGGGGGCTCTGACCCTGAGCTGGGGGTCCCCCGCAGGCGATTCTGCAGGGAAGAGCTGGAGCCAGACCCCCACCCCTCCAGCCGACTGCTGCCTCTGTCCCCAGCAGCTGTGGGGGACAGGACCCCGGCTGCATTTATAGCATTTCTGTCTGCAAAGGCCATGCAGTTGTTTTAGATTAGCATACAAATCGACATTAGTGTAGTACATCTGTTGTTAATCCACGTCCCGGTGGAAAGGGGATGCCAACACGTCGTTTATAAGGCACGTCGATCCCATAATGTCCCTTTTTTTTGCTGCCTTTGTCTTCTATCAGAGTCCATAATGGGTTCCAGGATGTCTTTTATTTTGCTACAGACCACGTTTCCTCCTGCCTAACAGATCAGAATGTAATGGATTCCAGGATGTAATTTATGCTATTTTGGAATCAGACTCTGCACTATTAATTCTAAAGCCTTTGGGCAATCTCCAGGGAGGCCGGAGTTCTCTGTTTGCCCCTGTGGTCATCAGACAGGCACTGGGAACTCAACACAGTCCAGGGGCTGGAGGGGGAGGGAGCCCAGGCCGACAGCTCCCAATTAAGGGAATTCCAGGCAGGCGTGGGAGAGGAGGCCAGAGGGTGCTGGGGGAGACAGACGAAGGGAGCCGAAAGGATGCAGGGCTGGGAGGAGGAGGCACAGATGTTTGAAAAACCCAGAGATGAGCAGAATCTCTGTGGGGCCGGCCACAGACACTGGACCATGATTTTTGAGCCCCTGGGGAAGAGAACTTGGACTCTGGACATTCAGGAGGGATGAAGCCCCAAGGAGGTGTCTCCTGGAGGAGGGCAAGGCCACATGAGCAGGAACACTGCCCTGGGAGCCACTGCGCCTGGACCTGAGGCTGAGCTTGGTGACCTGAGTCCTCTTGCTCATGGCTGACCCTGGGATGGTGACTGCTCCTCGCTGAGCCTGGCATTCTCTGCCCAGCACCATCACTGAGCCCTAGAGAGACAGCAGAGGTGTTGCAGGCATGTGCAAGACCTGGACAAGCCTGTGGATCTTGCTCCTGAAGGCAGAGTGTGTCCAGGGCACAGGGCAGCCTGTCCCAGCTCCACCAGGTCCCCTGCGCCCAGGGTGCCTTCTGTGACTCAGGGAAACAGCCTCTAGGAGCATGGGTTCTGGGGACTTCTCTCCCTCCAGGCTCTGGGAGCAGAGGAGACCCAAAGGTCTCTTTGGTACCCTGTGCCTCAGGGCTACACACAGTCCAGACTCTCAGCCCAAGGGTACACAGCCTGCCAGGTCTCAGGGGCTTTCCCGTCCCCAGGGTAGTTGGTACCCGGGAGGCCGAGGAGGAGGCAGCTCTCTACATCCTGAGCCCTCTCCTCACCAGGCAGCCTGGGCTGTAGTCTGAGTGCCCCGACCCCATGATGGGCTCTGCAGCCATGCCTACCCCATTTGCCTGCTGCCAAGCCTGGGGGCTAGAGGTTGACCTGGGGCCCAGGGAAGGGATGGGGGAGTGTCCTCCACATGACCTTCACCTTTTCCCTTCTGAGCAAGCATTCGGTGCTCTTCCCCACCAACCTGGACACCTTCTTGGGTGCACTTGATAAGAAAGGGAGGGGCTAGGACCAGCCGCCCTGCCTGGGGATATGCTTTGAGGGACTTCAAGGAGAGTGGAGTCCAGGGCTCCCCTCCCTCCTCCAGAATGGTCAAATTCATGTGCAAGCCTGAGGCCTCCAGCCCACACCCCAGCCCTTGGGTTGCCCACCCTCTGTGAGGGACGCCTACCCTCTAAAGCTGGGTATGGAGGGGTTCTGGGCAGAAAGGAGCCCCCAGGGCAGGTCAAAGCCCTTTGCAACTCTGATCTCTTTGGCCACAAATTGAACCCACCATATCACCGATGCGGCGGGTACCGTATCTTTTGCATGAAAGCCTTTTTTTAAAAAAATTGTGGCAAGAATGTACATAAGAACAAATTGACCATTTTAACTAGTTTTAAGCACACAGGGCAGGGATATTAAGTCTGTTCGCGTTTGTTGTGCAACCATCGCCCAGCATTGGTCTCCAGAGCTTTTCCATCATCCCAGTGAAGCTGCAGACTTTGAAATGGGGAAAAAATTGACCATGTCTCCTGTCCAGTGTGTTCTTCTGGGTGATCTCCACCTCTCAATGTCTCTGAGGTATTTTACAGCCCTTGAAACTACTACAACAAGAATAATGCAAACAGTCCTTGTCCGTATTAACGTAAATTAATGGAGTCCAGTGGAATGCAACTGGTTATCGCCCTCAGGATGGGCCAGTTTGCATTTCTTTGTAAATTCATCCCAGCATCCCTTATTTGCCTACATGGTCTTACGGCTCTAAAGAGCTTTCCTTTGAACTGCTTGTAGTGTCTTAATGGTTTATTTCCTCTTTAATTAATGTGTTAAATAAAATCTTTGACACATGCTCGTTTAATGTTTGTACAAGAACCATATTTTCCCCCCTTTTGTTAGAATGGATCCTTTAGCAATAAGATCTTAGTCTGAGGAGTCAGGGGCGCTGTGGTTTAAACCCTGGAATTTCTCAGCCAAAGTCACGTTTCCTCATGGAGTTGGAACGTGTGGATATTCAGCTGGGCTGGGGATGTTCTCTGTTATAGCCTCACCGGGAACCTGTGAGCTCAGGTCTGACAGGTGAGAAAGTCACGTGGGGGTGAGGGTGCTGGGGGGTGTGAGCCTTGACCCAGCTGTAAGAAGTGCGAGGCCAGGGGTCTTCTCAGCTGTCAGAGCTGGAGAAAAAGATGCCAGATACATTTCACCCTTTGTCACCCCGGGAGAAAATGACGGTAACGACACGGTCAGCCACCCAGAGCCCAACAGGACCTTGAGGCCAAGTCACCTGCCCACTTGCTCATGTCCCTGCCAAGGCTCCAGGGCCAGTTTGGACCCTGCCGGGCTCCAAGCACTTCCCCGTGTGCCAGCGCACACTCTGATCCCATCACGTCTGCTCTCGCTGACCCTGGGGCATCCCTGTGAGGTGTGGGGATGAACATTCCAAGGATAGTCAGGTCCCAGCCTCCAGCTCTGTCCTCCCACTGACTGTCCAGAGGCAGAGGGACCCATTGGTCCCCAGGGGAGCAGACAACATCCCAGGGTGCCTGGGACTGCTCGGACAAAAGAGCTTTTGTTTGGTTCAGAAGAAAGGCGGTTGTTAAAGAAAAAACCAAAACAATAAAAAGCATTTGCAGGGGGAATGTAAATACCGCCTGCTGGGTGGCTGCTCATGTGGTTAAAAAATATGTATCTGTCAGTGGGGGGAATTGCAGGCTGGCCCCTTCTGTAGCTGTGTGAGCCGGCAGGTCACCTGGGGCCCAGGGCTGCAGGGGGCAGTGTGGGGCGGGGGTGGGCTGGCCCCTCTGCCCAGGGGTCTGTGGATGGTGGAGCTCTCCTTGCAGCTGGCTCCTGGCCATCACAGCGTCCCCCATAGTCGTCAGTCTCTCCTCTGCCAGCTCTCCAGGGTGGTGCTGAGAAGAACGCGCTTTTCCTGGAGGCCTCGTGGTAAAGGAGAAAGACATCAATTCCAGGGAAGTCTCCAGGGAAGCTCTTCGAGCCTCAGTTTCCTCATCTGTAAAATGGGGCAGCTGTGCGTTTCCCCCTGTGTGGTTTTGTCAGCTGTGCTCCGGAGGCCCTGCCTGCTTGCTCAAAAGGGCCGATTGTTCACTTCCCCTCCCACCTTTGCGTTCAGTGATGTCGTTTTGGTGGCTTGGGGCACAGGGGGAGTATTTCCACCGTGTGTGTGTGTGTGCAAGCTCAATCACTTGGTCATGTCCAGCTCTTTGCGGCTCTGTGGATGGCAACCCGCCAGGCTCCTCTGTCCATGGGGGTTCTCCAGGCAAGAATACTCGAGCTTGCTGCCATTCCCTTCTCCAGGGGATCTTCCTGATGCAGGGACAGAACCCTGGGTCTCCTACATTGTGGGAAGATTCTTTACCATCTGAGCCACCAGGGAAGCCCTTAAGAGGATAAGAACTGAACTTTTGTGGAAGTGACATTTCTTTCTCTCTCTTCTTGCTCAGACAGTGAGACCTTCTAGGAAAAGCCTTCTTTGTTTTTTCTTAAGAACAAAAACAAGGACTTCCCTGGTGGTTCAATGGCCAAGACTCTGTGCTCCCAATGCAGGGGGCCTGGTTCCATCCATGGTCAGGGAACTAGATCCCATATGTCTCAACTAAGGCCCGGCACAGCCAAATAAATAAGTATATGTATGTATATAATACAGATATTTCCCCCTCAGCATTGTTCATGTTGCTTTTAAAGTAACCACTGTGAAACGAAATGCTGAGTTTCAGTTAGAGGCTGGTGAAAAGGCTTCCCTGGTGGCTCAGTGGTAAAGAATCAGCCTGCAATGCAGGAGACACAGGTTCAACCCCCAACCTGGGAAGATCCCACATGCGGTAGAGCAACTAAGCCCGGGAGCCGCAACTACTGAGCCCGTGCTCTAGAGCCCGGGAGCCACAGCTGCTGAGCCCACGAGCTGCGACTTCTGAAGCCCACGCAACCTAGATCCCATGCTCCCCTATAAGAGAAACCACGGCAGTGAGAAGCCCGAGCACACAGCTAGGGAGGAGCCCTCACTCACCGCAACTAGGGAAAAGCCCGTGCAACAACGAAGACCCAGCACAGCCAAAAATAAATTAAAAAAAAATTTTTTTTTAAAGATGCAATTCTATTTCCCATCACAGTCCACAAATTCCTGATTTCTATCCTTAGACCCTGGCTAAGAACCTGTGCTCCAGAGTCAGGGTTCCTTGAGGGCCAAGATTGTCTGTAATTTCCAGGACATTGAGTTGTGCCTGATTTGGACTGTGCACCCGAGTCAAATCTAGCAAACGGCAGGTTTGTTGAATGAGTGAGTGAGCGAATTAAGCGAAGAGAGGCGTGGCAGGGGGCCAGGCCTCGCTCCTCCCCAGGCTCTGGTTCCCCAGCTGCACTGGTTTAATGGCGTGAACGTGACTTGGCTTGGCCTCGCTCCCTGATGGGGAGCATACGCTGGCTGCCCGGATCACCGCAGGTTGCAAGCAAGACCCCCTCACTGAATCAGAACTTGTCACTTGCTGCCCCACACTGGCTGTGATTCATCTTATCTCTGGGGGAGGGGGGCTGTGCTTATCATGCCCCAGCTTCCCCAGCACCTCTAAACCTGCCCCCTGGCAAGCACAGCCTGAAGGAGCTGCCATGGTTGGAGAAATTAGTTGACCTGATACTCTTCTGGCCCAGAGAAGAAAAGATTTTGAGGGCTGTCTTAAAGAGGCATTACACTATACACTGAGAATGTCAGACTGTCAGGGAGCTGCCCGGAAAGAGGAGCCGTCACCCCTTGCTGTCACCGGCATCCCCTTGCTGTCACCGGCACGCAGCAACGGGCCGTAATGTTACCTATGCTCTCACAGTTCGCGGCGTTGCAAAGCACGTGGCCTCAATTTCCCTTTTTCCCCAAGAGAAGCTGCCCAGCTCTCCAAGTTCCCAGGGGACTTCTGGTCATGGGATTCGGCGCAAGGGCACAGGCAGGCTCCGTGGACAGCCTCGGGGGTGCTGAGCACCCCACCCAGACACTCTGGGCCCGGGGCCTTCCGAGGTCCCCTGCATAAACCAGAAAGTGACTCGATGTCCCTTGATGTGACCTGGCTCCCATCAGCCCTGTGTCTCTGGGCAGAATTGACATTACACTTTCCAAGATCATATGCTACTGTCTGGAATGGTTGCTGCTGCTGCTAAGTCACTTCAGTCGTGTCCAACTCTGTGTGACCCCATAGATGGCAGCCCACCAGGCTCCCCGTCCCTGGGATTCTCCAGGCAAGAACACTGGAGTGGGTTGCCACTTCCTTCTCCAATGCATGAAAGTGAAAAGTGAAAGTGAAGTCGCTCAGTCGTGTCCGACTCTTAGCGACCCCATGGACTGCAGCCTACCAGACTCCTCCGTCCATTGGATTTTCCAGGCAAGAGTACTGGAGTGGGGTGCCACTGCGCAGGGTCTTAAACCAGATGACTCCTGGACCCGTAGGCTGTAGCCAGGGCCATGGGTCTCATGGCAGGCCATGTCCCATCCAGCAGGAGCCATTCAGGTCTTAGGAGCAGAGCGGCTTTGGCTGTTGACCTCTGTCAGGGGTTAGTGGGAAGGAACGTATACACTGGTAGCTCAGCTGGTAAAGAGCCCACCTACGATGCAGGAGACCCAGGTCATTTCCTGGGTCAGCAAGTTCCCCTAGAGAAGGGATAGGCTATCCACTCCAGTATTCTTGGGCTTCCCTGGTGACTCAGACAGTAAAAAATCCACCTGCAATGGGGGAGACCTGGGTTCAGTCCCTGGGTTGGGAAGATCCCCTCGAGGAGGGCATGGCAACCCACTACAGCATTCTTGCCTGGAGAATCCCCAAGGACAGAGGAGCCTGGCAGACTACAGCCCATGGGGTCGCAAAGAGTCAGACACGACTGAGCGGGTAAGCACACACGCACACAACGTATACCTGCTGGGCACCAGAGGCAGCGTGGCCTCATCAGAGCAAGACGCCCCAAGGGGTGGGTGCTCATGGCTCACAGCATGCTGTTTGGCTGTCTGGAAAACTTTCATCAGCTTTAGCCTTCATTTTTTTTTTTCTCTTCTTCTTGATCTAGTTTGTTACCAAAATGGGTCTACAGCATTTGGGAAGCGAAGTTGGGCGTTGACAGTGTGGCTGCTGGCAGGCAAGGCAGGCGATCGGTCCGCACTCCCAGGGTTTTGAGCTGCGCTGTATGGCAAGGGCAGCAGGAAGTTCACCCTGTTTCATGTTCCTCTCATTCCGGCTGTCCTGTGCTGAGCATCTCGCATGTGAGGAACCAGGCTCAGCCTTATAAAGACATTGAATATTCACTGAATCCTTGCAGCTACCGTGAGAGGCTGACATCACTTTGTAGCCAGGGAAGCTTATCTCTCAAGGCTGAGAGAAGTTGAATAGTTTGCTTGAGCTCACCCAGCACCTAAGTGAGGGCCAGGGCCAGGACCTGAACTCATAACCTGTCGTGATCTATATGGCCCAAAGCACGAAGGTAGTAAGTAGAAAATTAGGAAAATAAGACCCAGTCCTTGTCCTTGAGGAGCTCATGCCAATCAGTAAGGTGACAGACACAGAGACGGGTAAACTACATATGGTTTCCAAGCGTGAGTGCTGAGTCATGTGCGACTCCTTGTGACCCCATGGACTGTAGCCCTCCAGGCTCATCTGTCCGTGGGATTTCCCTGGAAAAAATACTGGAGTGGGTTGCCATTTCCTTCTCCAGGGGATCTTCCTGAATCAGGGATTGAAGCTATGTATCCTGCTTTGCAGGAGCGGATTCTCTATGTCTTGAGCCATCAAAGAAGCCCCTTATAGCTTTATATGTACTGTAACAAAGGAGGACACAAGCCGTGGGCTGGGGCGGCCAGCTCCCAGCTTCCTTGAGGAGGCGGACCTGGAAAGATGAGGAGGAACTGGCCAGGTGAGATGCTTTGGGAAAGTCCTCTTGGTGGGGCGACTGTGAATGCAGAAACATGGACGCAGATTCTAGGAGAAGTGAGTGGTTCTCTGGGTGTGTGGAGGGCATGGCCACACACCGGGATGCCGCCTGCCCAGGCTGACTTGAACTGTCGGAGATGGGGAGCCATTCAAGACTGATGAGCGGAACTCAGATTCACATTTCAGAAAGAAGCCATGGAGTTCCAAGAGGAGGATTCCAGATTGGGGAGGGGATTCAGGGACAATGGGAGTCACTGCTCTGCTCTTTTCCTCCCTTACCATGTCCATCTGAAAAGAGCCATATAGTGGAAGAAAGCTTCTAGTCTAGAAATTGCTGCAAACTAAAGCCCTCAGATTGCTTTATAGAAAAACTAAACCCCGGAGCTGCCTCCTGGGCTGGGTTGCCTTGTGCTTCCCAGGGCATCCGTCCTCAGGGACCATCCAAGTTGCATCAGAGTGATGGAGAGAAGAAATCCAAGTGTGAGAACTGGGCCTGGGGTTGGGAGCTCTGGATTCTCACACTGGCTCTGAGCGACCTGGCGTGCCTTGGGGAGCATCCTACGCCACGAAGCTTCACGTGTGTGTCTGCAACATGCGTGATGTCCTCCACACACTGCCCACCCACGAGTTCCCCCCTGATGCCGGTTTGAGTTCACCGAGGGCTCTTAGAGTCTAATGAGCAGTAGTGTGTTTTCTTTGACTTGCTTGTCACCAGCTTTGGTGAAATCCCCAGTGGACATGTTCCCAGGGCGAAGGCTATTTAAGAGACACAGACTGGAGATGGATTCTCTGGGGTTAGGAAACTCGAGGGGGACCGAGAGGCCGGGCGCTGGCTCCCTGCATGTGGCACCCCCAAGGATCTGGTCTCCATCGAGCGCTCGCAGGCACGGGTGTAAGCTGATCCGTGCACAGCGACGGCGCATTAATGAAAGTTTTGACAGAGAGATTTCATTTTGGAACTCACATTCCCTGAAGGGTTTGCAATAATTGCACTTGAAATGGAGCCATAGGTCTCAATGCTTTCCAGATTGGGGGAGCAGAGGTATGCTTGTTTCTGGGAAGGTTGGGCTGGAGAGGGGGAGCCCCTCTCCCTGCATGGATGCAGGGCCACTGGCTGACCCCAAGACCTGGCATCCCCAGCTGTGGTCTCCGCGCCCTCCCAGCCATCCCAGAAGGTGGGCTTTATTTAGGACTGGGTTTATAGCTGAGCCATGGCGGTGATGGACATTGCAGAGGTCCGAGTCACAGACTGAGTGGGGACAGACTGGGGGCTCCTGTCTCCTCTCGGGCCCCTCGATTCTGGCCCTAGAAATGCTTCAGGAAATGCCTCTTAGAGCCCAACTCTTGTGTGATCTGTTGTCAGGTATGTGGGGGCCTTTCTCCAACTGGCCTCTGCCTACCCTGGGAATCAGCCGCAGAACAGGGGAACTTCTGGCATCTGCCTCCTACCCGCCACCCCACCTCTCAGCCTGCCTGGCTCCCTTCATCTCAGCCCCACCGACCCCCTGGTTTTACCTTAACACCACAAGCCTACTTCTACCTCAGGGCCTTTGCACTTACAGTTACTTCTAGCCAGGACACTCTCCCATTTAAGCTATCTGATGAGAGTGGCCCCTGCCCCACCTCACCTTCTCTTTCACGCTGCTTTATTTCTCCCCATGGTGTGTATCACCCCCAACATATGTTGTGTGCCACATAATTGACTATTATTAATTAATTACTAGTTAATTATCTTGCTAATTCTCTTTCTCCACTGGAATGTTGATCATCCCTCTAGGGATGCTGGGAAACAAGTGGTGGACATGCCCTCCCATGGGGCAGATGCCTTTATCCTGGAAGGTGTGAGAAGCGGGTCTTCTGGGTCAGGGAGCGCCTTGATTATTGTCTCCCATGCTCCATCCTGGGCTTCCCTGGTAGCTCAGTGGTAAAGAATCTGCCTGCAAAGCAAGAGACACAGGAGATGCCAGGTTGATTCCTGGGTCGGGAAGATCCCTGGAGGAGGACATGGCAACCCACTTCAGTATTCTTGCCTGGAGAATCCCATGGACTGAGGAGCCTGGAGGGCTACACAATCTATAGGGTCGCAAAGAGTTGGACACAACTGAGCAACTGAGCGTGCATGCATGCTCCATCATTGATGTTTTCAAGTTTTTTACAGATAACCATTTTTTGTTTGTTATTTGCTGTTTTTATTTTATTGGCCACACAGCGAGGCACATGGGATCTTGGTACTCCGACCAGGGATGGATCCTGCCTCCCCTGCATTGGAAGCGTAAAGTCTTGGCCGGCAGACTGCCAGGGAAGTCCCCATACTCCCTTTAGGATGTATTCAAAGTGGGAGCTCTGTCTGGGCTCTTGACCAGCTCAGAGTGGGGTGGGCATTCTCACCTTCTCTGCCTCATCGCCACGCCCCCACCTCTGTCAGCCTCTCCAGGGTGGGGCAGAAACAGGGGTGCAGGCTGGAGGCGAAGCCAGAAGGCAGGAGAGTAGCTCCCTGTGGGATGCTCATCAGTGGCTGCTTCGTGTGGGGCCACCGTGCTTGGAGCGGCCCCTCTCTTTGGAGGGGCATGCCCCCATCCCATCACCTGGACAGATCCACTCTCTGCTGGCAGCTGTTGCTGCCTTTTGCAAAGGCCAGGCATTCGGAAGCCACCTCTGACTTCTGCTGAGGTTTGGTCATCCACGATGGACGGATAAGAGCTGAAATGATGCCCACACAGGCTGATCCTACAATTCCTGTTGGTGCCGCCACCAAAGCAACCAACCAGCCAACCAGCCTGCTTGGCTTCCAGGGCAAAGACCGTCCAACAGCCTCAGTGTCCTGTGATGACAGGGAACCCCCCCTTGAACTCTTCATGTGGCCGGACCAGTGGTCCTGTGGAAGCCTACTCACCAGTCTTGAGTGAGAGGTGAGCACCTCTGGGTGCCCCCCGCACGCCCCATTCTCTCTGAATGAAACTTCAAAAACCCTCTCAACCCTTGGATAGCTCTGATGGAGGCAAGTTGAGAAGCTCTCCATCACCCGCTTTGAGCATTGTACATGATTGCTTATTTGTAAATTCACTTTGGTGTTTGACAGCTTGGTGGTTTAGTGGGACTTCTAGTGGGAATATTCACAGTGGAAACATCACCGCAGTGAGTGAATTCTTTCTCACTGCCAGCCACCGTGCAAAGCACTCTGCTGAGATCCTCTCACGAAACCCTCCCAACAATGCCATGAAGCAGGCTATTCTATGTTATGTTATGTTATATCATTTCATCCCATTAACATATGTATAATTACATAACCTGACAATGAAAGTGTTAGTTGCTCAATCTTGTCCGACTCTTTGCGACCCCATGGACTGTATCCTGCCAGGCTCCTTTGTCCATGGAATTCTCCAGGCAAGAGTGCTGAAGTGCATAGTCATTCCCTTCTCCAGGAGATCCTCCCAACTCAGGGGTCGAACCTGAGCCTCCTCCATTGCAGACAGCTTCTTTACTGTCTGAGCCAGCAGGGAAGCCCCAACATAACAATATATATTATTATTTATTATTAATTTTTGTAAACCTTTCATTTTATTTGCTTATTGATTTTTGGCCAGACCGCACAGCATATGGCATTCATTTCCCAACCAGGGATCAAACCCACTCCCTCTGTACTGGAAGCACAGAGTCTTAACCACTGGACTGCCAGGGAAGTCCCTATCATATATAGTTGTTATCCCCATTTATTGATGACAAAACTGAGACTCAGAGAGATCAAGTAACTTGCCAAAGTCTACACAGCTAGCGCGTGGCCAGTTGCTGCCAGGCCTTTGTTTACCCCCCGGGCTTGTCTGCCTTGATCCAGGTGTAAGGGCCAGGAGGAAGTCTGCCTCTTTCCACAGTTCACACGAAGGAACCCGCTCATGCCCATGAGCAGCCTGGAGACACCAGCACAGGTGAGCTGCCGCCCTGCACCTTGCCAGAAGGAGCAGGGCTGTGCTTGCAAGCCTCTGTCTTCCCTCCTTAGTATCTGGGCATCTCAGGCTCTGCTGGAAGTTGGTGTGTTTGGGAGGGTGTGTAAAAATGCCCAGTGGGTGAAGTAGGAAATGGCAACCCACTCCAATATTCTTGCCTGGAGAATCCCATGGACAGAGGAGCCTGGCAGGCTACGTCCAGGCGGTCGCAAAAAGTCTGACAGGACTGAGTGACTGGGCACACACACTTACATAAAAGGACAGACAAATCAACAACACTTCAAAAAATATTGATAGGATGCTTCCGGTCCTCCCACAAGATCTCTGTGTGCTCCTCTCCACTCACTACCCCACAAAGGGAATCACTATCCTGACTTCTAAGACTACAGACTGACTTTGCAAGTTATAGTGCTAAGTCACTTCGGTCGTGTCCAACTCTTTGCGACACTATGGACCACAACCTGCCAGGCTCTGCTGTCCAGGGGATTCTCCAGGCAGGAATACTCGGGTGGGTTGCCACTGCAATTTCTAGACTATTATGCAGAATTGGAATTTTACAGTATGTCGTCTTTCGTATAGGACTTAATTCATTCAGCGTCTGTGTCCATGTTGCTGCATGCATTTAGAAGTTTATTTTTGTTATTACTGAGTGACATCCCATTGTATGGAGGAACCACAGTTTATCCATGGTGGACATTTACCTTTGGGTTTTTCCAGGTTTTCCAGGAATAAAGCCGTTGTGAGCATTTGGGTACAAAAATAAAATGCCCAGTGGGGGCTTTCTTTCCGCTGGCTGACATGCCCGGTGTCAGGGCTTAGGTATCAGAGGTTCCGGGAACCACGTAGTAGACAGACGGCCCCGTGGGCATGGAACCGGGCCTGGTAAGCTGGTGGCATCTCTTCCAGATCACAGTGAGGCCCAAGGAGTGTGCTGCACCTGGTCTTATGCAGACACCCCCTGATCTGGGGTGGAAGGGGGTCTTCAGACAAACCCTATGATGGCAGACGTCCAGGGTCATCCGGTGTCACCGACACTCATCTTTAACATCCTCCGTGTGAGCCGACCGTCTGCTCACACTGGTCCAGCAGCATCGGTTCTGGGATGAAGCCAGGCCTCTGGGGTGGGGCCATCAGCTTCATTAGAACCAGACCCTCACTGCAGGGCTCAGGAGTTGGGGCTCGTATCCGGAGGTGTTTTATTTTTATTCTTATTAAAAAGAAAATCGCCCTGATCATTTAAACACGGCCGTTAAATATCACGCAGGGACTTGCCAACTGAAATAAGCCTACAGTATTAGGGAGGAAATGGGTTGGTGGCCGTTGGAGCTGCGGGCCTCATGGCCGGCCCTGCTCCATCCCCCAGCGCTGCCCCATTGGGCCTGGAGGTGGCGGTGGCAGTGGGGGTGAGGCCAGGAGGGGCTGTGAGCTCAGAGGTGACTCCCCTTGGAGATGGCCCATCTCTTTGGGCCCCAGATCGTCCCCTCTTTCTTTCACATTCACTGGGCACCTCCTGCAAGACGCCTACCTGGGTCTTTCCAGGTGGAAGCCCTGCTCTCTCTAGCAGTTGCCCCTCTTTTTGGCTCTTTCACTCTCTGCCTGTTATTTCTGCCCCAGGTCTGGATCCCTGCTCAGCCACACGCTCCATTTTGGCAAGATGGTCCTTGGGTTCATCCCCACAGGGCCTGCCACAGACCCTGGTCCACATTGGTACTCAGACTCTAGGTGTGTGTGTGCAGATGTGTGTGCATAAGCCAGGTGTGTACCTGAGCCTCTTGTGCAAGCCTGGGCTGTGTGCCTAGTGTATGCCCGCTTGGGAAGTGTGTGACCTTGGGGTGTGTGTGACCTTGGGATGTGTGTACATATACAAGCTCTGTGTGAGCTTGTGTGTGAGCTGTGTGTACCTGGTTCTGCAATCTTAGTTCAAACAGCTCTTTAGAAAAATGCACGTGGGACGTATTATCCCTGAAAAGCCTTAGAGGTCATTTGGCCCAACCTTCTTTGTGTTCAGGTGGAGAAACCGAGGTTCAGAGGTTAGGCATTCCACACGAACTGGCCCTGATTCTCAAACGCCTTCAGAACTGGAGGCTGCCTTCTAATGGGCTGGAGGCTGCCAAGGAGGAGATGGGGTTTGGGAAGGAGCTGAGCAGGAGCCCCACCATCCATGGGGACCCATGAACAGGGCCTGGCAGCTGCAGCCCGGGAGGGCAGCTTGGCTGGAAGCCCTCTTCCCTGGCCCCTGTGGGGTGTGGCTCAGCCCATCCATTCTTGGGAAGACAGTCCTCCCCTAGGCATGCCCTCCGATGGCTGTCTGCCCTCTTCCTGGGCACTTCTAGGGATGGGCACTCCCCCCTCCCTCCTGGCACAGCCCCAGCCCTCTGCGGGGTGCATCTCCTCGAAGGGGCTGGGACCCTGCATGGTGTCTGCACACTCACTCTGGTTGTCCCCAGCACCCATCTGCTGGCCCGCACCATCTCGTTTCCCCAGGGTGAACTGGCCCGGTGCCTCCTGGGGCTCCCTAGGTCCCCGCGTGCCTGCTCCCCGCAGAACTACCCCAATTTGCCCATCAGCCCCGAAGAATCGGGCCTGGGTTATACGCACTCGGTCCCTCCTGTCACGCACCTGTTTTATTGTTTCTTCTCTCATCAGCGATGGGACTTCATCCCCGGGGCCCAGGGTCCCGGGAGCAGAGGCTCTGCGGGGCTCCCCTTCTGCTTCGTTCCTGCAACGCTTTCCTTCCTGCGGCCTCGGGGAGGCAGGGCATTGGTGGCGGCGCAGCTGTCACCACCCTGATGTCTCCCTGTTCCTGGTTTTTTGTATCTCAGAAACCGCGGCTGGAAAATCAGGCGTGAACCAGATCTTCCCGACCCAGGGATCGAACCCAGGTCTCCTGCATTGCAGGCAGATTCTTTACCGTCTGAGCCACCAGGGAAGCCCGACTGAGCCAGGGCCCCCTCTTTGTCTCCAACTGGCCCCTCATCACGCTTTAAGATTTAGGAATCCAGGCTGTGTGCCCTCCTTCGTTTGGTGGAGGAGGGGGGGTTCCGCCACGCTCCCCTCCACGTCTGAGCTGCCAGTGTTTCTGTCTGTCTGGGCGACGCCGATGCTGGGCGCTGCTGTGTGTGCTGGAGTCTGTGATTCATAAAGCCTGCCCGTCTGCTGCCTTCTCCCTGGATCCTGAGACGCCATCAGGGCACAGAGGGCTTTTACGATCTTTTATGTTACACCCATGAGGCTGGAGCTCTGAGGAATTCAGCGACTTGCCCACAGCCCCCTCCACCAAGCGTCACAGCCTGGGCTCTTAATTGCTGTTCAGATTCTCTGACTCCAGCCCTGCCCACTGTATGTGAATGTGTGTGTGTGAGTGTTTGTACACAGCTCGTGTGTGGCATTGTCCTTCCCCAGCTGTGAAGAAATGGCCCGGGACAGGGGGCGATCACGGGAACGCCACCAACTATGCAGTACCCGCTTTTCTTTTTATTTGCATCCCACCCTGGAACCCTTTTGACAGCCACAGCAAGTGCGGCTCCCTCGGAGCCAGGCCCCCAAAGGGTCTCTAAGCTGGGGCAGGGCATCGGGAGAACAAAGAAGAGGGGAGCAAGGAGAAAGGACCGGACCTGTGACTGGGGCCCCACTGCTGGGCTGAGCCTCCCAGGTGGGGAGTGTGGGGCGTGGCTGACAGCCGGGGGAACAGGGGCTCTGATGATGAATTGGTGCTTCCGATTCTTGGGAGCCTTCTAGAATCTGTAGGGATCTGTCATTTCTCAGAGAAGTAAATGCAACCTTCACCCCTCCCCCAGAGGGGTCTTTTGCGAGGCGGCTGGTGGTCCCCCAGCGATCTCAGCGCAGCACTGACATCCCTGTGCAGTGCTGTGCTTTACGTGAACTGGATCCCACCACAGCCCCGGGAAGTGGCTCCTATTTTACACGTGAGGCCACTGAGGCTCAGAGAAGCTAAGCGACCTGCCTGGACTCACCCAACTGAATAAAGGTGAGGCCGGACTTGGACTTGGGTTCTAGCCACTGGGCTCCACTGCCGCCTGAGACTTCTGAGTACCACAGATGGATCAGGTGACTTTGGGCAAGTCACGAGACTATAAAACAGGGGTCCGGAAGCGTGCCTGGAACATCCTAGGTGCTTGAGGGACGAGCTGCCCTCCACCGCCTTGCCTCTCTGGGTGCGCCTGCTAGGTGAGGCGGCTGTTAGCAGAACAGGCTGTTGTCCGCATGAGCCTGCCTCAGGTGGGCACCAGACCTGCGGGTGGAGGGCAGAGAGAGGGGGCTGCCGGGCCAAGGATGCGGGTTCAGGGGGGACTTGTCCTTGCTCCCCTGACACCTGAAGGGCTGCGTCATGGATTGGGAAGGAGGACCAGAGAGCACACCCGGGACCAGGGACAGAGAGGGACAGATGACCCGCTGGTAGGTTCCCAGAGAGGCAGTGGACTTCCTCTTGCTGGAGGGACATCGAGGCGAAAGTCACGCGCCACAACGGGGTGGGTCCGATTGTATTTAAGTCACCTTCTGACTCTACAGAATTGCAAGGACTCCCCCTGCCCCCGTCCCCGCCCCCGCCAAGGTCCAGTCAGGATGGGGGCCACACCTCCAGCTCTGCTTCGCTCTCCTCCCTCCCTGCATCCCCTTCAAACCAAGAGAAACCGGGGAGGTCAGAGATGGAAGTCACCTTTTGACATCTAGGTCAGGCACCTTCTCTTAATGACATTTCCTGTGGCTGCTGTGGGTCTTCGTTGCTGCGCTCGGGCTTCCTCTAGTTGGGGCGAGTGGAGGCTTCCTCTAGCTGCGGCGCCTGGGCTTCTCTTGCTGCAGAGCACCGGCTCTTGGGCACGTGGGCTCTTCAGTAGTTTCGGCTCCTGGCTCTGGAGTGCAGTCTCGGGAGTGGTGACGCTCAGGCGTGGTTGCCTCTCGGCATGTGGGATTTTAGTTCCCAAACAAGGGATCGAACCTGTGTCCCCTGCATTGGCAGGCAGATTCTTAACCACTGGACCACCAGGAAGTCCCACCTTCTTTTAATAGATGAGGAGACCGAGGCCCAGCAACCCAGAGTCGAACAAGCACTCGTCCAAGATAACACAGTGTCATTAGAGGCTACACCTTCTGTCTCCTGATCGCCTGCTGGAGCGCTCTTCCCTCCCCACCTTGTCCACGTCTGAGGACCCGAAGACAGGAGGAGCCAGACCCGGGACCATCCCCCCACCTCCCTGTCTTTCCCCTCCCCTCTGCCAGGCTCCAGAAAGCCTTGGTTTTATAAGGGGAAAGGACACGGTGAAGGCGGACCCGTTCAGAGCCTCGAGGACGAATAGTTGAGAGTCACCAATTACCTGATCCTCAAAGACTTGCCTTGACTTCCTTCCTGCCTGTCTTGATTGCGCGGCCCGGCGGCCTCCTGGGATCCCGGCTGTGGCAGCCATATTGCACACACATGTTCTCTAATAAGCCAATGCCGAAAACCACATTAAAATGAGCCAGGGAGAGGGAGTCACTTTGTAACATGCTTTCTTTTATTTTATTTTTGACTTGGAAAGAAGCATGTCTTGGCTGCTAATCAAAGAGCCGTGGGGGCCTCTTAGCAGAAACCAAACCCATCCCAGGCCAGACCTGCCCTCCCGGCCCCCACAGACGGTAACAGTGGCTCAGGCTCGAGGGACCCGAGAAGGGGACCCCAGACCTTGGGCGGGCCAGACGTTGGGGGTGGGTCCTCGGTGCCAGCCTGTGTCTGCTGCATCCGGGCTGTGGGCCTCTGGATCGCTTTGTTCTTTCGGTTCAGCTGCAGCAGGGGTGGGTGTCTGGACCCTGTGTGTTCCCAGAAACACGGACTCCTTCCAATTAGTAAGTGGGTTCTGCAGCCCTCATCGAGAGAGTACGTTTAAGGATCTTCTTGGCACAGGAAGGGGGACAATGATTCAGGGTCCCACTCGGGTGGGACAGAAGTGTAACCCTGGCTCACCTTGACTTGCTCCAAGTCCCCAGAAATATCCCGCTCCCGCCCAGGTTTCCCGTGATAACTCTGCAAGATGGTTAAGACCCAATGGGATTCCCAGCCAGAGTGCTAGCATCTCGAATTGATGGGTCATGCGCTGAGATTCAGAGAAGGCAATGGCAGCCCACTCCAGTACTCTTGTCTGGAAAATTCTATGGATGGAGGAGCCTGGTAGGCTGCAGTCCATGGGGTCGCTAAGAGTCAGATACGACTGAGTGAATTCACTTTCACTTTTCACTTTCATGCTTTGGAGAAGGAAATGGCAACCCACTCCAGTGTTCCTGCCTGGAGAATCCCAGGGACGGGGGAGCCTGGTGGGCTGCCGTCTATGGGGTCGCACAGAGTCGGACATGACTGAAGTGACTTAGCAGCAGCAGCAACACTAGATTCACTCCTTTTCGTCCAACCACCCTCTGGATGTCCTGCTTAGATTCACACGATCCCCTCACCCCCTCATGTCCAAAACCCAACTCATCAACACTCCCTAGAACCACTTCAGGTTCTCTCTCCTCTTTTTTTAAAAATATAATTTCTTGGCTGCACCACACAGCATGAGGGGTCTTCGTTTCCTAACTAGGGATCAAACCCAACCCCCTTGGACTGGAAGCTCAGAGGCTCAACCACTGGACCACCAGGGAAATCCCAGATTCTCCTTGCTTAAGGGTGAATGTTACTCTATTGACTGTTGAGTCCAGAAACCTCAAAACCCCAATACTTTCCTTTGCAACAGTTCCAGGGATCCCCAAGTCCTGTATATTCACAGCCCTTGAACCCATCTTCTCTTCTCTGGCCCCTGGTTAGACTTCACCCACCTATCACCTGGACTGCCCCAGCAGCTTCCAGTCCAAGATGGAAACTGAACATTCCCCTCTTCCCTGTTTGAGATCCTTCTGGACAGAAGCCAAATGGCACCACCACTAGACGTCTTTGTCCAGATTAGGAAAAGGTGCTTCTTTCTCAAGGCACTTGACCGCCATCTGCTGGGAGATGGTGGTAATGAATATACAAATCTTGGCTGACTGGGTAGTGATGGCACCCCCAGGGTTGTGCACGCAGTGTCCCGAATCCAGACATCTAAGGGCCTTCCTATGTCCCGTGCCTCTGACCCTCTCACATCTTACCCTCCAAGGATACTGAGCTGTCTGAGGCTCCAAATGCAAGGCGGTTAAAGATGATTAGGGAGACAGGATACAGCTCAACCACGCACCTGCTGTCAAGTTCCTTAACCTCTGCATCCAATCAGTTTCCTTGTCTGGAAAATGGGGATAAGAGGAAGACCGTCATCACTGGGTCTGGGGGAGGATTAAGTGAGTTAATATTTGTAAAATGTTTGAAATAGGGCTTGGTGCGTGGAAATGTTTTATTAGTATCGTTTGTCATCATCATCCCCAGCATCATGGTTGCCTCATCTCTGTCCCTCGCGTGCGTTCTCCTGCTGAGAGAGGGCCTCTCTCCCACCGCACTCCGCCCTCCTTTGCTTGATCAGCTACTCATCCTTCACTCAGCTACTCATCCTTCAAGGCTTAAAAAGCCTTTCCTGAGCAAGGCCAGGCAAATCCCTTCCCTTCCCTGCTTCAGGCTCCCCCAGCCCCTGAGTGACCCTCAGGCATAGCCCTTATCCCTTAGATGTCCCTGAGCTGTGAGCTCCTTGCCAGCAGGAATGAGGTCTTCCTAGGCCATGAATGTTGAGGTCCCAGCTCAGTGTTGGCTTCAGAGCAGCAACTTCCCAGAGTTTTTCCTGGAAATCACTTCCAGCTTATTTCGAGCATTTTGCTGTTCCATACTGGGTTGTGTGTGTGTGTGTGTGTGTGTGTGTGTGTGTTGTTATTTGGCCATGCCCGGTAGCATGTGGGATGTGAGATCTTAGTTTGCTGATCAGGGATTGAACCTGTGCCTCCTTAACCAATTATTTTCTACCTTGCACCGCCCCCTTCTACCTGCCTCTGGCTACCACCAATCTATGTTTTATCTCAGGATTTATCATACTTATTCCTATAAATAGAATCACACAATATGCAACCTTTTCTCTGGCTTCTTTCACTTAGCATAATGTTTTGGTGTTTGTCCACATGATTCCAGCCTTTTTTTTTTTTGCTGAATAGTATTCCATCCTTTGTTTATCCATACATCTGTTGATGAATATTTAAGCTATTCCCATCTTTTGGAAGTAGTGCTGCTATGAATCGCCAGTATGTATGCGTGGTTGTTTGAGGACCTGTTTTTAGTTCTCGGCATTATCTAAGGGTAGAATTGCGAAGTCATAGGGTGGTTCAATGTTTACCTTAGTGAATAACCACCAAACTGTTTTCCATAACAACTGGACCACTTGTTCAGTCCCAGCAGCAATATACAAGGGTTCCATATTTCTCCACATCCTCATATATACTTGCTCTTTTCTTTTTTTTTTTTTCCCAAAAAAAATCATTTTTGTTAACTGTCCTAGAGGGTGTGCAGTGGCAGCTCACGGCGGTTTTGATTCACGTTTTCCTAATAACTCCTGACGCTGAGAATCTTTTCGTGTGCTTGTTGGCCATTCTTACACAGAAAGTAGGGCTCCCTGATAGCTCAGCTGGTAAAGAATCCGCCTGCAATGCGGGAGACCCTGGTTTGATTCCTGGCTCGAGAAGATACGCTGCAGAAGGGATAGTCACCCCACTCCAGTATTCTCGGGCTTCCCTTGTAGCAATTCTCTATACAGAGAATAGAGAATTATCTATTCAAGTTCTTTGCTCTTTACAAATTGAGTTGTTTGTCTTTTTGTTGCCACCCTGTAAGATATGTTGGACACTAGACCCTTTTCAGATACAGGATTTGCAAATATTCTCCCCATTCTGTCAGTAGCCTTTTCATTTTCTTGATAATGTCCTTTGATGCACAAACAGTTTTAATTGTGATGAAATCCAATTTATCTATTTTTCTTCTGCTGTTTATGCTTTTGGTGTACTTTCTAATTAATTGCCAACTCTAAGGTCACAAGGGGCTTCCCCTGTGGCTCAGCTGGTAAAGAATCTGCCTGCAGTGTGGGAGACTGGGGTTCAATCCCCAGGTTGGGAAGACCCCCTGGAGAAGGGAAAGGCTACCCACTCCAGTGTTCTGGCCTGGAGAATTCCATGGACTCTATAGTCCATGGGTCACAAAGTCGGACACAACTGAGCAACTGAAATGAAGTAAACTGAACTGCAGGTCACAAAGCCCTATCCTGTGTTTTCTTCTATGAGTTTTATGATTTCAGCTTTACATCTAGGTTGTTGACCCATTTCAGGTTAACTTTTGTATATAGTGTGAGGTAGGGGTCTGACTTCATTCTTTGTGTATGGATATCCAGTGTTCCCAGCACCATTTGCGGAAAAGATTCTTCTCTCTCCATTGAATGATCTTGGAAAGCTTGATAAAAATCAGTTGGTCAAGATACAGGGTTCTGACCTATTTTTATTTTTTTTTTAATTATTTATTTGGTGGCACCTGGTCTCAGTCACCGCATGCGGGGGCTTCGGTGTGGCACACAAATTCTTCATTGCAGCACGTGGGATCTAGTTCCCTGGCCAGGGATTGAACCTTGCCCTACCCCTGCTCTGGGAGTGTGGAGGCTCAGCCACTGGACCACCAGGGAAGTCCCAGTTCTGGCATTTTTAAAAGCCTGGGTTCCTTCCTTGGCTCGGCCACTTCCCGGTGCGTGCTGTGGGGAGGGCCTGTTGCTCTCTGAGCCTCCGTTTCCTTGTTTGTGAGATGAATCCTTCGGTTTGCTCAGCCCTGAGGTGGCCTGGCAGCCCCAGGGGCTCTGTGTTCTGAGTTGTAATCGCCGTGGGCAGGCCGGTTCTGGCCTGGCTCTGCCTGTGCCACACGGGGCTCGCCCTCTCCTGGCTCCCATGCAGTGCCCATCCCTCTGTGGCTTCCCTTTCCCGTGGGTGGAGCTACTGCAAATCTTCCTCGTCTGCACAGCCTCCCAGCATCCTCGAGCTGGAGCCAGGCTTTCAACCTTCTATTTAGGGTGGAGGAGGGCAGTGACTGGGAGATGCTAGTTTTCCCATCCAGCTTCCTGTTTATTTATTCTGCAACTCTGAAAGCATTTGCCCAGCACGTCAGAGATGAAATCCCCAAACCAGACCCAAGTCTTTGCTGTGTTGCCAGGGGTACACTCAGAATACCGCGATCCTGAAGATATCAGAAAATTCCTGACCAATGCCCACCCAGCATCTCCCTCCCTCTCAACAGTTCTTAATGGTGACTTGTCCTGTTCTTTTCTTCCTTTTTTTAAATTAATTTTTATTGGAGTATAGTTGCTTTATGGAGAATCCCAGGGGTGGGGGAGCCTGGTGGGAGCCTCTGGAGCCACACAGAGTCGGACACGACTGAAGCGACTTAGCAGCAGCAGCAGCCGCAGTTGTGTTATAGCATTGTGCTTCTACTGTACAGCAAAGTGCATCAGCTATCCACATACATATATCCCCTCTTTTTTGGATTTCCTTCCCCTTCAGGTCACTGTCCTGCTCTTTTCATTTCAAGGAAGAAAACTCACATCTGTGTAGAGTTCCTGCCTACTCTGGGCCTGGCTCTGTGTAGGGTGGAGCAGGGGTTCATGCCAGCTTGCTCCTGTAATTCCCACCTCAGCCATGTGAGGGCAGTATAATGGTCCACACGACAGGTAAGGGCGCTGCCTCTCCCAGGCTTGCTCTTGGAAGCCTCGGGAAGTCCCTGGGAGAGGCTCCTTGTGCGCTGATGAGCTTTTCTGCTGTGGAGGTGTTTGGAACATCACGTTTCCACTTATCCTTCTTTTTAGGAGGCCCCTGAAGGAGCTCCTCAGACTTTTGCCAGAAGTGCAAGTTCCATTTTTCCTCCAGCAGCTAGTGGTTTCTATTCTAAGGATATGATTCTCTGCCTCTCCTTTTAAAAAGCCTAGCACCCCATTTGTATCGGATGGTTGGCAATTGTGGCAATCTTCCCAGTTCCATTTCTTCATCCCCTCACTCAGCCCTGGTTTCTCTCTCTCTTTGTTTTTGGCTGTACTCAGTAGCTGAGCCGGGGCTACTCTCTAGTTGTGGTGAGTGGGCTTTGCATGGAGGTGGCTTCCCTTGTTGCAGAGCATGGACTCAGGAGTGGTGGTGCACAGGCTTAGTGACCCTGCGGCACGTGGGATCTTCCTGGACCAGGGATTGAACCCTTGTCCCCCGCACTGGCAGGTGGAATCTTAACCACCAAGGTGGATTCTGGACCATCAAAGAAGCCTACCTCTGGTTTCTTGACCTTTCTGCCCAAGAATTTCCCCTCCTCCATCTCTCCACCCATTTCTGACTTGCAGCACTGCGTGTATGTGTCAGCATCTCCAGCCAGTCCTCCCTCGCTCCTCATCTGTCAGGGGTGGAACTGAATTGCACAGTTAAGACAGTGGTCTTGACATTTAGAGGAGTCATGGATCCCCAACTCTGAGAACTGGACAAAACTTCAGACAGTTTCTCCTAAAACATGCCCAGGACCGATCATCCTGCTTCTAGTTTCCAAGGGTTCCCTGTTCTCTCAGTAAGAAACCTGTATCCCAGGTCCTTCAGCCTCGGTGGGAAAACAAGGAGACACTCCCTAATCCTTGCCAGATCCCATTCCACATGGGACAGGGGTCACTTCTCAAATTCTCGGGTCCAGAGTGGCCTGGACCTTTCTCAGTGGATCCTTGGGCATAAACACTTTATTCTAATAGAGCAGCAGGACTTTGGGGACCCTCCTCATCCCTCATAACTGGGGAAGAAACTGAATGTCCTTGGGGGACAGAGAATTGTATCAAGGAGTTGGGCTCAAGATGGAGCCCCGCCAGCTTCTGGCTGACCCGGGACAGGGCCTGACGTCTGTCTGATCTGTTGAAGAAAAAGTGGAAGTGTAGTCTCTCAGTCCTGTCTGACTCTTTGCAACCCCATGGACTGTGGCCTGCTAGGCTCCTCTGTCCATAGGATGGATTCTCCAGGCAAGAATACTGGAATGGGTAGCCATTCCCTTCTCCAGGGGATAGTCCCAATCCAGGGATCGAACCCAGGTCTCCTGCATTGCAGGCGGATTCTTTACCATCTGAGCCACTTAGGAGGCCATTGATGAAAGGGGGCTAAACCAGGAAACCCCTACTGGGAGCGTGCTAGCTCAGAGAGTTTGAGTCTCCCTTTATAGTGAATGGATCAAAGGTTCCTCTGCCTCTTCCCCTAAGTGGAGCTCATGTCTGTTTTCCCTAGCTGGGACTGAGTCACAAAAATTCTTTTATGATCCATTTTCTGGCCCCCACCCCTGTTTTTTTTGGAAATTCGAAGCAGCATCCTAAATTTCCTCGGCCTAATTTTAGTCTCTGGAAACCTCGGCCAGATGATGTCAGATTGAATATTAGATGCCATTGGTCTTCCCAAGCCAGGCTCTGCCACCAGCTCCCCACAGCTGCCCCGTCCCAGGAGGTCATGTGTGGGCCTGGGAGATATCAGGGTCACTGGCCACAAGTGGTGCTGAGGCCACAAGTGATGGGAGTCTTGCTTCTCCATAGGAAGTGCCCTCAGCATTTGGAACCCACTCAGGGCAGGCCAGGAAAGGTTTTCCCAAAGGGAAGGGGCAGTTCTCACTCCATTAGCAAGCTTTCCCAGAATACCCTACTGTGTGTCCAGAAAAAGCGGGCAGGATCCTCTTCTAAGAAAATGGACCCCGTCCACCTCCCGTACTCAGCCCGGCACCACCTTCCAACAGCAACTTTTAAAAAATGAGTTCATTTATTTTTGGCCGCCCTGCTCTGGCTCCTTTTAGGTGATCTTGTCTAATTCCCATCTCCTGTCTGGGTCTCTGTGTCCATTTCTTTCTTTAAATCTTATTTTATTAAAATATAGTTGATTTATGATGTTGTGTGAACGTCTGCTATACAGCAAAATGATTCGGGTACACATACGTGAATATGTATCCCTTTCCATATTCTTTTCCATTATGGTTTATCACAAGGTATTGAATATCATTCCCTGGGCTAGACAGCGAGTGCTTAGTCATTCAGTCGTGTCCGACTCTTCGTGACCCTTTGGACTGCAGCCCGCCAGGCTCCTCTGTCCATGGGATTCTCCAGGCAAGAATACTGGTGTGGGCTGCCATTTCCTCCTCCAAGGGATCTTCCCAACCTAAGACTCGAACCCTAGTCTCCTCCATCTCTTGCACTGCAAGCGGATTCCTTACCTGGTGAGGCACTGGGGAAGCCAGTGCTATGCAGTAGACCTTGTTATTTGTCCATCATATGTATATAGTAGTTTACACCTTCTATCTGAGTCCATCTCTTTGTCTTTATTCAAGATAAACAGTTCTTTTTCACAAAGGAAAGGATGCTTTGTTCCCTCCTGGCATTTGCACTTGGCTGGGGTGGCTCAGACGGTAAAGCGTCTGCCTGCAATACGGGAGACCCGGGTTCAATCCCTAGGTCGGGAAGATCCCCTGGAGAAGGAAATGGCAACCCACTCCAGTACTTTTGCCTGGAAAATTCCATGGACAGAGGAGCCTTGTAGGCTACAGTCCATGGGGTCGCAAAGAGTTGGACACGACTGAGCGACTTCACTCACTCACTCACTGGGTTCTGTAGCCTTTGATCAAACCTGTAGTCCCCATGTCCTGTCCCAGGGTGGGGCTGCAGTTGGCTCATGAACAGTGGTGCTAAACATAGGCACCGTCCAGCCCTGCCCAGAGCATCAAGGAACAATAGTTTCCTCGAAGTGCCCCGGGACCTCCAACCTCCCCACACGGGCCCCCAGTCCTTCCATGCCCATTGCTTGGCTTCGATGGAGGAGTCTGTCAATGGGGACAAGGAGGCCCCTGTTACAGAGATGATGTGCAGAGTTCAGGAGCCAGAGGAGGGCAAGGTCTGTTTTGGGGACCACAGGCCATGTGATGTGGTGCAGAGGGAGGCTGTGGAGAAGGGGAGAGGTGAGGGAGATGGACCGGAGGGTCCAGAGGCCACTCTGCGAGGGTCTTTTGATGGGACTCTATCTTTTTTTAAAACAATTAATCAGTTTTGGCTGTGCTAAGTCTCAGCTGCAGCCTGCGACTCCTCTGTCGTAGCATGCATGCAGGATCTAGTTCCCCGACTGGGGATCGAACCCGTGCCCCCTTCACTGGAAGGCGTAGCCTTAACCGCTGGACAGCTGGGGAAGCCCCCAGATGATCTCTCGGCCTTAGAACACTATGAGTTCCACCAGCACTTACGCACCATGTATTATTATTACCCTGTGCTTGGATCTGGAGAAGGCAATGGCAGCCCACTCCAGTACTCTTGCCTGGAAAATCCCACGGAGCCTGGTGGGCTGCAGTCCATGGGGTTGCTGAGGGTCGGACACAACTGAGTGACTTCACTTTCACTTTTCACTTTCGTGCACTGGAGAAGGAAATGGCAACCCACTCCAATGTTCTTGCCTGGAGAGTCCCAGGGACGGGGGAGCCTGGTGGGCTGCGGTCTATGGGGTCGCACAGAGTCGGACACGACTGAAGCGACTTAGCAGCAGCAGCAGCGGTGCTTGGACCAGTAGGAAGATGGTATCCTTTTGGCTTTTTCATCAGCATGTTCAAGAACCATTTCTTTTACATTTTAAATTGAACTTCAACTTGGAAAAAAATCAGGGAAGAAGTTGTCAATCCTTCTGTACCTCCCCTCCAGGGCAGGGACCAAGTGGGGGCCCCCAGGACTTACCCAGGCTCTGTGACCCACCCCACTGAAGTTCCCGTGGCCAATAAGCCAAAGAAGCAGAGGGTTCTGACCCTGTGGCTGTGCTTGCCGTTTGGTAGGTAGGGATGTGGACCAAGGTTTATACCTGAACCAGAAGAGGGGGATGGGGTGGGCTCCTGTGTTAAGTGATAGCTGAGACGTGGTGAAAGAGGAGACCGGAAAAGTCTACCCCTGGCTCATGACAACAAGGAAGCTTGTATGTCTGGACTCAGGAAAGGAAAAAATAAGCCTGAGAAATCAAAGCCTTGGGCCTCAACCTCCCCCAAATTCGGGACTAAAATTTACCCTCCGTCTGGGACCACCAGGTTGGTTGGAACTTAGATGAGTCAAGTGAAAAATCCCAAATATTAGTTATTTTAAATCCAGCCATGCACAAAAAGAAATAGATCGTGACCAAGGAGAATTTAGAAAATCTATTCATGTGATTCAGCTCACAAACAGTTTAAGGATACAATTCAACACCTCTTCATGATGGAAACTCCTGGCAAACAAGACAGAGGAAGGAACTTAGGACCGCATAGACCTCCGCCACGGATCCGACAGCCAACGTCACGTGCTATGTGACTGAGTCAGTTGACTTGCCCCCTTTTGAAGGTTGTGAGTGGGATACGGAGGTCCCTATCACAACTCCACACCATACCTTTAAAGGAATTAAAAGCAAATGGTTTGGGAATCTTCTGTCTGAGAAAAGGCAGTGTTACCAAATGCAAAAAAAAAAAAAAAGCCCCACAAGCCACAACTGGGAGGAGATATTTGCAGCGCAGAAAACTGGCAACAAATTGGCATTGGAAATAAAGAACTCCCCTGAATCAATAAGAAACAGCCAATAGAGAAATGGGTCAAGAACATGGACAGGCCTCTCACAAGCTGGAGGGGAGGTGGTGGGGACAAATGGCTCAAAAACTTCTGAAAAGATGTTCAGCCTCATTAGCAGTGTGGAAAATGCAAATCCAAACCACAGCGCGAGGGTGTTTCACGCCCACCAGACTGGCAGACTTACAGAAGTTTTGGATTGCTGCCTCTCGGGGCTCCGGGGTGCAGGGCTGAGAGGGTGGTGTTGCAGGAAGGGCGACCAGATGCCCCCACTAATAGGGAGGCTCATTTCTGGACTCCTGTTGTCCTTCAGGACTTGGCTGAGGCTGGGCCACCAAGGGGTCCCGAGCTGTTTGGGTCCTACCCCACCCCCTGCCCCCACCCCAGGCCCTTGGGGTCTCCAAGACTGTTTCCTTGGACTCTGCTGGCATCAGGGCCCCTTCCCAGGCAGCCAGATGTGTCTCTGGCTGCAGCGCCTGGGTCTGGTATGCAGAGCTGGGTGGAAAAAGAGAGGGAGAAAGGAACTGGGGGTAACTGGGTCAGACCACCCCTCCCTGGCACTTGGACTGACCCCTCCCCCAAGAGAATCTGCACCCCAGACCCTACCACCGCATCCCTAAAGCTCGGAGGGGCTGGAGGGAGGAGGGCGGGGTTCTCCTTCCCCCGTACAGGGCAGCCCAGCTGTGAGCAGGGAGCAAGCATCAGACTCTGAGACCCCCCAGGGTGGGCTGTCCCCTCACGTCCCCTGCAGTGGCCCGAGCCTTCTCGCATCTGCCACTTGGTGAGTCCAGCTGGGCTCCCAGGAGCCTGGGGTAGGACCAGTGTGGACGAGAGCCCTGCTCACGGAACAGAAGCTTCTCCCGCGGCTCTAGCCTAGCATCTGGATGCGGGGCCAGTAGGAGCCCAATCCAGGGACCACGCTTCGTGCCTGAGCAGGTTTCTCACCCCTTCCTCTAATCTGCTTGCACGTGGAGCAGGTGACCATGGGGCTTGGCATTTCCAGATCTTGGGCCACGTTTTACCTTTGGGGGCTGAACCATCTCTCGCCCCTCCTTAGTTATGGGGATAACATTATCTTCCTGGGAGGCTCTCTTGGCAGGAGAAAGGGATGGCAGAACTCTTGGCATGGTGTTGGGCCTCCAGTAATGCTGTATGGATTCGTTCTTACTATAGTGTAAATGACTAAGGGGGAGTAATGGGGTGCCTGCCCTGGGTTTGGTGAGAAGGTGCATACCCAGGACTGAGTTTTAGCCCTGGGTGGACCATCACCTCACATGTGTGACTATGGCCACAAACGACATACCACCTCAGATCTATTTTCTCACCTGTTAAAAGAAAGGGCCCACTGAGGTAGGCCTAAGACCCTTCTGGCCTTTACAATTGTATGGGAGGTTTGTTTTCTAGTATGGGTACAAATATAGCTGCCCCTTCTCTGCCCGAGGAGGTGGCCTTAATTACCTTCATCCTCTGGGCCAAAGCAGCTGAAGTTCAGAGAGTTAAGTCACTTCCCCAAGGTCACACAGCTTGTTGAGGTGGAGGGCCCAGAGAGATGACTAAGCCTTGAGCTATTAGGCAAACACTATAAATCCTGAACAAATGCCTCTTTGTTGTTCGAATGTGTTTTAAACTATCGGGTCAGTCGGGGGAGGGAGAATGTCTCTAAGAAAGCCAGATTGTGTCCGAGTGATTGTCCAGGCTGGAAAATACAGGCAATTAGCAGAAAAACCCACCCTCAGTGAAGGTCTGTGTCTGCTGTGGGGACTGGCTCCATCAAGTGGTCCTTTGGTTGCCATGACAACCTCCTCCTGTCGGGAAGGATGCAGTCCAGGTGTGACCCTGGGAATCCGGAGTCTTGTCACCTGCCCACTCCTCCTCCTTCCTGGTTTCCCTCACCCCCTGTCTTGACAGGAGGCCAGGTGGCCTGGGCTAGGACGGGGCAGCTGGCTAGTGCAAGGTGGTCCCTGAGAGATGGGTGTGCAGGGAGCGAGCAGGTCAGACCTGAAAGAAGATAAACCCCAGACATTGCCTAGGGGAGCTGAGCCCAGACTGCCCCATGTCATGAGGCAGGAAACTTCTGTGTGGTCACTATATCCCCCACTGGACATGGGATGGGCCTCATCACGTTCTGTTCCCTTGAGGGGCTGAGAGTTGGGGGTGGGGGCACCAAGACGCATCTCCCTCTTGCCCGCCTTGAGCCCGGGGGTAGGTGGTGCCTGACACCAGGGTTCTGGGCTCCCACCCCATGCAGTCAGAGCAGCGTCTCTTTGACTTGTTATCCTTTGACGGCCCCAGAAGCCATGTGTATAGGAAGGAAAAAACACCCCTTCCTTTTAAAAAGGTATTTGAGGGACTTCCCTGGTGGTCCAGTGGCTAAGACTCCACACTCCCAATGCAGAGGGCACGGGTTTGATCCCCGATCAAGGAACTAGATCCCACATGCCACAACTAAGACCTGGCACAACCAAACTAAAGAAAATTATTATTATTACTATTATTTTATAAAAAGAGCATTTGAAAGCTGCTGCTCTGAGCCCTTCTTTGGTAGGAGGTTAGGCCTGTGATCTCTCCAGCCTGGGATTCTTCCTCTGATAAAGAACTTGGGAGCCTTTGGGACTTCCTTGGTTGTCCAATGGTTAGGACTCCGTGCTCTCACTGCTGAGGGAGCAGGTTCAGTCCCTGGTTGGGGAACTAAGATCCCACGAGCCATGTGGCGTGACCGAAAGACAGACAGAGAGCGAGCTTGGGAGAGCTGGTGTCAGAGGAAGCACCCCACGCTCACATCCCAGCTCCCCTGAACAACCTTCAAGAGGTAGACAATGCTGTTAGGAGACCAAGGGCTTCCCTGGAGCCCAGCTGATCCTTGAATTAAAGCTGAAGCCACCTTGGGCCTTCCCGTACCTTTGGAGGAGTAGAGATCCTGAGACGGGAAGGGGTCTGCCCAAGTGCATGCGGGGAAAGATCAGAGCTGCTCCCAGGAGGTCCTCCGATGCCTGGGGGTCCCCCAGACCTCCCACCTGGGGACTTTGAACTCTACCACCATTTTCTCCGAAAGCCCCAAACCCCAAGTGACTCTGCCCACTTCTGGCTGTCTTTGGGGCACCTCGTCCATTTCCCTAAGATTACAGCTCAAGACCCACCTGAGCCTGGACCAGTGATGCAGGAGGGGGAGGCCCTGCCTCAGGTCCAATGCCGTGGGTGATCTGCCCAGCAAAATCAGGCAGCCTCTCCCATATTCTAGAGGCCCTCGGTCAGCCCGCTTTGCTTTAGGGCTCCTGAACTTTGATCTGGAGCTTGGAGCCCTGTTAAAAAGGATCCTTTTCCACTGACACAGAACGATAGTGGCAACAGCGACGCCACATGTCCACAGGGTGGGGAGTCAGAGCTGGTCTCCCTGGGCTGCGCCTGGTGTCATCTTTCAGACCCAGGCAGGGCCACCTGCCAGCGTCCTGGGACCCTGGAGATATTTATGATTTCTTTCTGGATGAGGAAGAAAGAGAGAGAGCACTTCAAACAATAACTTCAGATTAACAACGCGAAGCTCAGAAATCCACCCAAGAGAAGCAACCGGATCGGTGAACCCTGAAAAATAAAACGTATGCAGGGGTGTCCTCCCCTTTCTCAACCCCCTAAATGGCTGCAGAGACTGGATCTCTTACTTCTTTAAAAAAATTTTTTTAAATTTATTTGGCTGCCCTGGGTCTTCGTTGCCGCGCGGGGTTTTCTCTCGTTGCGGCGAGTCAGGGCTGCTCTGACTTTGCAGCGTGGGGGCTTCTCACTGCAGCGGCTTCTCTTATTTCAGAGCACCAGCTCCACGGCACACGGGGCCTCAGCTGCTGTGGCCCGTGGGCTCAGTAGCTGTGGCTCCAGGCTCTAGAGCACAGGCTCGGTAGTGGTGCACCGACTTAGTTGCTCCGAAGCATATGGGATCTTCCCAGATCAGGGATCAAACCCATGTCTCCACACAGGCAGGCAGAGTCTTTACCACTGAGCCATCAAGAAAGCCTCTGAATCTCTTATTTCTGGATAAACTCCCTCTCGAGTCCTGTGGGACAGTCCTAGGAGTCTGGAAATCCCTCCACTGAGCAAACGGGCACACGACCCCTTTAATCCAAGTACCCCCAACTGTGGGGACCCCACTCCAGGAGGATTCTGAGAAGGACCAAGAAGTCCTTGATCTTGCAGAATTCTGGCTGCTGCATACTCATGGATTTCTGGAGACTTCTCCCAGCCGTGCCAGTCAGTCTGAAGGCAAGCCACTCCACAGTCCACTGGAAACAGTGCTGATGAGAAAGACATTGCATCAAACAAACGTGGGTTCAGTCCCTGGTTGGGGAACTTAGATCCAGCATGCGAGGAGCAACTAAGCTGGCTAAGAGCCACCCGACTGCCTGCTTTGAATCCAGCTGCTGGCACTTACTAGCTGTGTGACTTTGGGCAAATTACATAACCTCTCTGTGCCTGGGTTGCTTCATCTGTAACACAGAGATAATAAAGGTTCTTCCCTCATTGGATTATTGTAGGAATTAGACAAATATACATGAAAAGTGGTGTATCGGGTCTCGCCTTTCCATGCTAGCATCTGGCACAGAGTGAGTGCTCCATGAACTCGAGTTGCTTTTTCTTCTTTTGATCATTATTATGACCTGCGTGGCTCCACACGGGCCAGACCCTCTCTGCTGTTGTGAAATCGGAAGAGAGCGTTTCCTCCCTTCTTCCCCTCCCACCAAGACATGAGCCAGAAGGTAATGAACTTCAGCGTCCAAACGGCTTTCTTATCTCTACCTTAAGCCCCTTCCACTTCTCCTGGCCTTGGTGGAAATGGAAACCAGCTGTTCGGGGTTGGGGGGGGCGGTGGGGCAGCAGGAAGGAAGCTCGAAGGACAGAGTTGCCAGGGTTCGCTTGGGACACATGACCCCTGCCCCTTGAAAGAGGAGGACGATCCCTTCCCTCCCCTGCCCAAGTTCCCTGAGATCGTCCAAGGTGGGCCACCTGGACAATGAGCTGAGGGTCTCCTTTTAGATCTGCTCACCCCCTCCCCTAGGGTGGCACTGCCTCTGTCCGAGAGGACACATGAGCTTCTTTGCAGCCCCGTGTGACAGAAGGATATGGCTGCCCCACTCTTCAGAATACAAGAATCGATGAGACATGGACCCACAGGGAAGAGGGGTACACAAGATGTTCCCCAGCTAGGCTGCTGAGTGCTCTAAGCAAGGTGTATATTGCATTCTTGGCAATTAATAGGAAGGTGGCTGCCTGGGTCCACCTGGAGTGGTCAAGAAAGGCTCCCTGGAGGAGGTGGTGCTTCAGTAGGAATTTACTAATCATTGGAGTGGGTTAGAATCTATTTCTGGATACAATAACAAGACAGGCAAAGGCCAAAGAACTAGAAGAGTGAGGGGTGCTCAGATCATGGCAAGCAGCCCATTCAGGGGGGACGGGGGCTTTCCTCAGGGCGATGGGGAGCACGGAGGGTGACATGTCAGATTGGTGGTTTAGGGTGAGCAAGATCAGGGTTAGACATGTTTTACACAGACCACGCCTGTGTACCAGCATCCTCGTCAAGAAAGAGACCATCATCTTAGAAGTCCTCCCCCTGCCTCTTCTGATAACTGCCCTCCTCAAGGTAACCAGTGACGCACAGGCCACCGCCTTCGAGCTGTCCTGCCTGGATGGAACTTTCAAGAAATGGACTCACATGAGTGTGTGCTCTTTGGGGTCTGTCATCTCTGTGAGCTCATCCACTGGGTGGCATATGGTTTCTGTATAACATTCCATTTTGTGAGTGTTTAGTTTATCCCGTCAGCCACCAATGGGAATTTGGATTATTAAAATCTTTGGTTATTTTGACCAACACTGCTTGTTCTTACACAAGCCTTTTGGTGAAATTATTTATTATTTTTGTGCCTAGAGATAGAATTGCTCCTATTAGGTGAAATTGCTCATCCCTGTTAGAAGCAGCCGTGGTTATTCCATGGACATTGCATTGACACTGTCTTAGGGTTCCAGTGGCCCACACCCTCTTGGATACTCAGATACTTGCATCGTTAGTCTTGCCTTTTCAGCTGTCCTGGTGGGTGTAGTTTAATTTGCGTTTCCTGATAGAGCTAAGGAGTTGCGCCCCTCCACGTATGACTCAGCCATTTGGCATCTTATTTTGTGGTTTCATGTTTTCCAAGGACCTCTTCTACTTGATGATAAGCTGCTTCATTCTCTTAATGCTGTCTTCTAATGAAAAGAAATTCTTACATTTAACGCAGTTCATCTTGTCAAAGCTTTCCTTGATGTTAGTGCTTTTTGTATTAGAAGAAATCTTGGTCTATTCTGAGGTCATGAAGGTAAGTGACCTACATTTTATAAAAACTACTGGGTGTTATTTTGTTTGTTTTGTGTTTTTGTTTTGGCTGCATGGCGTGCGAGGTCTTATTTCCCCAACCAGGGATTGAACCTGTGCCTCTGCAGTGAAGGCAAGGAGTCCTAACGACTGGACCACCAGGGAATTTCCAAAAAAACTGTCGTTTCTCTTTTAACAGTTAAATCTACAATGTATCTGGAATCGACTTTCGTGTGTGGCGTGGGTTGGGGGGTCAGATTCTTTTATTTTACTTTTCCATTTTGATATCCAGTTGACCCAGTACTCTTTACTGAAGTCCTTCCTTTCTCTCTTGTACTCATATATACCTTTTTTATAAACCAGGTGACTGTTAAGTGTGAATCTATTTGTCTGTCTTTGCACCAATAAACCAGGTGACTGTGTTAAGTGTGAATCTATTTGTCTGTCTTTGCACCAATAATACAGCATCTTAATTACTGTAGTTTTATAATAGATCTCAGTTCTGGTTGTATAAGTCTTCCACTTCTGTTCTATTTCATCTTTACATTTGGCTATTCTTGGACCTTTGCGTTTTTGTATATATTTTAGAAAGAACCTGAGAATTCACACACACAACATACAAAAAAACCTTCTGAGATTTTGAAAGGGATTGCATTGAATGGATAGATCAATTGGGAGAGAATTAACGTATATAGTATGGCACCTTCCAATTCATGAGTATAGTATATCTTTTCATTTGTTTGAATCTGCTTTAATTTCTCTCAGTGATGTTTTATAATTTTCAGTAGACTTATTCCTAGATAATTTGATGCTATGTGAATGGTATTTTAAAATTTCACTTTCTACGTGGTTATTGTCAATGTATAGGAATATGGTTGATTTTTGAAAACTCTATAATCCTTGCCAAATTAATTTAGCAATCCCAATAATTCCTCTTTAGATTTTTCTAGGGCAAAGATGTTTTGGGGTGTGGTCCAGCCGTGGTACAAGACCCAGCAATCTTGAACTCTGGGCTGGATTTGGAGGTTGAGAGGGAAGAAGACAGACTTGACCAGTCAGATTGGCAGCGTCTGTAGGCCCATACACACGTGCTGAGTCGCTCCAGTCGTGTCTGACTCTTTGTGACCCTATGGTCTATAGCCCGCTCCTCTGTCCCTGGCATTCTCCAGGGAAGAATACTGAAGTGGGTTGCCAGGCCCTCCTCCAGGGGATCTTCCCAAGGATCGAACCCACGTCTTTTATGTCTCCTGCATTGGTGGGTGGGTTCTTTACCACTTGCACCACCTGGGAAGCTGGGGGGAAGCAAAAACCACAGACTTCCCCCTGTCTAGTCGCGGTCCGGCGCTGTTTGCACATCGCATGGAGAATTCTTCTCCAGCCAGGGCACCTAGCCTAGCCCACCACGGCCGTATGGGAAGGGAAGGCCGCCTTTAATCAGCAAGCTGGGTGACCTTGACTACGTTGTTAAACCTCTCTTGAGTCTCATCTTCCTCACTTACAAGAGGAGGAACGCATGCCAGGGTATTTCTGCCTCTCACCTCATAGGTGACTGATGAACCTTGGTGAATAGTTTTCACTCACCTGTGTTGTCTCTTTTCCCCATGGGGGTTTTCTGAACATTGCTGGAAATTTCTGCAGTCCAGAGGATGCTGGTGTGTGTGTGGCAGGGGGCGGGGTGGTGGTGGGGGGGGTAGGTGGCCAACTCCCACTGTGCTCTGAGCAGCTTCAGTGCAGCTCGTCCTTTGGGGATTTTTATTTCCGCGGCAAGGACACCCATGTAAGGCTGCCCCTCTTCAAGAAGGAACTCAAATTACTTTTCAATAAAAACTCTTGGCAGAAGTTCCTGAAAAACTCTGGCCTTCTCTGTGATCCCTGATATAGAAAAGGATGGAATTTAATTATTCTGTCCTGTCCATGAGCCCCACGGCTGGGTCTGGCACACAGCCACTGCTCTGTCCAACCAGCAGGCTCTCTGCGCCCGCTGGGGTTCATTGCTCTGGCATGTGTGAGGGAGCACAGGGGAGACCCAGGGCCGGGGCCCCACCTTCAGCCTGGCCCTGCCCTTTTCACTCTTCCTTTTGGGGTCTGTGTCTTAGAAAAATCCCATCTGTCTGCGGTTACGTGGACAAGCAGCTCTCTACAAGTTAACTGGAGAGGTGACTTCCCAGGCCCAGGGGAGGTATTGATATTTTACAAAATTCCCATCAGGGCCTCTCTGCTACCCACGAGGCTAGGCTCAGAGCACCAGAGGGCAGTTAAGAGCTTCAGGCTGAATTGGAAACATCAGGATTGGAAAAATCTAGAATGATCATGTCTTGGTGGCCCCAGGAGTCTGGGGGTCCCTAGAGACCCTGGAACTCCAGCCTGCGGCTGGCTTGTTTCCCGCCGGCTCATGAAGAGATACAATTCTGTATATTTTCCACACAGCATCTTAAGCATGTTCTGTGTTTTTACCCAGTAAAACATTTAAATTAAAGATCCCCTAGAGAAAGGCAGGGCAACCCCCTCCAGTATTCTTGCCTGGAGAATCCCAGGGATGGAGGAGGCTGGCGGGCTACAACCTATAGGTTTGCAAAGAGTCGGACACGACTGAAGTGACGAGAACGCACGCATGTATTCAATATATTCAATATGTATATTGTTTTAAAAAGGCCAGTAGCCCTTCAAGGCTTACCATGAGAAAGAGTTCTCAGTACCCCCTCTTTACCACCAGCTTTCATTCCCTATAGTCAGGCTTTCTGGTGTGGGAGTGGAAAGCTTACCTCCATCGTTCTCATCACATTAGGGAAACTGAGGCAGCTCAGGATCCTCTTTTCCTGGGGTGCCCTGTGGGTACTCATGGTCAGTCTAGCTGGCCTGCCCCAGCCCTGTCCCCGCAGCATTTTACCCTATTGACCTCCTTGGAACCGTCTTCCCCTTGGAGTCTTCGCTAGGATCAAGGGTCTCCCAGGGGATGTGGGGGTCTCCTCCAGTCGGGCCCCACTGGGTGGGCTGCGGGTGACACCCACCCTGTGTATGCCCCCTGCCTGCAGACCACCTCTGAGAGGGTAGATGGGCCTCTGGGGCAGGGCCACCCTGGCTGCCACTATCGGTGTCTCAGCCGCACAGTGGACCGACTCTGCCTCTTCAGGAGTCTCTGCAGTAGTCAACTGCTGCCCTGTCAGCAAAGCCCAGACCTTGGGAGTCCGATCTCATTCAGGGGGAGGGTCCTGACTTCAAGATTCAGAGCCATAACCGGAAGCAGTGCTGGCCAAAGGCACGCGGTGGGTAGACAGGCAGCCACCCTCTGCAGTGGGCGGTCTGAGGCCGAGGGGGCAGAGGGCAGGAGCAAAGAGCCTGAGACCCCTGGAGCTGGTCAGTGTAAACCCCTTTTGGGCTTCCCTGGTGACTCAGCGGTAAAGAATCTGCCTGCTGATGCAGGAGACACGGGTTCGATCCCTGGTCCAGGAAGATCCCACATGCCTCGGAGCAAATAAGCCCGTGCCTTACAACTAGTGAGCCTGTGCTTGAGAGTCCGGGAACCGTAACTACTGAAGCCTGTTCACCCTAGAGCCTGTGCTCCATGACGAGAAAAGCCACCGCGAGGGGAAGCCCTGAAATGAGAGTAGCTCCCGCTCCCTGCAACTGGAGAAAGCCCTCATGCAGCAATGAAGACCCCGCACAGTCAAAAATACACACAGAAATAAAACCAACTTAAAAGAAATATGGAGCCCTTTTACAGATGGTACAGAGGTACAGAGAGAAAGCGGGCCCCACGCCACACAGCGAGTTCGCCGCCTCTCTAGCTCTCCCTACTGCCCACACTGAGCAGTCAGTTCCTCTGTCTCTCTCTCCCACACACCCCCTCACTTCCAATCCACATATACTGGCAAAGATCTCCAAGCTCAAGTTCTGCCTCTGTGCCCTAGCTGCGAGGAAACACTCGTGGGCCCGCGTGTGCTGGGAACGTGGGAATCCTCAGAACCCCAGAAAGTGAAGAGTCTGCCTCTCGGGGAGGGAAAACCGAGGCCCGGAGCCAAGCGGGCAGGGCCTCGGCTGGTCACACAGCCAGCATTGCCCCGCCAGGCCCGTTTCCACAGTTCCACCGCCCCGAGGAATAATTAGAGAAAGTTAAACATGCATAATTTAATTGCTTGTCGATGACAGGATGCCAGGGGAGCCATAAAACCCGCCCAGCCTCAGAGCGCCTGCCCAGGCAGGTGGCACGGGAGGCCGGGCTGGCAGCCTAGGGCCCTGCCCGCTAGTTGGGCCTCTGCGGCTGGGGCGCCGGACCCCTTCCCAGCCCTCCCCATGCCGGCTGACAGCCAAGCCGCTCCCCGCCGGCCGACCAGGATGCCCAGTGCCAGCACAGACTAGGCCCGGGGCCCTGCCCGCTTTCCAGAAACAGGTTCCCGTGCAAGCCCAGGCTCGCCCCTCACTCTGCTGACCGTCCCCCCTGCAGGGCATCCTGTGTGTTGCCTCAGACCCTGGAAAAATGTTCACGGGCCGCGAACACCTCGGGAACGTTCACCGAGTGGAGCTGAGGCCCGACTGACACCTCACCCATGGCCATCCTGCCCCACCTTCTTCCTTCGGGAGGGGGGTCCCCAGGGTGGGGAGACGCCCTCTTGTGTGTGCAGGGGACAGACGAAGCTCAAGCCGGAAAGCTCTCCAGGCCAGCCCGCTTCCAGAGTCGATGCCCTTTTTGCCCCCATGAGATGCTCTTGGGTCTCTGCTGCGAGGGCAGGCACCCCACTCCCGCTCCCCTACCCCCTGCCCATCAGTACTGGCACAGGGTGGGGCTCCCCTGGCGGGCTGGTGGTTGGTTCAGACTTCGTTTTCCCATGCAGGGGCTGCCGGTTCGATCCCTGGTGGAGGGGCTAAGATCCCACATGCCTCATGGCTGAAATGCCAAGACATGAAAAGCAAAGAAATGTTGTAACAGATTCGATGAAGACTTTAAAAAATGGTTCACATCTAAAACAAAAACAAAACTATACGGGCACAGGGTCACCAAGGGGCACAGGGTCACCAAGGGGCTCACGGGCACCCACCGGGCCTCCAGGTGGAGGAGGGGGTGGCCGGGGGTGGGTAGGGGACAGGGTG